>SJYT01071056.1:62174-123529 GCA_006410635.1 Cephalophus harveyi | reverse complement strand
GATTCATGGGGTCGCAAAGAGTCGGACACGACTGAGCGACTAAACTGAACTGAACTGACAGTGTGCTTAATTATAGGTTTTATGCTGTAGTAGAGCATTAGGACTTACTTATCTTGTATAACTGAAACTGCATCCTTTGGCTAATACATCCCTATTTGCCCCCTCTGCCGTCCAACCATCTCATCCTCTGTCATCCCCTTCTCCTCCTGCCTTCAATCTTTGCCAACATCAGGGTCTTTTAAAATGAGTCAGCTTTTCACATCAGGTGGCCAAAATATTGGAGTTTCAGCTTCAACATCATTCCTTCCAGTGAACACCCAGGACTGAACTCCTTTAGGATGGACTACTCTTTTGCTTTTTCCATGATCCAGCGGATGTTGGCAATTTGTTTTTCTTTTTTCTTTTTTTTCTTTTATTATTTATTTATTTATTTTTTACTTTACCATATTGTATTGGTTTTGCCATACATCAACATGAATCCGCCACAGGTGTACACATGTTCCCAATCCTGAACCCTCCCCATACTATCCCTCTGGGTCATCCCAGTGCACCAGCCCCAAGCATTCTGTATCCTGCATCGAACCTATACTGGTGATTCATTTCTTATATGATATTATACATATTTCAATACCATTCTCCCAAATCATCCCACCCTTTCCCTCTCCCACACAGTCCAAAACACTGTTCGATACATCTGTGTCTCTTTTGCTGTCTCGCAATGGCACCCCACTCCAGGACTCTTCCCTGGAAAATCTCACGGACAGAGACGTGTGGTGGGCTGCAGTCCATGGGGTCACTAAGAGTCGGCACGACGGAGTGCCTTCACTTTCACTTTTCACTTTCATGCATTGGAGAAGGAAATGGCAACCCACTCCAGTCTTCTTGCCTGGAGAATTCCAGGGACAGGGGACCCTGGCTGGCTGCCGTCGATGGGGTCACACAGAGTCAGACATGACTAAAGCGACTTAGCAGCAGCAGCAGCATACAGGGTTATCATTACCATCTTTCTAAATTCCATATATATGCGTTAGTATACTGTATTGGTGTTTTTCTTTCTGGCTTACTTCACTCTGTATAATTGGCTCCAGTTTCATCTACCTCATTCAGTTCAGTCCAGTTCAGTCGCTCAGTCGTGTCCGACTCTTTACAACCCCATGAATCGCAGCACACCAGGCCTCCCTGTTCATTATCATCTCTCGGAGTTCACTCAGACTCACGTCCATCGAGTCCGTGATGCCATCCAGGCATCTCATCCTCTGTCTTTCCCTTCTCCTCCTGCCCCCAATCCCTCCCAGCATCAGAGTCTTTTCCAATGAGTCAACTCTTCACATGAGGTGGCCAAAGTACTGGAGTTTCAGCTTTAGCATCATTCCTTCCAAAGAAATCCCAGGGTTGATCTCCTTCAGAATGGACTGGTTGGATCTCCTTGCAGTCCAAGGGACTCTCAAGAGTCATCCACCTCATTAGAACTGATTTAAATGTATTCTTTTTAATGGCTGAATAATACTTCATTGTGTATATGTACCACAGCTTTCTTATCCATTCATCTGCTGATGGACATCTAGGTTGCTTCCATGTCCTGGTTATTATAAACAGTGGATGTTGACAATTTGATTTCTGATTCCTCTGCCTTTTCTCAAATCATCTTGGAAGTTCACGTTTCACGTATTGCTGAAGCCTGGCTTGGAGAATTTTGAGCATTGCTTTCCTAGCATGTGAGATAGTGTCCTGCATTTTTGACAACTTGTTTGGATTTTTTTTTTAAAGTCTCCTTTGTTTAAACTCATTCCTCATTCAGTTAAACTTTTTTTTCTTCTGTAGGAAATGGTACATGGTATAAAATCATGTGGGATGAAAGGCATTAACAGTTCCTTTATTCTCATTGTTGTCTATCAAGACCTTCAAATCAAATGATTAAGTATATTTAACTCATTTTTATTAACAAGCCTAAGTTGAAAGTCTACTGTGTTTCAGTTATTGCACCAGATGCCTTTGCAGGAAGCTCACTGTGTAGAGAGAAGTTATGTGAAACAATTGCTATAGAGCATCAAAACAATTATTATAGAGATAAGGACAATTAATAAGCAAGTCTGGTATTTGTGGGTCATATAAATAAGAACATTTCCTTTTTCTTTCTGAATGGATTGCTACTTGCTTTCATCCCATTTTACCTCTTTGTTAAAAGATAACATGGTTTCTGAAGGGAAAATCTTCCTTGGTTCTAATTCAGGGACAGAAAGAGTCATATAAACGTATTTACAAATTTCCTTCCATTGTTTTTTTCCCCCCACTCTCATCTTCTGATTTCCGTTTACTTGGTAGTAGCATCAATTCAACATCAAGCTCACAGCTTGAATGGATATTTTACCTTATGCCAATCCGAGAGCTTGCTTAATTCCAATTTGCTTTCCCATTTGCTATTTGTTGGAAAAATGTATGTTCCAAAAGCTACACGTAGTGAAATGAAAACCCATTATACTATTTTATGATGAAAAGTAAATAATGCTTAACATATTTCATATTCATCAGAATAATTTCCTTATGTTTCATCATTTGGCTATGGGGAATTTCTCTCACACAAAAACCTGTTCCCTGGCTTCGTAAACACTGTCTAGCTCTGGGACCCTTCTGACCTCAGCAGTCTGTTCCATTGCTGCTAAAATAGTGGTTTTTAAGGAAGAAAATATGTCTGGTCTATTCTTTTACTGTTCCATATATGAAGTTCTAATTATCCATAATGGAAATTATACTCATATATTAGGGAGGAAAAGACCTTTCTCATGTGTCACCTGTTTCTTTTCTATCTTCTTGTCAGTCTAACAAAATGTTTTCAGAATGTGAACTTAGTGCTAATTAGATTCCACCAGAGATCTCATGATGTTGCCAGTTCAGGCTCATTAACCTTTCCTAAGGTGAGATTTTGAGGCAGTAATACATTTTAAAATCCAGTATTTAGGGAGTAACCAGTTTAGTGCTTGTGAAGCATCCAAATACATATTTTGTATCTTCCAAGATGTTTTGAAAAATTGTCAAATCTGCCCATCACTTTATTTCTGATATTTTATGATATTTTAAGATTTAGAATATTTTGTCTGTGTGCTGAAAGTTAAGTTCTCTACATTAGAAATTATCTAGAATCTATTCTACCAAATAGAACTTCACAGCTTAATCAGTGATAAAGAATCTGCCTGCCAATGCAGGAGATACGAGTTTGATCCCTGGGTTGGGAAGATCCACTGGAGTAGGAAATGGCAACTCACTCCAGTATTCTTTCCTGGAAAACTCCATGGACAGAGAAGCCTGGCAAGCTACAGTCCCTGGGGTTGCAAAGAGTCAGACACAACTGAGCTACTAAGCATGCACACACATTCTACCAAATATTTTAGAAAAGTCAGTAGCATAATGCTGACAGTTGGCATGTATTTCCATAATGAACCCACATGAATTAGTTACCTTATTGGCAGGGCCTTAAAAGGCCTGTGATTTAGAGGTTAGTCATGTCTTGCATTGTAGACTTTGGAATAGCATGCAATGAGGTGAACAGTTTATTATGAAGATTTAACAGAGTGTATTAAGCATTCAGAAGACTGATTCCTTTCATGCCCTTGATAATAAATTCACTTTTCTCATGCATTGAATTCACTTGAGATTCATAGTCTCCTCATAAACCTTGTAGTAAATGTTTAACCTCAGATTTCAAATGCTATAGTTCTTTTTACGATAATAAATGTTATCCCTATGGGATTGTGAATTTGGAGATCATATCTAGTGCCCCAGTGAGAAAAACCTTACCTCCCACATACAGTATCCAGAGGTCCTGTTAGAGTATTTGATTACCCAAGTTCATCGAGATTATTTTTCAATTTGTATATGTATATACATCTTGCATTTCCATGCACATGGAGGTTTTCTTAGCCTCAACAGGATTAAGTCTCTTTTTACTTACTATAATATTTAATGAATTTTATTTTCCTACATATAAACCATATGAAATACAACTTATTTTAATTAGTATATAGGTTATACACAAATATTTCCAAGCATGGTGGACAGTAGAGAGACACAGGGTACACTTTTCATATGAATTATGATATAAACAACTTTCCTATTTTAACACAGTGCCTTCCCTCCTGAATACGTCAATAAGATTAACTCTTAAAGCAATTCATGATTCTAAAATTTGGAGGGTAGCCTTTGCTGCTTCTTTAAATGAAGCTGAGTTTTACTGTGAAATATTTTGCAGTCTTATAAAAAGCTATGAACATTTTGATCTGAAATAAAGTTTTTTTTTTCCTGAAAACAATGTCTAATTTCTGGATTTTAATACATACAAAACCTGAAGTATTATGTGCACTTTTCAATATGGTGACAAGCGTGGGTAACATTCTCACTGAAAGAATTCCATGTACTTAGATTAAAAGAAATTAATATATAGTCTATGTCATTGAAAAGAAATACCTGTATGCTGATAATATTTTTTTAATTCTAAAAACAACTTCACTAGAATTTAGTCCATTGTACAAGCTAATTAATAATTATGAAAAGACACATTGTGAGAAAAATACTAATTCCAAGTCTTGAATACTTAGCATATTGCAACACTAAGTGTTGTATTGTGGTGGAATCAAAGATTAATATAATGCACTATCTCTCTGAACAGCCTAAGCAATATGAACAATAATATTTTATTAAAACATATAAAGCAAAATAAAAAAGAAAACACAAAGGCAACATATGATAAAATAAAGGTTTTTATCTTGTTTTCACTCTTTGGGTCATGTAGATTTCCAGGGGGACTCTGTGTGTCAAACCTCGTCCTGACTGCTGGTAGCTATTCGATGCCCACGTAACTGTCCATGACAGCAGGTGAAAAGTCTGCTGCTGTAGAGTCTCGTTCTTGAGATTAAAAACTCTGGCCCAGAAATGACATATGTCATTTCCACCTAAAAATCACCGGCTCAAATAATCCCATGGCCACTCCTAACTGATCGAAACAGGGACAAACATCTTCTTATGAACCCAGGAGAAAAAATTGCAATGAGCACTGGCAACATCTGCCATACACACAATAGCCTCCATCTTGAAGGTTAATCAATACAGTCAAACATGAACATGAAAGCTATCACAAAATCATTCATGTGAAGATGAACTTCCTAATGATAGTAAAAGGTACAAGGAGACAGTTAATTTTGAATTTAACCCTCATAGAAGATAATAATTTAACTGGAAAGAAAAAGAAAGGGTGTTTTCAAGGAAAATACATATTACAGATGAAGACAAAGATTGCTCAAGTTTTCATGGTCTCATTATATTTCAGGAGATGTATCCTTTTCCTTACCAAGTTAAACAATCCCTGTCACTTTATGTGCCTTTTTCATTTAAGAGTTGGTCTCTATTTTTATTGGCATCAGTAGTTAGATTTTGAGACAATATTAGATGTATTTTACTTTATCAAAATGGTGATACCATTCTTATTTTGAATGCATATTTATTTTAGACAGTGGTTTTAGATGAAATGAATATTGTGATATCAATAACTATAAATTGGGTATCAAAAATGAAAAAATGTTGTCCATGTTCATGGCCATGATTCTTCTGTGCTATTTAGTTATTTCCTGGAAAATACAAGCTATTGAGATGGATATTATTTTAACCCAAATGGAATAAGACTAGCCCAAGAAACTTTTAAACAGGATGACTTTTCTTTTCAAGAGATCTGCAATTCCTTTTTAATATCTCTATAGCAACTAAATATAAACGTTAAGACTTGAGGTGCAGAATGCTGAAAATGTCTAGGAAGAGACACTACCTTTGGCAGTACAAAGCATCAGAGAGCACAAAAGCAACCCTGAAATAAAGTGAACAGAATTGTGGCCAACACCACCAAGCATCACATTTGAAGAGTAAGGTATAATCAGAAACGATTGCAAAAAAGTGAAGGGAGGTCCCATGCTGTCATAGGAATATAATGGAAGCAGTATAGAAGCAGACTGCTTCTAAAGAAGTATAGAAGCAGATTGCCTGAGTTTGGCTCTCTGCTGTACCAATTCTCCTTTTGTCCCAATTACTTTATCTATAAAATTAAAATGATGGTCACAAAGGAATATGGGATAACTCATAGAGATGTGATGTACAGCAGGATGGCTATAATAAATAATACTGTACAGCATATTTGAAAGTTGCTTAGAAAGTCTATCTTAATTCTCATCACAAGAAAAAAATGTAACACTGTATAGTTATAGGTATTAAATAGACTTACTATGATGATCATTTTGCAATATATACAAATATTGAATTATTACACCTAAAATTAATGTTCTATGTCTATTTTACTTTAATTTTATAAAAGGGAGGTGAGGATGGCCAGTTTTGTGCAAAATCACTTGCATGCTTTGGTTCTTTCAGATTCAGTGGTATAGACCTAATCTTCAGAAATCTATCTCCTTTTATTCCCTGGTATCTAATGCTTTCATATTAGGCTAAGAATTTTAACACCTATTAGGATGTAATTCTCTGTGAACAGATAAGTTGTTAGGAGACAATGATAAATAAATCTTTAACTTTCATGAGAGGGATTTAGAGACTTCTAGATCTTCAAGACCCAGATAATCACGATGGTGTGATCACTCATCTAGAGCCAGACATCCTGGAATATGAAGTCAAGTGGGCCTTAGAAAGCATCACTACGAACAAAGCTAGTGGAGGTGATGGAATTCCAGTTGAGCTGTTTCAAATCCTGAAAGATGATGCTGTGAAAGTGCTGCACTCAATCTGCCAGCAAATTTGGAAAACTCAGCAGTGGCCACAGGACTGGAAAATGTCAGTTTTCATTCCAATCCCAAAGAAAGGCAATGCCAAAGAATGCTCCAACTACCGCATAATTGCACTCATCTCACATGCTAGTAAAGTAATGCTTAAAATTCTCCAAGCCAGGCTTCAGCAATAGGTGAACCGTGAACTCCCTGATGTTCAAGCTGGTTTTAGAAAAGGCAGAGGAACCAAAGATCAAATTGCCAACATCCACTGGATCATGGAAAAAGCAAGAGAGTTCCAGAAAAACATCTACTTCTACTTTATTGACTATGCCAAAGCCTTTGACTGTGTGGATCACAATAAAATGTGGAAACTTCTGAGAGAGATGGGAATACCAGACCACCTAACCTGCCTCTTGAGAAATCTGTATGCAGGTCAGGAAGCAACAGTTAGAACTGGACATGGAACAACAGACTGTTTCCAAATAGGAAAAGCAGTACGTCAAGGCTGTATATTGTCACCCTGCTTATTTAACTTATATGCAGAGTACATCACGAAAAATGCTGGGCTGAAAGAAGCACAAGCTGGAATCAAGATTGCCGGGAGAAATATCAATAACCTCAGATATGCAGGTGACGCCACCCTTATGGCAGAAAGTGAAGAGGAACTAAAAAGCCTCTTGATGAAAATGAAAGAGGAGAGTGAAAAAGTTGGCTTAAACTTCAACATTCAGAAAATGAAGATCATGGCATCCGGTCCCATCACTTCATGGGAAATAGATGGAGAAGCAGTGGAAATAGTGTCAGACTTTATTTTGGTGGGCTCCAAAATCACTGCAGATGGTGACTGCAGCCATGAAGTTAAAAGATGCTTACTCCTTGGAAGGAAAGTTATGACCAACCTAGATAGCATATTGAAAAGCAGAGACATTACTTTGCCGACTAAGGTCCGTCTAGTCAAGGCTATGGTTTTTCCAGTAGTCATATATGGATGTTAGAGTTGGACTGTGAAGAAGGCTGAGCACCGAAGAATTGATGCATTTGAACTGTGATGTTAGAGAAGACTCTTGAGAGTCCCTTGGACTGCAAGGAGATCCAACCAGTCCATTCTGAAGGAGATCGGCCCTGGGTGTTCTTTGGAAGGAATGATGCTAAAGCTGAAACTCCAGTATTCTGGCCACCTCATGCGAAGAGGGAGAAGGAAATGGCAACCCACTCCAGTGTTCTTGCCTGGAGAATCCCGGGGATGGCGGAGCCCAATGGGCTGCCGTCTGTGGGGTCGCACAGAGTCGGACACGACTGAAGCGACTTAGCAGCAGCAGCATGTGAAGAGTTGACTCACTGGAAAAGACTCTGATGCTGGGAGGGATTGGGGGCAGGAGGAGAAGGAGACGACAGAGGATGAGATGGCTGGATGGCATCACGGACTCGATGGACGTGAGTCTAAGTGAACTCCGGGAGTTGGTGATGGACAGGGAGGCCTGGCATGCTGCGATTCATGGGGTCGCAAAGAGTCGGACACGGCTGAGCGACTGAACTGAACTGAACTGAGAGCAAAAAGATAATTGGGCATAGTGGATAAAAGAAAAATGCACGGGTAAATGCTACTGACAATAACCATAAGACAAAACAAATAAACAACAACAAAAGCAACCTTGGAGACTGAAGAGAAAAAAGGTTGGTGCAAGTTAGAAAATTAGGTTGACAACACATGCTCTCCTTACAACCCAGCTATAATAAAGGCATTTGGAGCAGGAGAATTTCAACTGTAGCATAATATCCTATAGTTGGTATCTGCCATACGTTAGCTAAGCAGGTCACTGTTTTCAGACAATTATATTTTCTCCACTTAACCATCATTACAAATATCATTATAAATCTCCTACTGTGTATTTTTTAGATTCATGTTATTGTCTTGGGAGAGATGGCTATTTTTTCTTGTTATTTTCTCAATTGCTCTCTTGAGCTGATGTACAGTATAAACCTGTTTCTCTAATGGACAATTTTTCTCTGAATGATGTGGTGACTATTCTCCAACAGTGTTTGTTAGGAGGCCCCTGTATACTTCTGTCCTCCAGTCTCGATAATCCACGGTCATGGAGCTGCTATGATGGATATTGTAAGGCCTCCCTCTCATATTCATTTAACCAAAGAATTTAGATATCAAGTAATGAGCATACTTTGATTTGAGCTTTTATATTTTTTCTATAATATTTCAAAAAAGAATTTAATTAGTCATACATTAATCTTGATTCCAAGAAATTTAACACCAAGGTTACTTGATGCAATAGTATTATGATCATGGCATCTACGACACCTGTGGATGCTGGAATTTGTGATCTTCTTGCCTTCCTGCCAGAAAACTCCCTGGGCCCTAAGGGATAGATCATCTGTGGAGGTCTGCTACACACCGCCTGTTAGTGGTTCTTTTTCTCACTGAGGAGACCTTGAATTTCTAGAGAACAGGAAACATATCTCCTTTGTCTATCACTGAATGCTCACTTTAGTGTAATATCCAGCACATGCTCATCTGTGCTTAGTCACTTAGTCATGTCGACTTTTTGCAACTCCATGGACTGTGGCCCACCAGGCTCCTTTGTCCATGGGTAGTCTCCAGGCAAGAATACTAGAATGGGTTGCCATGCCCTCCTCCAGATAATGGTAATTAAATAAATATTGGTTGAGTAATTAAGTTAATTAACCTTGACTGATTTCTTTCTTACTACTAGATATCCATTCCTTTTTCTGGGACACTTGTATATTTTTCTATTTTCTTATTCACATCCCAAGTATAATTAAGATGTATAGGAAAAGATCATAGACTTTATCTTAGATTTTTTGTCACAATATTGCACAAAAAACTTATCAGATTCTAAAATATATTGAGAATAATATTTTGCTTCAACAATTTGCCCAAATATTAATCCAAATTAATCCAATGAGTCACTTTTTTTAACTTATACTCTCCATGGTCATTGGTACCTTGGGGATAATGGTTCAGTAGAGCCTGGATAACAATCTCTTCTCCATTGCTGTCTTCAAACACTAACTCCTCACTGTTCTGTTCCAGCCAAGACCAACTTAAAAGTCATCATAAACATTCACTCTTTCTTGCATAGGTTCTGCACGTGCAGTTTTTCTCAACTTGGATTACTTTCCTCATCTTCGCTCATCTAGGTAACTCCTAAGCGTTAGTCACAACTTCAGTTCAGTTCAGTCACTCAGTCGTGTCCGACTCTTTGCGACCCCATGAATCGCAGCCCGCCAGGCCTCCCTGTCCATCACCAACTCCCGGAGTTCACTCAGACTCATGTCCATCATGTCAGTAATGCCATCCAGTCATCTCATCCTCTGTCATCCCCTTCTCCTCCTGCCCCTAATCCCTCCCAGCATCAGAGTCTTTTCCAATGTGTCAACTCTTCACATAAGGTGGCCAAAGTACTGGAGTTTCATCTTTAGCATCAGTCTTTCCAAAGAACACCCAGGACTGATCTCCTTTAGAATGGACTGGTTGGATCTCCTTGCAGTTCAAGGGACTCTCAAGAGCCTTTTCCAACATCACAGTTCAAATGCATCAATTCTTCGGTGCTCAGCTTTCTTCACAGTCCAACTCTCACATCCATACATGACCACTGGAAAAACCATAGCCTTGACTAGACAGACCTTTGTTGGCAAAATAATGTCTCTGCTTTTGAATATGCTATCTAGGTTGGTCATAACTTCCCTTCCAAGGAGTAAGTGCCTTTTAACTTCATGGAGTTATTGATATTTCTCCCGGCAATCTTGATTCCAGCTTGTGCTTCTTCCAGCCCAACGTTTCTCATGATGTACTCTGCATAGAAGTTAAATAAGCAGGGTGACAATATACAGCCTTGACGTACTCCTTTTCCTATTTGGAACCAATCTGTTGTTCCATGTCCAGTTCTAACTGTTGCTTCCTGACCTGCATCCAGATTTCTCAAGAGGCAGGTCAGGTGGTCTGGTATTCCCATCTCTCTCAGAAGTTTCCACATTTTATTGTGATCCACACAGTCAAAGGTTTTGGCATAGTCAATAAAGCAGAAATAGATGTTTTTTTGGAACTCTCTTGCTTTTTCCATGATCCAGCAGATGTTGGCAATTTGAGTAGAGGTAATATATTGTCAGAAGAACTCTGCTGCTGCTGCTGCTAAGTCGCCTCAGTCATGTCCGACTCTGTGCGACCCCATAGACGGCAGCTTACCAGGCTCCCCCATCCCTGGGATTCTCTAGGCAAGAATACTGGAGTGGGTTGCCATTTCCTTCTCCAGTGCATGAAAGTGAAAAGTCAAAGTGAAGTCGCTCAGTCATGTCCGACCCTTAGCGATCCCCAAAGCCTGGCAAAACTGGTAAACTTCCTGATAAGCACTTTGCTCATACCAATTTTCACTTTGTATTTTGTACAAAGTATTGTACTTTGATGCTTTTGAATTATGGTGCTAAAGAAGACTCTTGAGAGTTCCTTGGACAGCAAGGAGATCAAACCAGTCAATCCTAATGAAATCAACCCTGATTATTCATTGGAAGGACTGATGCTGAAGCTGAAGTTCAAATACTTTTGTCACTTGATACAAAGAGTCAGCTCATTGGAGAAGACATATAAGTGAGACCACATGGTATTTGTCTTTCTCTGTCTGACTTATTTCACTTGGCATAATGCCCTTATGTCCACCCATGTTGGTGAAAAAGGTGCAATTTCCTTCTTTATAATTTTATGAGTATTATACATATATTTACTATTGCAGATGGAATTGTTTTCTTTCTTTTTCAGATAGTTAAGTGTCATTGCATAGTAACAACTGATTTGATGTGCTAATTTTTGAATTTATTTGTTCTAATAGTTCTTAGTTGGAGTTTCAGGATTTTCTATACATAATGTTACATAATATAATTTTAATATTGTAATTATGTAATTGCAATATTATATAATTATGTAATTGTAAGTATGTAATTATAATATTATATAATATTACATATAATACATAATATCATATATATATCATGTCATATAAAGTTGGAGACAGTTTTGCTTCTTTCTTTCTGATTTGGATGCTTTTCATTACTTTTTATTGCCTAATTGCTCTTGAAAGGATTTCTAGTTCTGTGTTGATTGGGTGTGGTGATAAGAGCACACTTATCTGTGAGCTTAGTTAGAAAGAATATGACTAGATTTTCAGACAACACAGAATACCTGCTGTCAAGAAATGTCTAGTCCATCTAAGGGAAAGATGAGGATATTATATGCATACCTGGAATAAGACTTTGATCAAACTGCTCATAAGTTGTTACTGTTGGTAGAATTTTCTCATTTGTAATGATTCATTTTCTGGACACTCACAGAGCACCAAAGCAAGCATTCAGATGGCCAAAAACATTGCTTGGAATCAGTACCATTATCTCAGGAAAAATACATCACCTCTCCAATTTTCAATCACATGACCTATAAAATAGGCATGATGATAACTATCTTGTTCAGTTGTTGTAGAATCTAAAACAAGAAAAAATCTGCACAAAAAGTACACAGAACATTGTCGTCTCATAGATAACAGCTTTTATTGGTATTTCAACAAGATCATTCTCATTATCACCATCATCAACATTATCATAATCATTTTTTCCTTTGATCCAGATTGGGTTGATGAAATCTTTTAATCTAAAATGATTACTGAATCAAAAACAAAATCTTTGTTCTGCCAATGAAGAGTAATGTGACATTGGGCATGTTATTTATCCATTGATTACTTAACTGTGTTTTAATTTTCTTTCCAAAATAAGAATGGTAATATCATTTATCTCACAGGATGCAAGAAAGGGTTAAATGATATACAGGTTTCCCCAAACATCTGAAAGTAGAGCTTTCTTATGAAAAATTTCTAAGCTGAAATGGCATAAAAGGAAGAAGCAATTATCTGAGGACATATCTTGCTAACAGATGCAAAAAGCAAATTGAGATAAAGTGCAGATGCTCGAAGACACAGTTCAAAGCTAAGACAGCTTGATGCTGAGATGCAGAGTGTAGTTTCTGGGGAAGGAGCTTGGTGGTGTCCCTTCACTTGTGGGGTGCATGCTATCTATGAGGGCTTGTTGCAAAATAAATGCTATTTTTCCTTTTCACCTTTTCTCATAAAAGTGAAAATGTTCTTCAGATTTATTATGTTAGTGAAAACAGTATTAATGTAGATCTCTTGTAAAAGTGAAATGGAATAGAGCAAACTTTCTGTAAAGTGGTGAATACTAGTAATACTTATTACTGACCACAGTTTTGAACACATAGTAAGTGTGCAAGAAATTATTATAAAAATATTCATGTTAAATTTGTTCCTTTCTTCATTAATTCTTTTTTGAAAAATAGTATAAAAACAATCATGGCAGTTATTACTATTAATAGTGATATTATATTTATAAGCAGCATTATTGTGGAAACTTCAAACGATGGGACATGGAATTAATTATAGTAGTTATTATTAAGTCAGGTCATGAAAATGGTTATTGTGATCCAAAGACAAGAGGCATAAGTTGAGGTTGAGTTGTCCCATTATTACTGATATAGAATTTCTTACCCAATTAATGAGGACATTTTACCAAGAATACCAAGAAGTGTACTCCTTTGCTCAGAAAATGACCCCCTATGGCAGACAAATTGTAACTAGCCCAGTGAGAGACCTAGAAGTGTCAGTGGGGATGGGAGAAACTCTGAAGATTCTGAAAAGCACTAAGTAAGGAAAAAAGTGACAGTTCATGCTGGGTGGAGGAGAAAGTAATACTATCTCACAGTGAGGAAGTAGAAAGTATTTCTGGAAAGTAAAGATCTGCTGATGATGTTAGGCAGCTGTGTGGAGCCGGGGAGATTACGAAGAGTGTCAAGACCATCAACATGAATAAATTGGAGGTCAAGAGATCATGCTGCTCATCAGTCAGTGTCACTGGTGATGAATGTTTTCAGGCGAAAGGTCAGCAGATGAGAGGGGACTGGACTATTCCAGGGAACACCACTCTTCTGTTAAACAGGAGGCTCTTGGAATACTGACACATGATTATTAGACCTGTCATATCAGTGAGCAAGGGCCACAGTCAAATCAGAGTGAAAATTCTAAGAATTTGATAAACTAAAAAAACAGATAAAAATCAAAAGTCTTTATACTGAACTATTACTTTTAGATAATTCTCATAAAATGTCAATTGCTATTTTATAATATACTGCTTTTTGTAAAAATAGGTAAATTTTTTTTAATACCTAAACAATTGTAAAATAAGCTAACCTTTTGTTTTCTTTTCCAATTGTCTACATATCTCTAATCAAAGTAAGCTTGTAAATCCATAACCAGTCAATCTGAGATTGAGAGCTCTGCTGACTGAAGACAATGCCAGGAATTAAACAAGGCTCATTTTTAAATGGATGCATATTACTTATGTGAATGGGGCAGATAATTTATAGAATGAGTGGATGTATTAACTCATTTTTAGATCAAGTGCAAACACAGGGATTAAGCAAGGCATGATGAGCAGAATGGTCTGGAATCACACAGATCTAGGTTTAAGAATTGTTACATGTATGACTCACGACATGTTATTTAATTATTTTGAGACTCAGTTTCTAAAACTGAAGAATGGGCACAATAAACTCTGTTTTAGGTTTGTTATTATACTAAGTAAAATAATGTGTAAAAAGCATCTCTTATGTCATCAATATATGACTGTGTGTTTGCTTGTATATATGTATGTCTCAAAATTTGGCCTTATGTCATTTTCAAATCTTAATACTGACTTGATGTATGAAATGCATCTTTTCAACAAATATATATTGGGTCTCAGATACTGTTTAGGTGCCAGAGACAACAGTGACCCAAATAGTCAAGGTCTCAATCTCACAATATTTCCATTCCAGTGAGAGGGGGGCAGGTGATAGGCAAGTAGTGACATAGTGTGTGACAATGCTAATCAAGGTACAGGAGATGCAAAGTGCCGGCAGGGCAAAGGTGGGAAGGATTCTAAATTTAGAAATAATGTGGCCAATTGAGGATTTTAGAGGGAGTGGCCATGAGTGAAAATACTGTTTCTAAAGATATAAAGATATCTCAAAATTTGGCCTTATGTCATTTTCAAATCTTAATACTGACTTGATGTATGAAATGCATCTTTTCAACAAATATATATTGGATCTCTGATACTGTTTAGGTGCCAGAGACAACAGTGACCCAAATAGCCAAGGTCTCAACCTCACAAAATTTCCATTCCAGTGAGAGGGGGGCAGGTGATAGGCAAGTAGTGACATAGTGTGCGACAATGCTAATCAAGGTACAAGAGATGCAAAGTGCCGGCAGGGCAAAGGTGGGAAGGATTCTAAATTTAGAAATAATGTGGCCAATTGAGGATTTTAGAGGGAGTGGCCATGAGTGAAAATACTGTTTCTAAAGATATAAAGATGAGCCAGGAAGCTGTGTAAGCAACAGGAGAAACACATGTCAGGCAGAGGGAAGAATTTGTGTCAGGACTTTGAGTCAGGATGTGCCAGAACAGTGTGCCTGAAGCAGAATGATCAAGAATGACTACCGTGAGGAAAAATGGAGACTCAGCAGTGACTGGATCACATAGGACGGTCATTTCAGGGGCTTTGCTTTGTTCTCCAGGGCTGATGAGACAACACTGAAAGTTATCAGCAAAAGAGTGACAGGAATTAAACTAATGCTCGAGTTAACTCTTTTAAATGTCTCTGCTGCTGCTGCTGCTAAGTCGCTTCAGTCGTGTCCGACTCTGTGCGACCCCATAGACGGCAGCCCACCAGGCTCCCCCATCCCTGGGATTCTCCAGGCAAGAACACTGGAGTGGGTTGCCATTTCCTTCTCCAACGCATGAAAGTAAAAGTGAAAGTGAAGTCGCTCAGTCCAGTCGTGTCCGACCCTTAGCATGGACTGCAGCCTACCAGGCTCCTCCGTCCATGGGGCTTTCCAGGCAAGAGTACTGGAGTGGGGTGCCATCGCCAAATGTCTCTAGGAATCTCTATTTAAAAATTCCCACAATGCCCAGTGAAGAAGTTGCTATTCTTATTGCGACTATCCCAGCAAGGAAATAGAGGCTCAGAGAACTTAGGTAATTGACTAAGGCCATGTGGTTACTTAGTAGCTGAGCTGAGATTCAAATCCAGGTAGATTCAGGGACACATCCTGAAATTTTTCTTTTCCATTCTCAATTGTGTTCATCCTATTCCTTGCTGTGTCTAATCTACAGGTTTGTTCTATAACAATATTTTATGTGAATTTCTGTCTTATAGTCTCGATTTTCAGCCTATTTCCTCATTTTAGCATTTCGCTGTGAAGTGCTATTTATTTATTTATTTTAGATAAGAATCTTAACACATTCTAAACTTTAATGAAACATTCTTTAGAAAGGTACAATTTTCCTTGTTTTTTTCTTTTAGTTTTCCCAGCCTGTATTTTCTCTTGGTCTCTTTTATGTCGTTCTCCTTTACTTTCTTCTCTTCTTTCCTTCCTTTCCTCCATCTGTCCTCTCCCTCCCTCCTTCCTTCTTCCCTCCCTCATTCTCTCTCTCTTTCTCTCTTTCCTTCCTTTATTTCTTCCTTCTTTCTTGACTTCCTAACTTTTAAACTTCATATCTTTCTTTTCTGGCTTACTTTATGTATTTCTCATGTAGCTTAACTCACAATATTTTTTATTATATACCCCCACTTTTTCTTGTCTCTTCATCCTAAGACAGTGTCCAACTAATTTAATGTGGCTTGCACACCAAAGCATGGTCTCCAGCAGCAAACACTTGAAAGTTTATTCAAAATGCACCACCACAGACTTTGTCCTGAGATCCACATTTTTGTTGGATCCACAAGTGACTCATAGGCACATTAGTGTCTGAGAAACATTTTTGGTGCATAATGGGTGACACACATTAGGATTTGTCAGCCTTACTGTCCCATAGCTTTTTAAGGTAGACTCTGTTTTTCAGATCTCAGGTATAGAAAATTTCAGGAGATAATTCTATAACCATCTTCAAAAAGAAATTTATCTGATGTCACCAATATAGCAGAAAAGGAGACCCCAGTCTCCATTCCTCACAACAGTTAACAATGATGCAACTATTCATAAAAGAAAATACTGAATAGTTCTGAGAGAGTCCAAATTTCCACTTTCAGCAACAGAGTGGGGCAAAATTATCTGAGAATATATATATATACAAAAAGGGAAGAAAGAATGAAACAATCATGAACATAGAAAATACTAAGACTCTACAAATGACTAATAGAAAAATTCAATAAATTTTCTGGGTATGAAATAAAAATACAAAAATAAGATGCATTCTATACACTAACAATGAGCTACCCAAAAAATAAAAAAAAAGATTTTCAATTTCAGTAGCATAAAACATAAAGAAAAAGTGCCTTGACATTGGTCTTGGCAATAATTTTTGTATGTGACACCAAAAGTACAATCCACAAAAGCTGAAGGAAGCAAAAGTGGGATCACATCAAACTAATAAGCAAAAAAAAGAAAGAAAGAAACAATAAAATGACAAAGCTACCTATGGAATATGATAGAATATTTGCAAATCATATATCTGATAGGGGATTAATATTCAAATTACATAAGAAACTCATATAACTTAATATTTCATCTGATAATTGAATTTTAAAGGCTACCTAAATAAACATTTTTCCAAAGAAATCATAGAAATGGGCAACAAGTATGGGAAAATGTGACCAACATCACTAATCTCAGGATAATGTAAATCAAAACCATAATGAAATATCACCTTACATTTGTTAGAAAAAACAATGTCAATAAATATTGGCAAGTCTCAGAGAAAAGGGAACACTTGAGCACTGTTGATGGGAATTTAAATTAATACTATAATTATGGAAAACAGTATGGAATCTCCTCAAAAAAATAAAGCTACAAAATAATTTAGCAATTCCATTTCTGGGTATTTATCCCAGGGAAATGAAACAAGTTATTGAAAAGATATCTGATCACCAGGTTCATTGCAGCAGTACTCATAATGAGCAAGACAAAGAACCTAAATATCCACCAACAGTGAATGGACACACACACACATGAAAGTTATTTAGCCATAAAAAGTATGGATATTCTGACATACGTAAGAACATGGATGGACTTAGAGGAATTTACACTAAGTGAAATAAGTCAGACAGAGAAAGACAAATACTGCATAAGCTTGTGTGTAGAATCTAAAAACTCCTAATTGAGGAAGATAGGAAAACGGGGAATAGTCAGTAGGTAGGAGCTGGAAGAAGCACTAGCTGAAATCAAGACTGCCGGGAGAAATATCAATAACCTCAGATATGCAGATTACACCACCCTTATGACAGAAAGTGAAGAGGAACTAAAAAGCCTCTTGATGAAAGTGAAAGAGGAGGGTGAAAAAGTTGGCTTAAAGCTCAACATTCACAAAACGAAGATTATGGCATCAGGTCCCAACACTTCATGGGACATAGATGGGGAAACAGTGAAAACAGTGTCAGACTTTATTTTCTTGGGCTCCAAAATCACTGCAGATGGTGACTGCAGCCATGAAATTAAAAGACGCTGACTCTTTGGAAGGAAAGTTATGACCAAACTAGGTAGCATATTGAAAATCAGAGACATTACTTTGAATATATATATACAAAAAGGGAAGAAAGAATGAAACAATCATGAACATAGAAAATACTAAGACTCTACAAATGACTAATAGAAAAATTCAATAAATTTTCTGGGTATGAAATAAAAATACAAAAATAAGATGCATTCTATACACTAACAATGAGCTACCCAAAAAATAAAAAAAAAAGATTTTCAATTTCAGTAGCATAAAACATAAAGAAAAAGTGCCTTGACATTGGTCTTGGCAATAATTTTTGTATGTGACACCAAAAGTACAATCCACAAAAGCTGAAGGAAGCAAAAGTGGGATCACATCAAACTAATAAGCAAAAAAAAGAAAGAAAGAAACAATAAAATGACAAAGCTACCTATGGAATATGATAGAATATTTGCAAATCATATATCTGATAGGGGATTAATATTCAAATTACATAAGAAACTCATATAACTTAATATTTCATCTGATAATTGAATTTTAAAGGCTACCTAAATAAACATTTTTCCAAAGAAATCATAGAAATGGGCAACAAGTATGGGAAAATGTGACCAACATCACTAATCTCAGGATAATGTAAATCAAAACCATAATGAAATATCACCTTACATTTGTTAGAAAAAACAATGTCAATAAATATTGGCAAGTCTCAGAGAAAAGGGAACACTTGAGCACTGTTGATGGGAATTTAAATTAATACTATAATTATGGAAAACAGTATGGAATCTCCTCAAAATCAAAAAAATAAAGCTACAAAATAATTTAGCAATTCCATTTCTGGGTATTTATCCCAGGGAAATGAAACAAGTTATTGAAAAGATATCTGATCACCAGGTTCATTGCAGCAGTACTCATAATGAGCAAGACAAAGAACCTAAATATCCACCAACAGTGAATGGACACACACACACATGAAAGTTATTTAGCCATAAAAAGTATGGATATTCTGACATACGTAAGAACATGGATGGACTTAGAGGAATTTACACTAAGTGAAATAAGTCAGACAGAGAAAGACAAATACTGCATAAGCTTGTGTGTAGAATCTAAAAACTCCTAATTGAGGAAGATAGGAAAACGGGGAATAGTCAGTAGGTAGGAGCTGGAAGAAGCACTAGCTGAAATCAAGACTGCCGGGAGAAATATCAATAACCTCAGATATGCAGATTACACCACCCTTATGACAGAAAGTGAAGAGGAACTAAAAAGCCTCTTGATGAAAGTGAAAGAGGAGGGTGAAAAAGTTGGCTTAAAGCTCAACATTCACAAAACGAAGATTATGGCATCAGGTCCCAACACTTCATGGGACATAGATGGGGAAACAGTGAAAACAGTGTCAGACTTTATTTTCTTGGGCTCCAAAATCACTGCAGATGGTGACTGCAGCCATGAAATTAAAAGACGCTGACTCTTTGGAAGGAAAGTTATGACCAAACTAGGTAGCATATTGAAAATCAGAGACATTACTTTGCCAACAAAGGTCTGTCTAGTCAAGGCTATGGTGTTTCCAGTGATCATGTATAGATGTGAGAGTTGAACTGTGAAGAAATCTGAGCGCCGAAGAATAGATGCTTTTGAACTGTGGTATTGGAGAAGACACTTGAGAGTCCCTCGGACTACAAGGAGATCCAACCAGTCCATTCTAAAGGAGATCAGCCCTGGGTGTTCTTTGGAAGGAATGATGCTAAAGCTGAAACTCCAGTACTTTGGCCACCTCATGAGAAGAACTGACTCATTGGAAAAGACTCTGATGCTGGGAGGGATTTGGGGCAGGGGAAGGGGACGACCGAGGATGAGATGGCTGGATGGCATCACAGACTCAATGCACGTGAGTTTAAGTGAACTCCGGGAGTTGGTGATGGACAAGGAGGCTTGGTGTGCTACAATTCATGGAGTCGCAGAGAGTCGGACACGACTGAGTGACTGAACCGAACTGAACTCAGAAGGTGTGGGAAATAGGATGCTGGTCAAAGTGTAAAAACCTCCAGTTATTAGAAGAATAATTTCTGAGAATATAATGTACAGCAGGGCTTCTCTGGTGGCTCAGAAGGTAAGAATCTGCCAACGATGCAGGAGACCCAGGTTCAGTCCCTGGGTTGGGATCCATTCCCTTCTCCACAGGATCAGTGGAGAAGGGAATGGCTACCCACTCCAGTTTTCTTGCCTGCAGAATTCCACAGACAGAGGAGTTTGTCATGCTACAGTCCATGGGATCACAGAGTCGGACATGACTGAGCAACTAATCCTTGTTCTTTTTCATGATGACCATAGTTACCAATACTGTATTGTATACTTGAAAGTTACTGTGAGAGTAGATCTTAAACATGCTCACCATAACAGCAATAGAATGGTAATTATATCAGGTGATTCTCCAGGCAATTTACTGGAGCACGTTGTCATACCTTCCTCCAGGGAATCTTTCCGACCAAAAGATCAAACCCAGGCCTCCCACATTGCAGGTGGATACTTTACTGACTGAGCCAACAGGGAAGCCCATATTAAGTGAAGAATGTGCTAAATAACCCTACTGTGGTAAATATTTCTCAATATATGCATGTTTCACATCATCACATTGTACATCTTAAACTTAGGCAATCGTATAGGTCCATTATATCTCAAAAAACCTATGAAAACTGTAAGAAATTAAACCAACAAAGCCCTGCTAAAAATAGTGGGATCATTTTCTATCCCTACTCCCTCATTTTGTTCACATTAAAACATATATTCCATAAGTTACACTCCACAGCTTGCGCTACTTCTAGAATGCTTTGGGTTTTTGCTTCTCTAATTTTTCTTCCTTTGGGATTGCATGTTTCAAGGATACAATGAACCAGTTAGTTTCTCCCTTTAATCCTTCTAATCCTGAAGTTTTAAGTGGAAGTCACTATATATTCTTAGAATAAGAGGTACTAGGGGAAAGGATGAATGCTATACTCTGTCCTTCTTAAAATGCATATCTAGTTTTTCAGTCTCTGAGACCAGGGCAGAAAATGCAGGAGAAATAGCATGTCTCCCTCCTTTCTTTTGCTCCAGTGGGTTTCTTCTGTTTCTGATGGCAAACAATGCATTAGAAACCAACTGCACTCCTTAGGTCACTGCTGTAATCAGAAAATCTTTCCAGATTCAGCCAAAACCCAACTCTGAGAGTTCCTTTTCAGTGTTCTCATGAAACACAGAGAAGCTAAAATACCTGCCTGAATTACTAAGTGATACAGGCGAGAGGCAAAATGCTACCTGGGTGGTGCAGTGGTAAAGAACCTGCCTGCTAATGCAGGAGATGCAAATTCGATCCCTGGGTGGAGGAGACGACCTGGAATAGAAAAGTAGGAAAATATCAATCCACTCTGGCCTTCTTGCCAGCAGGATTCCATGGAAAGAAGAGCCTGGCAGTCTAGAGTCCATGGGATCACAAAGAGTCATAAACAACTGAGCAACTGAGCACACACACACACAGGCAAGTGATAAAATGATTACACACACTCACACACAGGAGTTCTATCTCATGACTTTCTATTAACATCCCTACATGATTTAAGCAAAATATGAGGAAAACAACGTATCATCCAGTGGCATTAGAATCACTCTCCATTCATATTTCACTGCAGTTTATGCAGTAGATGTGGTCCCACACCTTCTAAGCACATTCCAAGGTCTCAGTCCGCACGTATATCTACAGATGGCCTTCTTTTCCGAAATCATGGCCTCTATGCAGTAAAAGCTGCTGCCTGCCCCTGGCATCCCAGCTGTTTGGATCCTACTGTGACCTGGTGCTGGACAGCTGCAACCTCAGTTCAAAAAGACCTGTGCACATCCTTACTACCGAAATCTTTGGTTCGTTCATGTTTTGTGTATGAGCACAGAGAATAAGTATCTCTCTTCACAAAATATTTAAGGTGTGGGAAATAGGATGCTGGTCAAAGTGTAAAAACCTCCAGTTATTAGAAGAATAATTTCTGAGAATATAATGTACAGCAGGGCTTCTCTGGTGGCTCAGAAGGTAAGAATCTGCCAACGATGCAGGAGACCCAGGTTCAGTCCCTGGGTTGGGATCCATTCCCTTCTCCACAGGATCAGTGGAGAAGGGAATGGCTACCCACTCCAGTTTTCTTGCCTGCAGAATTCCACAGACAGAGGAGTTTGTCATGCTACAGTCCATGGGATCACAGAGTCGGACATGACTGAGCAACTAATCCTTGTTCTTTTTCATGATGACCATAGTTACCAATACTGTATTGTATACTTGAAAGTTACTGTGAGAGTAGATCTTAAACATGCTCACCATAACAGCAATAGAATGGTAATTATATCAGGTGATTCTCCAGGCAATTTACTGGAGCACGTTGTCATACCTTCCTCCAGGGAATCTTTCCGACCAAAAGATCAAACCCAGGCCTCCCACATTGCAGGTGGATACTTTACTGACTGAGCCAACAGGGAAGCCCATATTAAGTGAAGAATGTGCTAAATAACCCTACTGTGGTAAATATTTCTCAATATATGCATGTTTCACATCATCACATTGTACATCTTAAACTTAGGCAATCGTATAGGTCCATTATATCTCAAAAAACCTATGAAAACTGTAAGAAATTAAACCAACAAAGCCCTGCTAAAAATAGTGGGATCATTTTCTATCCCTACTCCCTCATTTTGTTCACATTAAAACATATATTCCATAAGTTACACTCCACAGCTTGCGCTACTTCTAGAATGCTTTGGGTTTTTGCTTCTCTAATTTTTCTTCCTTTGGGATTGCATGTTTCAAGGATACAATGAACCAGTTAGTTTCTCCCTTTAATCCTTCTAATCCTGAAGTTTTAAGTGGAAGTCACTATATATTCTTAGAATAAGAGGTACTAGGGGAAAGGATGAATGCTATACTCTGTCCTTCTTAAAATGCATATCTAGTTTTTCAGTCTCTGAGACCAGGGCAGAAAATGCAGGAGAAATAGCATGTCTCCCTCCTTTCTTTTGCTCCAGTGGGTTTCTTCTGTTTCTGATGGCAAACAATGCATTAGAAACCAACTGCACTCCTTAGGTCACTGCTGTAATCAGAAAATCTTTCCAGATTCAGCCAAAACCCAACTCTGAGAGTTCCTTTTCAGTGTTCTCATGAAACACAGAGAAGCTAAAATACCTGCCTGAATTACTAAGTGATACAGGCGAGAGGCAAAATGCTACCTAGGTGGTGCAGTGGTAAAGAACCTGCCTGCTAATGCAGGAGATGCAAATTCGATCCCTGGGTGGAGGAGACGACCTGGAATAGAAAAGTAGGAAAATATCAATCCACTCTGGCCTTCTTGCCAGCAGGATTCCATGGAAAGAAGAGCCTGGCAGTCTAGAGTCCATGGGATCACAAAGAGTCATAAACAACTGAGCAACTGAGCACACACACACACAGGCAAGTGATAAAATGATTACACACACTCACACACAGGAGTTCTATCTCATGACTTTCTATTAACATCCCTACATGATTTAAGCAAAATATGAGGAAAACAACGTATCATCCAGTGGCATTAGAATCACTCTCCATTCATATTTCACTGCAGTTTATGCAGTAGATGTGGTCCCACACCTTCTAAGCACATTCCAAGGTCTCAGTCCGCACGTATATCTACAGATGGCCTTCTTTTCCGAAATCATGGCCTCTATGCAGTAAAAGCTGCTGCCTGCCCCTGGCATCCCAGCTGTTTGGATCCTACTGTGACCTGGTGCTGGACAGCTGCAACCTCAGTTCAAAAAGACCTGTGCACATCCTTACTACCGAAATCTTTGGTTCGTTCATGTTTTGTGTATGAGCACAGAGAATAAGTATCTCTCTTCACAAAATATTTGAGTGCCACACTTTCATTTCATTTCATGTGGCCCTGCACTTACGGTGTGTGGTGTAGCATTCATTTTATAATTCAGGAATGTTCTTGTTTAATTTGAAACAATTTAACTGTATACATTTTAGGTAAAGTTTAAGCCACAGTAATGCTGTTCATAAATTTGAGTTCAGTTGCCTTGTGTTTTCCAGGCCACCATTACTTGCCTTTTTCATATAGTATTTTACAGAGTCCTGTAAGTCTTAGAGATCCTAAAGTATTCAAGTTCTGGAATAGCAAATGAGAAGTTGCAGGAGAATTATATCAGCTAAGTCATTAATTTACTTGGAAAATTTAACTTAGTCAAACCAAGTAGTAGCATAAAATGAAACCCTTGTGTATTCAATTGCTGAAATGTCTGTTTCTTTTAAACAGCTTTTATTTCCTGTAATAACACTCCTGGAATATCATTTACAGTATATTCACTTTTTAACTATACTATTTTTAGTTTTGAATATCCTGAAGATACGATAGCTAATTAGTCCTCTGAGCATATTGATTAAATTCATTTACATTCATAGATCTAGAGAAAATAAAAAATATTGGTAGAAGGTTATTCTAGAACACTGCACAGAAAAATGAATAAAAATGAAAACAGTTAAAAATAATCAAATGCTCAATGTATACTCTTATTGCCAATCAATTTTAATACATTTTTAGGAAATATCAGCCTGTTATTAAAACTGTTCCTGCAGATATTTTTCTCTCATTAGTGATTATCTTTTATCATTCCAGCAATTTAACATGGTGAAAATGTTAATATTACTAACTTATCCTTGGCTTGCCCATTATGTCTGAACTATCTCCAAAAGGGATCTGGTCTGCAAAAATCTCAGTTTTAGACCAGTTTATAAATTGTGAAGTCCTTTGGGCCAATTCAAAAAGCTCTTAATGCTAATTAATGAATCCAGCAATAGTGATGCAATGGGAATCATGTGCCAGTCATGTTTGTTAGACCCTATAGAGAGTCAGAAATGGAATGGCCATCAATCAGAGCTCTTTGACAACAGAATGAAATAAGAATGCTATGGTATTGAGGTAGCAAGGCATAAATACTGTTGTTATTCATAAGGCATAAGTCTGGGACTGTGATGCATACAAAAAGGCTTGTTTTACTTATTTATTTATTACCTATGGGTAGTTTATAATCTCATAGAGTAAATTAAGTTTAAATTAGGTTTGTACTTTGCTGCTGTTGTTGTTCAGTCACTAAGTCACATCTTACTCTTTTGCAACCTCATGGACTGTAGCCCACAAGGCTCCTCCGTACATAGGATTTCCCAGGCAACAATACTGGAGTGGGTTGCCAATTCCTTCTCCAGGGAGTCTTTCTGACCCAGGAATCAAACTCAGGTTTCCCACATTGTCAGGCTGATTCTTCACCACTGAGCCACTTGGGATGCCCCAAGTTTGTACCTTAGTTGAATAAAATTGGATTTTTTCCTTTTAGTTGATACTCTCTCCCTACCAAAGAGAAAGAAGGCTCTAAGACATAGTCAATAAATGGGTATCATTTTTGTTGTTTTGCCTCAGAATGTCAGCATATTTTGAAGATATTCTAGAATAGATGCAAATGGTTTAAAGAGAGAGAATCAATCATACTAGTTTGCTGGCTTTATCTTTTACAAGAATACAGTTATATTACTGCATTTTGATGTAGTTATTCACAGGATAAATTTAATCCCCTGTTGATCTCTTTGTTTAAAGTGATTTGATATTTCTCATATCAATCACCAGTAAAAGATAAGGAACTTCATTTTTTTTTTTTTCCTATTGCTGCTGGAACATATTGCCACAAAGTTTGTGGCCTGAAATACCAGACTTGGTTATCTTAGCCGTTCTAGAGGTACACTGTCAGAAATGAGTCTTACTGAGTTAAAATCAGGGTGTCAACAAGGCTGAATATTTTAAGGGATAATCTGGTCCTTGCTTTTTCCATTATAGAGACAGCTGCCTTTCTTAGTTTGTGAATGTTTCCTCTAACTTCAAAGCAAGCAACATGATATTTTCAAATCTCTAAGTATGATTTCTTCTTCTGCCTTTCTCTTTATATATATATTTTAATTTCTTTTGGCTATGCCACACAACACCCAGGATCCTAGTTCCCAAACCAGGGATGAACCCACAGCCCCTGTTGTGGAAACATAGCATCTTAAACACTGGACTGTCAGAGAAATCATTTTTCTTCTAAGTTAAACAATCCTCTTGGAATCCCTTGAGGCTGGGGTTCCTGCAAGGCAGGCAAATTTTTTACCTTCTGAACCACCAGAGTATTCATACTGGGTGGAAAAATTGAGAGTGGCTGACTCACCCCAGATTAGTTGTTCATGGAAGATCTCTCTAAGGTTTTAACATTGAAGTTGAGGTATCTGTGATAGAAATTAATTGCATGTATTCCTACCCAGAAACACCTTGAGCTCATCTACATAATACGGGATAGCATCTTTATCTTTAAGTCAGTTGATAGGAAGCTTGATTATATTTGCAACTCTGCTTGCCCATTTGCCTTGTAACCCAACATGTTCAGAGGATCTAAGGAGTAGGAAATGATTTGACCAAGAACTTCTGGGTTCGCTTCTCTTGGTTTTTTCAACTGGTTTTGGCAGACTCACAACTACTCCTGAATAATCAGCAGCAAAGGTAGTTATAGAGATGTAGAGTGTGGTCTAGCAGCCAAGTAAAAGGGTCCCTGTCTGGATCATGAACATCTTTGGGAAACCCTAATTTTCCCTATCACAATGATTTGACCAAGAACTTCTGGGTTCGCTTCTCTTGGCTATGAATTTCAACTGGTTTTGGCAGACTCACAACTACTCCTGAATAATCAGCAGCAAAGGTAGTTACAGAGATGTAGAGTGTGGTCTAGCAGCCAAGTAAAAGGGTCCCTGTCTGGATCATGGAGTGATTCTTCCTCTCCTGCTCTCCCTTTTTTTTTTTTTGGCCCTTACCTTGTATGGGCTAATAACTGAACTTTGTGATGCTAGAGTGACTATAAAAGACACATGTTTCAATTATTTGTTGTTGAGTTACAACTGTGGGGCACAGGGACTAAACAGCCATTTTACTTTTGCTCTCAGTTTTGTGGAAAGGAATTTGGATGGTTCATCTCCGATGCACATGGTGATAGTTATGGCTGGAATATCCATTTCCAAATGGTTTCATCATTCATGATTTTTGTATTGGTTCACCTTGCCACTTACCTCTCCTTTCCTCTCCTCACTTCTAATTTTCTGTCTCTGTCTTCCCCTCCTTTTCATTTTTCTTTCCTTCTCTCCACTTTCCCTCTTTCTCCTTCCTTCTCCCTCACTCTCATTCTCTCTCTCTGAGGTTTCTCAAACTCTAGGCCTCTCCCCACTGCTTGAACTTCTCAGAGCATGGCTGTTTCTGAGAAGAAGTAGATAAAATTAACTTCTTTCATGCATATTTCAGCTTCAGTGTTAAAACTTCAGAGAGATCTTCCATGAACAACTAATCTAGGGTAAGTCAGCCACTCTCAGTTTTTACACCCCGTATGATTTCTCTTGTGTCTCAGAAAGTAAAGAATCTGCCTGCAACGCAGGAGACCTGGGTTTGATCCCTGAGTTGAGAAGATCCCCTGAGAAGGCAATGGCAACCCACTTCAGTATTCGGGCCTGGAGAAGTCCATGGACAGAAGAGCCTGGCAGACTATAGTCCACGGGGTTGCTAAGTCAGTCGTTACTGGCCGACTAACGCACACACATGAATTCTCTGCAGAACATTGATCAATGTCTTATATATTTATACATTAACTTATTCCCAATAACTCCCATTTATTTATTCATTGAATATTTATTGAGCACATATAAAATAACTAGCAGCTATTATAGACTTTCAGCAAATGTCAGTAGGAAAATTGATGAAAATACTAAGATTCCTGATGGCATGGAATATACACTTCATAAGAGCTGGAATCTAGTTTGTCTTCCTCATCATTGTATATTCAGATCCTAGAAACATGCCTGGCAGGTAATAGATGCTCAATAAACATTTTTGACTGATCAAATAAACAAGACTAGGGCTGCTATGAAAAGAGGCAGGAGGAATCTTAGAGCAGTATGAGAGACACAACCAGGGAACTAATTTTCATTTGAAGAACATGTGAAATCTACTTGCAGAAATGATACTTAAAATGAGAATCAGAAAATTAGTTGAAGTTGGTGATGACAGCAGCATCAGTGGAGACAAGACTTTCACTGGCATGATCTGTATCCTGCTGATAGAAATTAGATCTAAGATTCAAAGAAAAGTGGATAACAATGGGAAGGAATATGAAATTTTCTCATTTGAGATGATTGAAGCTACTTTTTATATTAATTTTTAAATTAATTTTTAACTCCTTGCTATTGAAGGTGAATATTGAAACCATATACTGAAACCATATACTTTAATTTTATACACAGATAGATGATTTTCATAACCACAGACTACACTGACTTTTCAATGAATGCTCTTGAAATTGATGCTCCAAGCACTGAACTTGTTTTTTAATTAAATTGAACAGTTATCCAGCAATCTTATTTTGATCATAGATTCAAGATATATTGGAATTTTACTTAAAATCTTCAACACCTCTTTAATATTATTACCTGGAATGTATGTGCTTCAAACCTCCCTTTATCTGTAAGCTTGTTTTATCAGTGATGATCTATTCACAGCTTCTTTATTCGATTCTCATAAGTCCTGCATGGTCTCACTGATTTCCACCCTATTCTTGGTATATCTCCTGTTTTGAACATATGACAATTACTCCTACTCTGCTCTTTCAGGGTAATAATGGAAAACACTCTTTCAAAAATTTTTCCACATTTGGTTTTGCCTCACATAACCTCTCACTATAATAACTTTTAGTTTCAGAAATAAATAAGTTCATCTATAAATTATAAAGCCACAAGAAAATATATAACATCTATAAATTTGATAGGTACTCAAACACTGAGATATGTTCATGAGATGGCTAATCTTTAATAAGAAAACAAGCAAAAAGTTAAAACCAGAAGTTTAAACAAAATAAAACCATATGTTATGGTGTGTGATTTCATCAAACTTCTTCCTTTTTAGGCGAAGTCACTAAGCCCATTCTCCTGATGTTGTACTTCATAACAAGAATTTTATATTAAGGTAGCATTGGACTCTCCCATTGAAGATGAGTGGTCTAGTTAGTTACAGAGAAGAACTTGGTAGATAGAGTTCAACCTACTACTCATTCAGCTTTAGTCTGGCCTCTAAGAAACTTGTGTTCTTTGTCCCTAATGGTAAAGTTTAGTAGTTAAGGCTCAGTCCATGTGGGGAAAGTGGTGTTACCTGTGAGAAGGTAAGCCCAGATTCTGGAGAACAGTCTTTTCTTATCACACAGTGAGCTGTGCTCTCTGGAAACTCCATAAATTATATGAGTTATATTTTTACCTCGATATGATAAACTTCTTTATATATCTCTTAACTGGTTCAGAATTTGAATGGGAGATATAAGGCCTTTCAAATATTAATATGGTAGGAAAAATTTAGGAAGCATATGAGAGTATATGGTACAAAAGTTTCAGAGAACTGGGCTCCTTGTTTTTTATTGCTATTTAAAAGTTTTATGGTTTTGGGTAAGTCATTGAGAACCCTGAAGCTTTTTTTTTCAGTCATTAACCTGAAGAGAATGGGCTAGATTAACATTTTTCAAACCTCAAAGTACTCACTATCCAAGAGAAGTGAAAGAGAGCTGAGCGAAGGAGGAGTGACTTCAGAGTTCCACTGCTTTGCAGGAGCAGCTCTACTTCTAGAAAATATTGAGCTTCCCAGTAGGGCTTGCAACTAAATATTTGAAAATAATTTCAATAGATAATTTCTATTAATTTGTCCATCTCTGACTCAGTGCGGCTCAGTACAAAATGCATAGGCAAAGAACTGGTATAACAGGGATTATGCAGGCTTGCACACAAACATCGACTTCAGTTTGGATCTTGATTCTAACATACACAATGACACTGGACAAGATGTACAACAGAGTTCTCGGATGGATGGATGCATTGATAGATGATAGATAGATAGATGGTAGACAGGTAGATAATGTCACTGTTGTTGCAGGTGGGAAATTCCCGAAACCACAAGGAATATTCAATAATTGCTAAGGCATTCCTACTCTCATTTTTCAAAGGAACAGCCTTTCAATAATAACGTGAAACATTTGTACAATGCTTTAAACTATTTTTACACACGCCTTGTCTCACTTGATTCACATGATTTCCTGTGTAAGTCTACATCAATTTCTTCCATTTTAATGTGAGCAAACTGGCTCAGTGGTCTGCACAAGGTCATACAACTAATAAATGACAGGCTTAGTTTCGATCCTGGGTTGTCTAACGTTGCATCTGTCCTAGTGTCCCTTGCCTAATAAGCCAGCTCTGAGTGAGTCATACATATTCAGTTTCACCTACTTCATCACTTTTTCTGGTTCAACTCACCCATGCAACTCCTATAAAATGAAATTGGCAATTGTTTATGGCATTGGCAATGGGTTGTGATGTCAGCTCATCTACTGAGGCAGCTATTGTGAAATAACAAGTGTGGTGACCCTTCATTGTGAAGTCTAGCATCTATGTCATACTTGTAATTGTTCAGCATTAATATCTGCCCTGCTACTCCCTAAATATGCCTTCCAAGTATCCACCTCAAGGTATTGGCTCTCAAAGCAGCTTGACTTCCAAGTCTGAAAAAAAATGAAAGTGAAGTCGCTTAGTCGTGTCTGACCCTCAGCGACCCCATGGACTGCGGCCTTCCGGGCTCCTCTATCCATGGGATTTTCCAGGCAAGAGTACTGGAGTGGGGTGCCATAACACAACAGCCTGGTCTTATAACTTAAACCAGATGCTGTCTTTCTTTTGCTCTGAACCCTGCAATGGCTGCCTATCTCACTCAGTCTAATACCCTCGATTCTTATAGTAGACTATGAGGTCTTAAAAATTCTGGCTTCTTGTTAGCTTTCTCTCTACTCTCTTGTTTCTTCTGCTCCTGGCATACTGATCTTGTTTTGCACACACACCAGGCCCAGGCACTTTCCACCTGGGATCTTTTTTTACAATTGCCTTTACTAGGAAAGTCCTTCTCTAAGATCTCAGCGCAGTTTATTCTTCTTTTTCTATGATTCTTTAATCAAATGTTATCAATCCAGTGAAGATTTCTCTGACCACTCAAAAATAAACATTGTCACTCTTCACCTCTCATTTATATTTCATTTTTATTCTGAGTCCTTGCTAGCACTAACATATTACATATTCTGTTCTTTAATCTTGTTTATTTTCTGCCTCTCTCAGCTAGATCAGCTCCACAAAGACAAGACTGTGACTCATATATTTCATTGCTTTATCCCTAACACCTTAATCAGTCCCTGGTGCTTGCTGAGTATCCATTAGGTATTTATTAAATGAATGGCTCTCCCTCTTATTCACTCTGCAGATTAAGTCCTGATTGGTACCAAAAATCTGGGTCTCTGTGCTATATCATCTTTAGTATCTAGTTTAATCACCTGAATTTTAGCAACACTAGCTGTGTAACTTTACACAAGCCCATCAGCTTTCCTTCCCTATTTTGTGGTGAGAAAAATCGTACACAAGACTCTATTACCTTTGAAATTTAAGTGAAACAGTGTGTGTGAAAATAAGATTTGTTTGATATAAATATTCAGGTTACTTTCATTGTATAAAGGGCTTCCCTGGTGACTCAGATGGTAAAGAATTAGCCTGCAGTGCTGGAGATCTGGATCCAATTCCTGGGTTGGGAAGATTTCCTGGTGAAGGGCATGGCAACCCACTCCAGCGTTTTTGCCTGGAGAATCCTGTGGCCAGAGAAGCCTGGTGGGCTACAGGCCATGAGGTCCCAAAGAGTCAGACACAGCTAAGTGACTAAGTACAGCACAGCAAAGCATTGTATAAAATATCACTACATTAGCTATTTATGATAACTTTCTGACACGGTGGTATGGAAGATTCCCCAAAGCACATTCTGGAGGAGCCCATGTAATCATAATCCAGGAGAATGCACAAGCTACCCTGGTTACGAAGGGGGATTTCAAAGTGGAAAATAAGTTCAGTGTTGAATATTATGAGCAGCATGGAAAGAGTTTTGAACTTGGGTCAGGTTATTTTTTGCTAATCTTTCTCATTTTAATGGATGTCTTTCTTTTCTTTCACCACTTCTCAGTTCCACCTCCTGCAGCACTCAATAATTATTTACTTTTTAAGTTTTCAGCCAAAAATTTAGTTCCTTCACAATATCCTCCCTATGTTCTACACAGATTATATTGGATCTGTTTTTTTAAAGCTGCTATAGGACATCAAATGTTATCATCTTAATATTCCATACATGCAAACAATTATTCAATGTATAGCCTCTCGACTGACAGCACCGTAAGGACAGGACATGAATCAAGTTATTTTCCCCACTTTATTTCCAACACCTAACACTATATCTGGAGAAGGCAATGGCACCCCACTCCAGTACTCTTGCCGGGAAAATCCCATGGGCGAAGGAGCCTGGTGGGCTGCAGTCCATGGGGTCGCTGGGAGTCGGACACGACTGAGCGACTTCACTTTCATGCACTGGAGGAGGAAATGGCAATCCACTCCAGTGATCTTGCCTGGAGAATCCCAGGGACGGGGGAGCCTGGTGGGCTGCCGTCTATGGGGTCGCACAGAGTCAGACATGACTGAAGTGACTTAGTAGTAACACTATATCTGTTATGCATCACATATTTGATATTTTTTGAAAGAACAATTTTTTTAATGTAAGTTTCAGTAATATATCGTAACTTTGAATCCATATAATACAATTCACCTTTCTATAAGCATATTATTTTTTTACCTTTTGGTAGTTTTTTGTATATATGGTTTATCTTCTAGGTTTTTATTATCTATATACCTTGTCAACTTAATGTTATCCACCATATATTTAGTATCTACTACAATAATACTTTGGGGCACATTAAGCACTACATGTTATTTTAAACTGTTTAATTTTACACATTTTTGGTTTCCTGTTGCATGTAGTAACTCATTCAATATATGATACAATCTATGTGTAAGATCTCTGATATTTCTTTCCTTTTTATTGAAGAGGAATCTAAGATACAGGAAATTCAAATATCTTGCCTCAAGCCACACAGGTGGGATATGGAGAGCCAAAATCTTAATTCACATGATGGATTTTCAGAACTTATATTTTACCAGGAACATAGAAGAGATGAGCAAAAAAGTTCCCCACACACATCAACTAAGTATTTAGCAGTATGTAAAGAATTAAATTGGTAATTTTGATATAATTGTCATTGATAATTAGACTGTCCACTGCATATAATAAAAGTCTCGGTATTCAGTAGATCCTTAAAAAATAAAGTTGGTTAAATGAAGAATGATTTAGTCTTAGCAAATAGCTTGCCTGGACTATTCATATTCCTCCCTTCCCAAAATAAAACCTTATAGATATTTTATTAGGTTTTGTATTATTTTAGCTAAAATCATATGCATTTGTATGATTTGTGAAAAAGTAACATACATTGCCCTGTCACTTTGTGAAAAAAAGTACATAGATCATTCAATTCAATTCAGTCTCTCAGTCGTGTCTGACACTGTGACCCCATGGACTGCAGCACCCCAGGCTTCCCTCTCCATCACCAGCTCCCAGAGCTTTCACAAACTCATGTCCATCCAGTCAGTGATGCCATCCAACCATCTCATCTTGTGTCATCCCCTTCTTTTCCTGCCTTCAATCTTTCCCAGCATCAGGGTCTTTTCCAGTGAGTCAGTTCTTCACATCAGGTGGTCAAAGTATTGGAGCTTCAGCTTCAGCATCAGTCTTTCCAATGAATATTTAGGACTGATTTCCTGTAGGATTGACTGGTTTGATCTCCTTGCAGCCCAAGAGATTTTGAGTGGCTTCCAAAAAAAAAAAAAAAGGAAGCAGGGGAGGGGGAGGTGATACACTCCTTTTTGAGAAGACACTTGAAGAAAATAAGTAGTGTATTTTCCTTCAGTTTTAAGGAAGTTTAATATTTATTCAGAGTGATCTGCCAGCTTTTGGTCCTCCTGCTATTTCTATCCTCACCTTCCATGTTCTACAGCAGCAGTGTGGAGAACGGAAGTTACTATAATGCATTTGTCCTTCAGAGTGCTACAGTACTCTGCTACTGATATTATAGCCAGGGGGCTGAACTTCCTGGCTGTGAATTGGGTTCTTCAGTTTAATTGTGCTTAGAATGCCAACACAAAATTTCCAGCTACAAAGAGAATGGTGACATTTTATTAATTTTGTTTCCCTCAGGTGGAAAAGAGAGGATAGAGCAGCTTCTCTAGAAGAAAGCACCTGTGAAAAAAATCAAAATAAAACTAGGAAATACTTATACACATCTAGAAGAAAATCAGAATTTTTTAGCCCCAAATCAATATTCAAAAAAAAAGAGGTCAAAGGTGATTTGTCCTCTACACACATTCAGCATGAGCTTCTCTGGTGGCTCAGAATCTGCCTGCAGTGCAGGTAGACCCCAGTTTGGTCCCTGGGTAGGGAAGATCCCCTGGAGAAAGAAATGACTGCCCTAATATTCTTGCCTCAAGAATCCCCCGGACAGAGGAGCCTGGCAGGTTACTGTACATGAGGTTGCAGAGTCAGGCATGACTGAGCGATTAATACTTTCACTACATTCAGTATATCTGATGAAGGATAAAAAACATTTGGTGTAGGCAAGTTACCTGTCCTGAATGTGCCTTGTCTCTTAGTCTTGTTGTAAGTAAGATTTCTTCAGAAAATGCAGAAACAACCTACCAAAGAATTGGTAGAGTCAAGTCTATAAACGGAGAAGGCGATGCCATCCCACTCCAGTACTCTTACCTGGAAAATCCCATGGACGGAGGAGCCTGGTAGGCTCCAGTCCATGGGGTCGCAAAGAGTCGGACACGACTGAGCGACCTCACTTTCACTTTTCACTTTCATGCATTGGAGAAGGAAATGGCAACCCACTCCAGTGTTCTTGCCTGGAGAATCCCAGAGACGGCAGAGCCTGGTGGGCTGCCGTCTATGGGGTCACACAGAGTCGGACACGACTGAAGCGATTTATCAGCAGCAGCAGCAGCAAGTCAATAAAATAATTGAGTCAAAGACCCTTTCTCACCAGTGATGAGGTGTAAAAATTTAGGGCCTACTTCAGCAAGAAAAGGTCCATCTTTCAGAAAAGTTGGAAAAGACCAGAAGGGACAGAGGACAGACTGGCTAGTGGTACTGGTAATGAAGAAGAAAAAGAAGGAAGATGAATAAAAAAGGAAGAAATTGGGAAAAGCAAAGAGATCTCAACCTCAATCAGTCTCCAACACTGTTGAAATACAGAAGATCAAGGACATTTCTTTATAGTTCTTGGATGGAAATGATGAGAGAAAGGGGGACTTGATGCTGATTTCTTTAAAGTAAAATGTGCTTCAGTTGGACTCAGAGAAAGGAAAAAAAAAAACATTTTGGAAAAAAGAGCCTTCTGACTCCAGCATCAAAAAAAAAGTGACTGGGTCACAGAAGCAAAAAATGCACGGAAGAGAAATATATGTTTGATATGTATGATTTTATATATCAAATTTATGGAATAAATATATACACATATGTATACATTTAATATTCCCATTACATATATAATGTTTTCAAGAATTTTTTAAGTCACAAAATTAATTATTTATTCAATACACATCTACTTACATTACTTTCCTAGGGAACTTAATCTGTATAAATGACTTGGCTCACTATAGCTTCTTAACTTCAGTGTAGTCACTGTGTGGAGTGTCTGCAAATATCTCAAGGGAGTTGTTAAATTTCTATAATCAAAAACATAAACGCAGCATGAAGAGTACACATTTCATAGAAATATGGAGCTGGAAAGAACCTGAATACATAGGTGGTCTCTTTTTGGCTGAGAGGATAGAGGCACAGAAGGGTTAAGTGACCTCGCCAACATCACAGAGTACTGATTCCCGAAGGAGTGCTCAGACCATGTTACTTCTCCATTAATTCTCCTGTGAATCATTTTATGGCTTGAAGACTCCCTATGCAATAAAATTTTATTGGCCATGTGTCAGGAACTTTGCTAGGTGCTGGAGTTACAACAGTTTATGAGACGTAGCCTGTGCCCTAAAGGACATCACAGTCTAATGGTAAAGGTAGGCACAAAACATGCTATAGGACGTAATAAGTAAAAGGCATACAGAAAAGGGACAAATAAGGCAGCCTAGAGAGTTCAGAGCAAAGGTATTGGAAATAAAGACCTCTAATCTGAGTCTTAAAAGATAAGTAGGGGTAGAAGATTTCCAATTAGGCTGGGAGAGTGGAGGCAGGGGAAACTTATGCATAAGAACAGGTCCAGTTAGGCAAAGATAAACATAAATAAAAGAAATGTGCTATAGTAGGAGTGGGATTGAAGTATGGGAATTGCTTATCAGTTCAGTTCAGTTCAGTCGTCGCTCAGTCGTGTCCTACTCTTTGCGACCCCATGAATCGCAGCACGCCAGGCCTCCCTGTCCATCACCGACTCCCGAAGTTCACTTAGACTCACGTCCATCGAGTCAGTGATTCCATCCAGCCATCTCATCCTCTGTCGTCCCCTTCTCCTCCTGCCCCCAATCCCTCCCAGCATCAGAGTCTTTTCCAATGAGTCAACTCTTCACATGAGGTGGCCAAAGTACTGGAGTTTCAGCTTTAGCATCATTCCTTCCAAAGAACACCCAGGGCTGATCTCCTTCAGAATGGACTGGTTGGATCTCCTTGCAGTCCAAGGGACTCTCAAGAGTCTTCTCCAACACCACAGTTCAAAAGCATTAAGTCTTTGGCTCTCAGCTTTCTTTATAGTCCAACTCTCACATCCATACATGACCACAGGAAAAACCATAGCCTTGACTAGATGGACCTTAGTCGGCAAAATAATGTCTCTGCTTTTGAATATGCTATCTAGGTTGGTCATAACTTTTCTTCCAAGGAGTAAGCGTCTTTTAATTATGCAATTTATTGCTGTTGGAGTATGAAAGGTATAAAGAAAGATAGCAGGAAGTAAATCTGCATGAGTAAATCCAAATCCTACAATGCCTGGTAACCATATTTAGGATATGTGAAATAACTCTAGAATTTTTGATAGGAGTGCCACAGTTGGGATTGTACTGATGGAATCTTGGAACCAGCACAATCCAAAAAGTGAAAAATGAAGCAGAGACATCACCTAGTGAATTAGTGTAATAATTCAGTTTTGAGATTTAGGGGAGATGACTAATGTAGAAAGACTTAAATGAAAGCAGATGAGTTACAGGTAGTTTAATAGATTCTTTACCAACTGAGCTATCAGGGAAGCCCTAGATTGATAGAGATATATAAATGAATATAAATATAGAAATGATATAAAATACATATTTATTTTATATGTATATCTATATTTGATGTAAAATATTATGGTAAATGATTGAAAGTGGTGGCTGAAGGTAAAAGAAAATGAAGATGGCAAATAAGTTTTTAAGAGATGATTTAGAGTTGACCAATTCAAATGGTACAGAATTAACTGGAGATTTAACTAGTACAAAGAGATTGAATGTATATAGTTTGGGGCATATTCAGGTGAAGGGGTTCAGCAGAATTTAAATGTGGAGGTTACTTGAGCAATCTAAATGATTAGCATGAGACCAAACAATTGGATGCCTTTGTAATGGGAAAACATATGAGTAGGAAGGGCCTAATTAATTGATAGAAAAAAAAAGAGGGAGTGGATAAGTTAGGAAAGGTGTCATCAAAGCTATAAAGAGAATCAGGAGAGAATAATATTACAGAATTAAAGAGAAACAGCATTTCAAGAGGGAAAGAGTTGTTAATTAAATACAGAATAAAGGTTAAGGAAGAAAGTAAAAGAAAATATTCATTAAATTTGAGAATTGATGTTATTGGCATTGTGTTTTCCAACAATTTAAATAAATTCTTATGATTTATTGTGGAGGGAGTGGAAGGTAAGAAAACGGAGATAGGAACTATAATTGATTGTTTTGAAGTCATGGATTGGAAAGGTTTGGAAAGGAAAAGAACTTGGGAGTCATGTGATTCAAGGATGAGATACTTAGGCTAGTAAATATTTATCAGGACTGTCTTGAAGAGAGAAGAGGTTGAAGATACAAAAGGTAGAGGATGCAGCACTGACAATCCAAGAAACCAAAGAAGTCGGGGATGAATGAGGTCAAAGGCGCAGACAGAGGCAGAGGTTGCCTAAGAATAGGAAGAGGAATCTCATTTTCTGGAATAACAGAAAAGGAAGTAAGTATAGCAAGTAATGGAACTGAGGAGCAAGCAGACAGAGGGGAGGGAAGTTGAGAGTGACCACACACAATAACTTTATTTTCCATGCAAACTAAGGACTTGTCTAGTTACTATCTGTGATACTGATTTAATAAGGCTGAACTTCTTAAGAAAGGAGAGGAAAAGGGCATAAATATTAGTAGCTTTAGTACTTTAATTAGGGTTTAGTAAATGTGAAGGTGTGAGATTCTCCAAAGGACAAGATTTAGTGGTCAGAGGAATACTGTTTTATTTTAAGGTTTCTTTTGTGGTGTGCTGCCTAAAAAAAAAAAAAAAGTTTCATGAAACAATGTGGGAAGAAAAATAATGAAGCAGAGTACAGATGAAGCCAGTAAGTCGAGGAAGCCCAGGAATGTGGGACCTGGTTAGCTGGATGGATTTTGTTCATAATTTGTGATGTTTCCTAGACATAAGGTGAATACATCTAGGATAAAGAATGAAAATCTAAACCAAGCACAGAATCCTTTAGTACAAGTTTGTTTGTGGAAAGAGAGTAACACATGATTGAAATAATAAAAATCATGTGGAACTATCCATGATAGGTTTGGTAAAATGAACATTCTCATTTGCTGAGTCCTATAGAGGAAGTGGCCTTCCCTGGTGGCTTAGAGGTTAAAGCATCTGCCTCCAAGGTGGGAGACCTGGGTTTGATCCCTGGATTGGGAAGATCCCCTAGAGAAGGAAATGGTAACCCACTCCATTATTCTTGCCTGGAGAATCCCATGGACGGAGAAGCCTGGTAGGCTACAGTCCATGGAGTCACAAAGAGTCAGACACTACTGAGTGACTTCACTTTCACTTTCACTTCATAGAGGAAGTGGTGTCCTTAAGCATAGACAGGGTTAAGAGAATGCAAAGCAGCAGAAAAAAGTCCATGACAAGGATGAGGAGATAGGCAGATAAAGCCTCTTTTTCCAGGAAAAAAAAAAAAAAAATTAAAAGGAGTTGGAAATGAAGTCAGAATCAAAAGGAATCAGGTTGCAGGAAATATATAGCAAAAAAATCTGGGTTCGATCCCTGGATTGGGAAGATCCCCTAGAGAAGGAAATGGTAACCCACTCCATTATTCTTGCCTGGAGAATCCCATGGATGGAGAAGCCTGGTAGGCTACAGTCCATGGAGTCACAAAGAGTCAGACACTGCTGAGTGACTTCACTTTCATTTTCACTTCATAGAGGAAGTGGTGTCCTTAAGCATAGACAGGGTTAAGAGAATGCAAAGTAGCAGAGAAAAAAGTCCATGACAAGGATGAGGAGATAGGCAGATAAAGCCTCTTTTTCCAGAAAAAAAAAAAAAAAATTAAAAGGAGTTGGAAATGAAGTCAGAATCAAAAGGAATCAGGTTGCAGGAAATATATAGCCAAAAAAAAAAAAAAGAATGAGGAAAGTCCTGAGAGGAATGACAACTATTTGGGGTCACTCCAAAGGAGAATAAACCCAAAATCTGATCTGGATGCCATCCTAGTGATGTCATACAAGCACCAAGAAGTTATGAAATAATATTAGTCACCCAGAGACTTCCAGGGAGGATGGGGTGAGCTCTTAAACTGGTGCAAGAAGGGCTGGAGAGAACAAAGAAAGGAGACTAACTTGGGGTTTTAGGATTGTGACAGAAAGAGGCTGAGAAGTTGTGTGCACTAGCTGGAGTTTGTGGGGCTTGATCTTCCCATTGGAATCAAAAGAGAAAGCAAATGGGTTTCTCATCAGATTTTCTAGATGTGGGGTATAAGGGGAAGTACTAGTGGAGCTTGAAAGATGTCAACAATCAAATATTAAATAGGGAGTCAGACACTTGGCAAGATGATTGCCTTTCCTTCAGTGATCAAGGATTATAAGGATAAGACACATTGTTAGAAATGCCAGAGTTAAGATGTGTATGTTCATTAAGCTTAAAATATTCACACATATATTCCAGTGACCATGAGCATCAAAAAGAGGAAATTTAAGTGGCAAAGAGTAAGTATAGGACTCAAGGAAAGATTTCCATCCAGAACAGGCAGTGGAGCATTGAACCCAGAAATGAAAGCCTGAATGTACAAATCCAGCCAAAAGGAGACATAAGAACCAGATGTCAAAGCTGCTGCTGATCAGAAGTTCGCAAGTGTTCAGGAATTTGGTTGGACTAAGTTGCAGGTGAAGGTTATTATTGACTGCAGCTGGGAGGTGCCAGGATCATGTCAAGCTTTTTAAGATTTTATATACTTGTTAGTAGAAAGGAAAATGATTCCTCTGAATCAATAAATGGCACTTCTTGCATGAAGGAGACAACCAAGAACCAAGGCTATGGTTGGAAAGAAGCCTAGAATTATCAAACTTCAAAATTTAAGGCATCATGACAAGCTTATAAACCCACATGCTTTATCTTCTTGGTTAATTCAAAGAGGAAAAGGAATACATTTTTCAGCTCTTTAGGTCAAGTAGGTTGCCTGACAAGGCTTGAGAAGAGGATAAAAATTCTTACTGGTTTTGTGTCAAGACTGTTTGGAAACAATTGAAATTTTGCTATTCAAGGAGATCTGAGATAGTAACATGAGTGGAGTTTAGTTTTATATTAAATTCTTTACTTATTTTTTTCAGAAGCCAACCTGATCCATTAAATTATTGCTTTCATATAGCAATTCTCTCTCTTAATTGAAATCCTGAAACATATGGATGTTTTCCAAATATATTTATGGTATAATTGAAAAGAATTCCCCACCAGTAACACACTGTCAGAAATATCATCACTGAAACTGCTAAGTGTTTTACAGTCTTGAAATCCAAGCAGTTTATTCAAGAGCCTATTATAAGCATTAGTATTTCAAATATTTCAGGTTTAATCAGGTCCTTTTGACAGTAAATCTAATAATATTTCTATATTTTGGAGCAAAATGAATGATAGCTGGGATAACTTTTCAATAATGAAGAACCACTCTTGTAATGGAAGGAAGAAGGGTTTGAAAATAAGGCTAAATTTTCTGGAAGCTAAATAATAAATAAAATCACTTACTGTCTCTGAACATTCAAGGAGAGAAATGTCAAGAGAACATATTGTTCAAAATGGGATGTTTTGAAATTCTTTTATTTCATCACGGTGATTAAAATCATAAGACATTAGAACCATAAAAGTTGAGTTCAAATCCTGGTTCTGACACTTAAAAGATCTGCCTGTCTCATCCATAAAAATGGTAGGAAGAAAAATCAATAATTGTACTTGCTTTATAGGGTTTTTGAAAGGTTAAAGGGTCAGTATTCATGACATGCTGAGAGCAAGGATCAGATTATTTTGGGGAGCTGATTCTGATAAGTCAGTTCTCTTAACTTTTTGTCTGAGACTGATCTTTGGAGTTTCAGAGTTTTCATTGTTTACTCAAGTGCTGAAACTGAGGCAAATGCTATACTGTAAGTACAATAAATCCTCTCAATTGTTGCCATGTTACTGTAGTTTTAATTATTCAGATAATTCTCCAAATTGGCTCAAATTCTCCATTAACTTTGCCATTATCACCTAATTCGATAATTAATTCTTGACAGAATTTGATTCCCAATGCTATTTGCCTTCCCAAACAGTCAGGAATTGGAAAGCAACAATATAATTGCCTTGGCAGCATTTTCCTTAGTTTCACAAATCTTGTTTTGGATATATTCTAGGAACAAGGATCCAAGATTTGTAGAATCAAAATCCCATCTTGGCAGTAATAGCATTTGACTTTGCACAGATTGTTAAAGAGGTAAGGTGTTTTGCTCAGCAGGTGAGAAAATTATTTCTGTTAGCCATTATGGCTGTCATGATTTGGGGAAGCAATTCAGAAAACTCCTTTCATAATACTTAAAAGGTTTCCTTGACATTCACTGAAAGAATCAGCAGTGACAGGGGGAGGGGTGGCACTGGTCAAAATTAATTTAGTCAAAGCAAAACAATTAGCAATACAATCATTTCAGAGAAACATTACTCATTTATTTGGTCATTAATTCAACAAAAATTTATAGAGTGATTTCTATGTGTCTCACAGCTTTAATCTTGCAATAAAATGATGAATAAAATTTGGGCCTGATACACATATGCCATAGAAAATAGATTCTAAAAATACTGTTTTGAATATTAATTCTAAGTCTACAGACTATTACTATAATTGAGAAAGCATCATTTCTCTTGATGTCAGTTCTAATCAGCCCTAAATATTTTGTGTATATAAGATGAATTTATTTATTGGATTTTAAACTCAATAATTTAGAAATAAAAATGATTCTAGGAGAAATTTCCTTGGCCATTGGATATATTTCTATGGTCACTTGTTCATTCTCAATGTCACATGTTAAGAGGGACAATTACTCTCATTTTACTCAGTGGTTCATAACTATTCTAGACTGAAAGCTACTACAGGGACTGTTTCTTATTAGCCTTTATATTCCCTGTGCTTAGAATAATATCTAGAAGAGTGGTAATTTACTATGGTGTGTATCATTATCTCATATTCTATATAGCCTTAATAATATGATTGCCTGCTACTCTAGGTGTTTCTTGACTTTCTACTTTTGCATTCCAGTCCCCTCTAATGAGAAGGACATCTTTTTTGGGTGTTAGTTCTAAAAGGTCTTGTAGGTCTTCATAGAACCATTCAACTTCAACTTCTTCAGCATTACTGGTCAGGGCATAGTCTTGGATTACCGTGATATTGAATGGCTTGCCTTGGAAACAAACAGAGATCATTCTGTCGTTTTTGAGATTGCATCCAAGTACTGCATTTCGGACTCTTTTGTTGGCTACTCCATTTCTTCTATGGGATTCTTGCCCACAGTAATAGATACAGATGGTAATCTGAGTTAAATTCACCAATTCCAGTACATTTTAGTTTGCTGATTCCTAGAATGCCGACGTTCACTCTTGCCATCTCCTCTTTGACCACTTCCAATTTACCTTGACTCATAGACCTAACATTCCAGGTTCCTATGCAATATTGCTCATTACAGCATCGGACCTTGCTTCTATCACCAGTCACAGCCACAGCTGGGTGTTGCTTTTGCTTTGGATCCATCCCTTCATTCTTTCTGGAGTTATTTCTCCATTGATCTCCAGTAGGATATTGGGCACCAACTGACTTGGAGTGTTCATCTTTCAGTGTCCCATCTTTTTGCCTTTTCATACTGTTCATGGGGTTCTCAAGGCAAGAAAAATGAAATGGTTTTCCATTCCTTCCTCAGTGGGCCACATTAGGTCAGACCTCTCCACCATGACCAGTGGAAGTGAGAAATAGATTTAAGAGACTAGATCTGATAGATAGAGTGCCTGATGAACTATGGATGGAGGTTTGTGACTTGTACATGAGACAGGAATCAAGACCATTCCCAAGAAAAAGAAATGCAAACAGGAAAAAAGGTTGTCTGAGGAGGCCTTACAAATAGCTGTGAAAAGAAGAAAATTGAAAGACAAAGGAGAAAAGGAAAGATATACCCATTTGAATGCAGAGTTCCAAAGAATAGCTAGGAGAGATAAGAAAGTTTTCTTCAGGGATCAGTGCAAAAAAAAAAAAAAAAATAGAGGAAAGCAGTAGAATGGGAAAGACTAGAGCTCTTTTCAAGAAAATGAGAGATACCAAGGGAACATTTCATGCAAAGATGGGCTTGATAAAGGTCAGAAATGGTATGGACCTAACAGAAGCAGAAGATATTAAGGAGAGGTGGCAAGAATACACAGAAGAACTGTACAAAAAAGACCTTCATGACCTGGATAATCACGATGGTGTGATCACTCACCTAGAGCCAGACATCCTGGAATGTGAAGTCAAGTGGGCCTTAGAAAGCATTACTATGAACAAAGCTAGTGGAGGTGATGGAATTCCACTTGAGCTATTTCAAATTCTAAAAGATGATGCTGTGAAAATGCTGCACTCAATATGCCAGTAGATTTGGAAAACTCACCAGTGGCCACAGACTGGAAAAAGTCAGTTTTCATTCCATTCCCAAAGAAAGGCAATGCCAAAGAATGTTCAAACTACCACACAATTGCACTTGTCTCACATGGTACTAAAGTAATGGTCAAAATTCTCTAAGCCAGGCTTCAGCAATATATTAACTATGAACTTCAAGATGTTCAAACCGGTTTTAGAAAAGGCAGAGGAACCAGAGATCAAATTGCCAACATCCGCTGGATCATCAAGAAAGCAACAGAGTTCCAGAAAAACATCTACTTCTGCTTAAGCCTTTCACTGCATGGATCACAATAAACTGTGGAAAATTCTGAAAGATGGGAATACCAGACCACCTAACCTGCCTCCTGAGAAACCTGTATGCAGGTCAGAAAGCAACAGTTAGAACTGGGCATGGAACAACAGACTGGTTCCAAATAGGATAAGGAGTATGTCAAGGCTGTATACTGTCACCCTGCTTATTTAACTTCTATGCAGAGAACATCATGAGAAGCGCTGGGCTGGATGAACCACAAGCTGGAATCAAGATTGCTGGGAGAAATATCAGTAACCTCAGATATGCAGCTGACACCACCCTTATGGTAGAAAGTGAAGAGGAACTGAAGAGCCTCTTGATGAAAGTGAAAGAGGAGAGTGAAAATGTTGGCTTAAAGCTCAACATTCAGAAAACTAAGATCATGACATACGGTGGTCCCATTACTTCTTGGCAATAGATGGGGAAACAGTGGAAACAGTGGCTGACATTATTTTGGGGGGCTTCAAAGTCACTGCAGATGGTGATTGCACCATGAAATTAAAAGGTGCTTACTCCTTGGAGGGAAAATTATGACAAACCTAGATAGCATATTAAAAAGCAGAGATATTACTTTGCCAACAAAGATCCATCTAGTCACGGCTATGGTTTTTCCAGTGGTCGTGTATGGATGTGAGAGTTAGACTATATAAAGAAAGCTGAGCACAAAAGAATAGATGCTTTTGAACTGTGGTATTGGAAAAAACTCTTGAGAGTCCCTTGGACTGCAAGGAGATCCAACCAGTCCATTCTAAAGGAGATCAGTCCTGGGTATTCATTGGAAGGACTGATGCTAAAGCTGAAACTCCAATATTCGCAAAGAGTTGACATGACTGAGCGACTGAACTGAACTGAACTGAACACAACCTTAAATGAAGAAATGGTTCCTTTGCAAACTTTTGTGTATTTAGGATATGCCCAAAATATGTTTCTTTTTTTAATGTTACAGATATTGAGAAAACATGTGGATCAAAATAAGCTTTGCCAACAATTTTAAGCTCTGAATAATAGCTATGCAAGAAGTGATTAATTACTAAGTGTTTTAATACTAATTCAATTAACTCCATTCATTTTCCACACCACGCTGTCTCTAATTAGCTGATTTGCCATTAAAAACAGCACATTTGTGACAAGAATTGTACAGGAAAAGAAAAGGAACATGCTGTCATTTGAATTCAAATGCTAATTTACAAGTACAGCCTAGGGAAAGAATACATTTTGTTTACAAAAAAATAAAAAGGAAGAAAGACAAACAAAAAAAAATCACTCCTAAAAAAATAGTAAAAACATATTCATCTCACTACAAATATCTTCCATAGTGTAAAGCTTTTAGAATGAATTGTAAGTGTAGGGACAACATTTCAGGAATTGGTTCTATAATTCAATCAAATTTAATATAGTTGTAATGATTTACAAAGCATTATAAAAAATAGTAAAAACATATTCATCTCACTACAAATATCTTCCATAGTGTAAAGCTTTTAGAATGAATTGTAAGTGTAGGGACAACATTTCAGGAATTGGTTCTATAATTCAATCAAATTTAATATAGTTGTAATGATTTACAAAGCATTATTTTCTTCCAATGTTTTTATTTCAAAATACAAACACGTTAATCTAACTGCTCTTGACACTTTTAATTCCCAGGTTTGGTCCTTCTATTGTCAGGATAGTTGAAAATCAGTCTTCTAATAGAAAGAATCATCATTATAGTGGAATTTAATTGAATTTTTGACCTCAACCTGTTAGGCAAAGTTATTCATTGACCAGTTTTTATGTAAATTTATATGTCTTTGCTAACTTCTTCTTTCCATTTATATAAAGGGAATTTCTTGTACATTGAATGTCTGGAAAAATGAGTTACACTTAAATAATAGCAAGGAGCATTTTAGTCATTTACAGCTTACTATTCTGAATTGTAGATTGTTTAATATTATCACCAGTATGATTTCTCTATTATAATATTCTCAATGCAGCAGCATGTTCATTAAAGCATATATCATTGTTTAGTAATCTCTGAAGACAGATGCCATTTATTGGCATAAATCAGAGTTGTTATATGCTAAAGAAAAGAGGCAAAACTGAGTTCAGGGTTAATTTGGAAAGATTGAAATGGCAGGCATTACAATCTAATTGTATATAGTATCTGCTGCTGCTGCTAAGTCACTTCAGTCGTGTCCGACTCTGTGTGACCCCATAGATGGCAGCCCATCAGGCTTCCCCGTCCCTGAGATTCTCCAGGCAAGAACACTGGAGTGGGTTGCCATTTCCTCCTCCAGTGCATGAAAGTGAAAAGTGAAAGTGAAGTCGCTCAGTCGTGTCCGACTAGCAGCGACCCCATGGACCGCAGCCCACCAGGTTCCTCTGTCCATGAGATTTTCTAAGCAAGAGTACTGGAGTGGGGTGCCACTGCCTTCTCTGATATAGTATCTAGTTGTATATATAAAGTACTATATCAAGAAGATAATATTTATTAGCCTTTAACTTTGGTTGTCAATCGTGTTATTAAAATGTTTTCATTTCATATCTTTGTGAACATCAACTAATGTCAATTTATTTAAATTAAAATAAGCAACATCAACAATATTTAACTTTAAGAAGAGATATAAAAATATCTTCATTTAAAAATTGCTAGTCTTTGCAAACACTCCTCAAAGCAAAAACTTAACCAGCTCTTATAATGGTTTGGGTTATCTAGAGGTTAGATCCAGAAACTAAAGGACCAAAATAGTACAAAAACAGATGACGTATAACCAGCTAGTTGATGAAGACTCAAATACTCTCACTTGGTTTCCCTGTTGTTATTGTTTAGTCCCTAAATTGTGTCTGGCTCTTTGTGACCCCATTGACTATAGCCTGCCAGTCTCCTCTGTCCATGGGATTTCCCAGGCAAGAATCCTGGAGTGGGTTGCCATTTCTTAAATGTCCTGAAAAATTTTACTTCATTTATAGCATATCCATTTCTAAATGTGAAGAGAATGTTCAGAGGTAAGAGACAACTTGGTTTTCAACATCACCTCTCTCAACTTTTGCAGCTCTTTTCTTCCTTTTTTCTGATATCAGCATGCCATTTGTCTCTGTAGTCCTTGCTTTTCAATCCATAACCACTGTCACAAACATGGCCTGATGTGATCTAGCTGCCCCAACAGAAATAAAGTTGGATTTGTCAAGATCTGCTTTGGGCTCATAATGAAGTGTGTAACAAGATAGGGTAATAGGTCAATGACAGTTAGGATTGTTGCACTGGCAAAGCCACCAAAAGCTTTATATGAGAATTAATTCACTTCCAAGCTCCATAACAATTCATTGACCCTGAATCCACTGCTTGAATTTAGACCCTGGATATTGGTCAAAGGGCAATGAGAAAGTTAAAGCAACAACAGCCTTGCTGTTGAACACCATGAGAATTAAATTTGCCTCTTATGTCTCTATACTGTATAGAATAATGGGTTACGGGAGAAGTTTTGAAATCAGACATATTTTAATCTCACTCTGTTTCAACACTTAGTAACAATGTGAACTTGGGCAAAAAAAAAAAAAACAAAAAACAATTAAACTTCTGTTTTCTCATCCTTAAAATGTAAGCATGACTGTTCTTTTAGGAGAAGATAGTAGAATGGATTACATGAAATAATGTCTGTGTAAGTTATAATATTATCATTATTGTAATCAATGATACTGTGCCATGACAGTGCTCACCAGGTCCTGTTGTAATTTATTGGGAGCATGTTGACTACTACTGGTAAATGAAATGTGATGGACAATTATGTGAGTCATTCCAGACTGATGCAATTGAGAAGTAGGTGGCTCTTTATATCTCTCCCATTCCCTACCATTGTAACCTTGGATACTACACATTCCAGATGATATAGTTACAAGTAGAGGAGGTCCAATAATCTAGATTGAATTTCACATGAGTGGGAAATAAACCACACACATGAGAGTGTTGTTTTATTTTAATTTTTACCATAACACAGCCTAGCCTAAACTGACAAATACAGATCATTAGAGATAAGAATGGGAAGTTCAATCGCTTTCATTTTATAATGAAAGACAGCAGGGCTCAAAGATTTAAAACAGTTTCCTTAAAGTTCCAGGGAAAATTAGGGGTGTTACCATGGAAGTTTTACCATGGAAGATGAGGGGCTAGAGAACTTGGATCATGATCAGTGTAGACAGACAACATTTATATGAAGATCTGAATCTATACAATGCCTTCCATCAGCTGGCATTGCATTAACAATCTCTAGATTCACTCCTCATCAAAATTAGTGTTCATAGACTAAGAATAGCACTGTATATTAAGCTCTTCATAATCCTTGGAAGAAAGGTATTCTTATTATAGTAGGTGTCACTTGATGGTAGGTTAATTATTGAAATATTAATATCTGCGTCATGGAAAAAAAATTCCTTGGATTGATTTTCCATGCATGAGGTGTTTTATAGGCTAAGCTTGTCACCTTGAAATTGCAGAGATATTGAACATGGATCATTTTTTTCCTTCCAGAAATAAATTCAGTAATTCAGTATTAATTCAGGTAAAATGAACTAGAATTTGCTTACTTATTTCTACGGAAATTGTGGCTCTTTGAATCTTCATGCCTTTTGTTAAATCCAAAAAATCTAATAGTCATTCTGAAATGAATGAATTGATTTGAATACCAAATTTTTACTACCTGAGTTAACTGATCTCATTGGTATCATCCCCACCCCCAAATCTACACCCACCATCCTCAATTTCTAACTTGAACAAATATGATCAGAATTCTATCTCACTTATGATTTAAGGAAATTGCTTACTTTCTGAATATGTTCCAATGTTAATAGTTTTTTTTTTTTTTTGACAAATTGGTACTCATTATGTTTCCTTCTAAAATTGCATTCAAATTTTTAAAAAATTCTAAATAGCATCTTTAGCTAGTTTTATTTTATTTTATTCTCAATACATACTCAGAACCCCATTGCAACATAGTTCATACAAATGCATTTACTTTTTTGTGCCAATTCTAAAGGACAATAATGTTTTTCCAGAGAAAACTTTGCTTTTAACAGTTTCAGCTGAGTTTTTACCAGCTCCTGAATAAATGAACAATATAATGAGTGTTGAATATTTCAACAGACCTAAGATCTACTTTTGGCTCTTCCAATAAAGTTATTTGAAACGGGAAAACTCACTTACTCTTATTGAGTTTTAATTTAAAATCCAGTAGTATGGGAAAGCAAAGATCTCTAGGGTAACTTTCATTTCTAAATCTGTGCATCAGTGCATGCATGGCACTTTCATTTAATCTTCCTTTACCTGTATTTGTGCAATATATTCCTAACTAATCCTCTGTATCAAATCTCTTATTCACCACCCACCAAACAGTTCTCTCCTCTACAGCCACTCATCTTTCAGTAGCTTTATTAAGACATAATTCATATGCTATAAAATGTCCCCATTGTAATTATATAATTCAATGATTGTTAGCAAGTTTATAGAGTAATTTAATAATCATCACCATTTAGAACATTTTCATAAACTCCAAAATCTCTCTTGGACCTGTACACACTTAATCTTGACTCACACTACCACTCCCACTGATTAGTTTATTATTTCTGTTTGCCTTTATATCATTTGCATTTTCTGAGCATTTTATAACAATTCAATTAAATAATAAGTAGTCTCTTGTGTAGGGCTTCTTTCAGTTTTCATAATGGTACAAGTCTCTACCATATTATAGTATGTATCAGCAATTCATTCATTTTTCTTGATCAATAGTATTGCTTAGTATGGATATTATCACATCTTGTCTATTTATTTAACAGCCGGTAGGAATTGGAATGTCTCCAAATCCTGGCTATTATGAATAATGCTGCTGTGAACATTTGTATTCATTTCATTTGGGGGCACATAGATTTTTTTTTTCTCTTGGGTAGATCATTAGGATTGAACAGCTTGGTCTTATGGAAGCATTAGCTTTTTAAGAAATTGCCAAATGGTTTTCCAAATTAGTTGTATTATTTTACATTTCAGGCAGCAATGTACAAAGAATTCAGCTTTTAACATTTTACCCAAATACTGGTATTGTATCTCTTTTTGATTATAACCATTCATATCGGTGTATGCTGACAACTCATTGTGGTTTTGATTTCCATTTATCTAATAGCTAATACTGTGGAAACATTTTCTTGTGCTTTTTAGCTTTTGATAGTGAAATCTTCATTTGAATATATTCAGAGAATTTGCCCACTTCAATTGGGTTGTTGATCCACTTATAAGTTGAAAGTTCATTATGATTATGGATTCAATTCTTTTTCAGATATGAAACCTATTTTCTTTTAGAATGTAGATTTTTTAAATGATGTTTTTGAATCACACAACTTTCTAATTTTGGTGAAGTCACATTTATTCATTTTATTTACCTCATTGTCACTTCTTAGAATGTGTTGCCCCAATTAAGGTCACAAAGATTTTGTCCTGCATTTAGTTTAGAACTTATATAGTTTAGTTCTTACATTTAGATATCTGATTAATTTTCAGTTCATTTTTCTTATGGTGTGAGTTAAAGTTTTAAATTCCTCTTTTCCTTTTCCTTTTCCTCCTCCACCTCTTCCTTCTTCTTCTTTTTGTATAAGGATTTACAAGTGTCTCAGCATCATTCAGACCCATAGTTTTGTTCTATTAATCCATATACCTATCTTTGTGACAATACACTAGCTTGATTACTATGGCTTTATACTTTGCCTTGAAATCAAATACTGTGCATCCTCTAACTTTATTCTATTTCGAATGTATGATAGATTTCTTGTTTTTATGTATTTCTGTATGAAATTTAGAATCTACTCAATAATTTTTTCAAAAGACTACTGGGGTTTTAAAAGAGATTGCATGAAGTTTATAGATCAATCAGGGGTGAATCATCTTTTAACAATATTGAGTCTTCCAATCTATGAAGTCATCAACCAATAATTGAGGTTACACTCATCCACCTCAAGTCCATGAGACTTTTATTCTCTACATATTAGATGTATCTGCATGTATAGGAAAGTGCCTTCAAAATCAGATTATTTTTATGTATGTTCCAAATTTTACTTTCTATTGAGCCCTTTCTAGTTTTCTGTCTGCCTATGAGGATGCAGACAGAAAACTAGAAAGGGCTCAATAGAAAGTAAAATTTGGAACAATGGCACCCCACTCCAGAACTCTTGCTTGGAAAATCCCATAGACGGAGGAGCCTGGTAGGCTGCAGTCCATGGGGTCCGCAAAGAGTCAGACACGACTGAGCGACTTCACTTTCACTTTTCACTTTCCTGCATTGGAGAAGGAAATGGCAACCCACTCCAGTGTTCTTGCCTGGAGAATCCCAGGGATGGGGGAGCCTGGTGGGCTGCCGTCTATGGGGTTGCACAGAGTCGAACACGACTGAAGCGACTTAGCATGAGCATCCTCAGCTTTGGTCAAGAGTGTGTGACTGCCTTAATTCCTGTCTTTGCTTCAGTCAAGCCTTAAATATGTTCTTGTATACAACAACTGCCACATCAAGCTAACAGAGCCATTAAACGTTCTTTCCACTGAGAGTGGGCATCACCATCACTACAAAATAAGAGATCCCCCTTTGCTGGCAGTAGAAACTGCTTCTCCCTGTTGCTTGCTCTGGACTTCCCGGGTAGCACAGTGGTAAAGAATGCTCCCTCCAATGCAAGAGACACAAGAGATGCGGGTTCAACCCTTGGGTCTGGAAGATCCCCTGGAGTAGGATATGGCAACCCACTCCAGTATTCTCCCCTGGAAAATTCCATGGACAGAAGAGCCTGGTGGTCTACAGTCCATGGGTTCACAAAGGGCCGGACACGACTGAGCACACACACACACATGAAGAGTTTCTGGCAGAACTTTCATGTCCACTCACTTTCAGCAATGTGAATGAGCGAACAAACAGCTTTGAGCCTGAGTGTCAGAGATTTCTACTCTTCTGATGTTCACTCTTTTAAGTTCAGCATTTTTATTTATTTTTAAGCAAAAGTACTTCTTATTTTATGTCTTTGGTTTCATCAATTTCCAAATCACTAAAAAGGTATTTTGGGCTTTATGTGATTTTACATGTGTATGGGTTTGCATTTTTTTGCACGTTTCCCCCAAGATTTATGAGGAGAGGATTTTCCTACCTTTTCACTTGACCATAATTTGAAGTCACTTATTTTTGTGATATATAACTGGTCATTTTTCTCTACTTTAAACATATTAGTAGCCTTTATTTTTTCTTTGAATACAAGCTGTCACAGTACTAATACTAATACCTCATCTAATGCATCCCTGCAGCAATATAATGCCCCTTGCCCCAGCTGGGTCTAACACACTGAACTCATTTGATGCACTGTGGTTCCTCCTACCACAAGGCCTTCACAATTGCTTCTCGCCTGAAATGCCTTCTGTCTCTCACCTCCACTGCCCAATTAACTCTTTTTTCCCTTCATATGGTCATTCAACCATCACTGATGTTTCTGACTAGATTATTTATCCTATGAAATATTCCAGAGTAACAGATAATTCCCACCTTCCCCCCCCCCCGTCATTCATTGCAGGGTAAGAAACAATCTGTTTTGCTTTTCATCATATTCTCAATGCCTGACAAGTTGCCTGGCACTTATGAAACAAACAACTAAGAGATCATTTTCTTAGATATTTGTTAAATATGGTGATTGGTTATCATTAGCTGGTACATCATGAGAAACGCTGGACTGGAAGAAACACAAGCTGGAATCAAGATTGCCGGGAGAAATATCAATAACCTCAGATATGCAGATGACACCACCCTTATGGCAGAAAAGCTTTTCATCATATTCTCAATGCCTGACAAGTTGCCTGGCACTTATGAAACAAACAACTAAGAGATCATTTTCTTAGATATTTGTTAAATATGGTAATTGGTTATCATTAGCTGGTAAGTAAAGTTTGTCATATATATATATATATATATTTTTTTTTTTTAATCTGCTATGAACCAGACACCTTGGCAGGTCTGGAGGATACAAAGATAAATTAGATGCATTCAAGCCATTTTTATACATTTTAATGCAAATAGGCATTTTCTGCATTAACATTATTACATCACTGTCCCTGAACTGGGCCAGATAATATTTCTTCCACAATTTAGCTTGACATAGGTGAGGTAGTTTATGTAAAAATCTATCACTGGGCTTAATAAATTAATGTTTTGAAGTTAAATTTTAATGTTTTGCAGTCTTATATCTAATGTAAAAATATGTTTCTCTTTCCTGCTTGAAAAAGAGATATAAGCACAAGAAAATTATATATTATGGACACTGAAACATTAACATTATGCTAAAAGTAATTCAATAGCAGAAGTTCACAGGTGTAATTTTCCTGTAAAATTGTACCTTACATTACTCATATTTGAGCAATATTGAATCAGAGTGTTTTTGCAATAATTCTTCTATCAGAAGAAAAAGGATAGAAAAGGAGGAAAGAAGGAAGAGGTGACAGGGAAAATGGGAGATGAAAGGGAGCCAACAGAAATAGGTGTTAGATAAAAAGATGCTATGGATAAGTTTCCAATTACGTGCTCCCTTTGTCTACAAGAACAGTATTCCTTCCTCTTAGTTGCTGTGTAATTTTAAGTGCCTTCCTTGAGAGCAGTGTATTTCTCAGCCTCGCTGGCAGCCCTGGCCAGGTGGCTCACTTTGGCTGAGGGACTGTAATTGAAAATGTTTATCAATATTTATGCCAATTCTCTTACTTTTCTCTCTTGCCACCAGAATAGTAGGTCCCAGCTAGTGGCACTTCCTTTAGCCTGAATTTGAAGTGAGAAAGCATGAGTTGCAGAGTCCCATACAACCCACAGCCACTACTGGGAGTGAGCAGTGAGGCATTGTTATTGAAAGGCACACAGTTTGGGGGTGATGGCCGCCTTGCCTAGGAGCGTGTTGGTCACTCAGTCGTGTTTGACTCTTTTGAGACCCATAGACTGTAGCCTGCCAGGTTCCTCTGTCCATGGAACAAGAATACTGCAGTGGGTTGCCATTGTCTTCTCCAGGGGATCTTCCTGACTAGGGATTGAAGCCAGGTCTTGTTATGCCCAAGTCACTAAATCTCCCAATGACCACCAGGGAGCCGATATCTGATGCAAAAGCAAGAGAGTTTTTATTACCAAGCTCGAGCTGGGGCTCCCACTGACACCAACACAGTGGCTATAGGAAGGAGCCCCGAGTTTTGGGTTACACTGCTTATATAGGGAATATTCAGGTAAAAGGGGAGTTTCAGGCTGAAGGAAATCTGAGTGGATACCTTCCTCTGTAGGGTTGTGTATTGATCCCTGATTGGTTTTCACTTTCAAGGTAAATTACAAGTTCCTGGACGTCAAGTCAGGAGGTTTAATCTAAGGGCTGATTGGCTCGTGGGCAGTGGGGCAAGGTTGGATAATATCCAAAGTCTAAGTCTTTTTGCCCGGAACTTTACAAAATGGAGTTCTTTTATAAGATGGAGTAGCTTAGGTTCTTCAGTCTGCTGCATTGCAGGCAGATTCTTTACCATTTAAGCCACAAGGTAAGCCCTTTACCTAGGAACTGAGGATTAAAATAAGCATTATACATTGTTGAGAGTTTTCTTGAGAAAAAACTCACAGAGTACACTGTCCCTGCTTTAAATGCAATTTCATTCCATTTTATTCCAGTGAAAATAAGCATGTTTACCTGGTGCACATTTCCATCTTTTTGTGCTCCCTGGATGTATATATGTCACACAAAACTCTAAAATGAACAAGTTCAAACAACAGCCACCCCAAAGAATCAATTAGCTTCTTTCCCCAGGAGCCACTGAAGGAAGTTGGTTTTCCAAAGTCGCTTGGATAAAAGAAAAGTACTCCACAGGCATCACCCCAGGCTGGTAGCTGAGTTTCCTGTGCTGCATCTTCCAAAATGCGAAGCGCAACAGTGATTGAACTTCAAAAGATGGAAGGCAGAGACACTGATTATAGGCACTCAAAGCTCACTAGATACTTTAACACTATCCAATTTGGGTTTTAGGATTCCTTTTTTCAAACTACTTACTGCATATTTAAGAACAGGATGCATTCTTAGGTAACCTCACAACTTAGCTGAGAGTTTTACTCGCTAGCTTCACACGTCTCAATTTTATTTTAACTGGAGGCATTTTCTCAGTATAATGAAAGGACATGATTTGAGATGTTGGCATCTTCCATGAAATCTATTTCCATTCATCCTATTTCCCAGTGAGGGATATCAAAGGAGAATATACACAGACCTTGAGGTATTTCAGTTCATGGAAGACATTTATCAGGGAAATAGTGATAGAATGAGCAGAGAAAAGAAAAGCCATGAAAGCAAGGGTGAGTTTTGTTCCTGATCTCTGCAAAAGCAGATCACAAAAGATTTTTGAAGAGGTGAAACACTTAAGGCAAATATATGTTCACTTTTCATATATGAGTATATGCAAGTCTTTACTTGATTGGAAATTATGTGCAAGCTAAGCATTTTCATTGTGCACAATTTCTATCAATAATCACATCTCTGACCTCCTTTCAGGCTTGCCTGATAGCTCAGCAGAAAAGAATCCATCAGCAATGCAGGAGCCACAGGAGATGTGGGTTTGACCCCTGGGTTGGGAAGATCCCCTGGAGAAGGGCATGGCAACCCACTCCAGGATTCTTGCCTGGAGAACCCCTCCAGAGGAGTCTGGAGGGTTACATTCCAAGGGGGCACAAAGAGTCTGACACAACTGAAGCTCCTTAGCACGCTTGCACAAAGACCTCCTTTCCGAGACCACTACTACTATCCTTCTTCCTACCTTATGTGAACATCAAATACAGGATTCCTAATTTCAGAAGTTGCCTTTTCCATTTAGTCATTTACTTAACACTGTGTTTTGGGTTCATTTATCCTGATTTTCTGTTAATTCTGTTCTGAAATTTAAATGAAAAGAAAGCTCACCATGTAATGAAGGGATGATCAGTAAACATAAAATTACAATAAAATGTGAAAGTGCTGTGATAGGAGCCNATTCCTAATTTCAGAAGTTGCCTTTTCCATTTAGTCGTTTACTTAACACTGTGTTTTGGGTTCATTTATCCTGATTTTCTGTTAATTCTGTTCTGAAATTTAAATGAAAAGAAAGCTCACCATGTAATGAAGGGATGATCAGTAAACATAAAATTACAATAAAATGTGAAAGTGCTGTGATAGGAGCCCTGGGAAACAGAAAATGTGCGCTTGCTTCAGTCTGTGCAGAGGGCAAGTGGTTAATGTGAGCTAATCTTGTAAGATGAGTGAAATATTAGGTGAAGAAGAGGGGGGAAAAGTTCCTTTCAATCTGTAATAAAGATATGAGAGGGCAAAGAACTAGACTAGAAACTGCAACTCACTCCATTGAACCAGAAACTAGCACTTTGATTTTGCTCTTTTTTATTTTTACTTTTTCTGCTGTGTATGGTTCAAATATTTCACTCATCAAACTAGCTAGGAATTTCTCTTGAGGTGCCTTTCTTTATTCTCTCATTTTTCTTACTCATTTAATATACATATTAAAAAAAAACAGATTCCTTAGGCTGAGTGAATTGCTGTTTAAATATACACATGGGTGCACAATTTTTCTTTTTTATTGTCTTTGGATGTTTATTTTGTTATTAAGTAGTCCCAAGAGAAGCTAAGTTTTAGTGTATCAATATATGCTTTTTGAAAATATGCTACACTGATAGTTCTTAGCTTTTCCTTCATATGAGTCTTTTTCTTGCATAAATCATCACCAACCCCTGCAGCAATACTTTTGCTTAGCTTCCTGACTTGTAACTTATTTTCAATTATCTCCTGGCTTACTTTTCTAGCTCCAGTCTCTCCATTAACTTACTCAAAACGAACTTTGTCAAGTCAATTCCTTGCTCAAAGGTTCTCCCTTGACTGACTCTTTCTGGCTGGCTGCCTCTCCTCTCTTTCTAGTCCTTCTTAATTTGACTTTTACTTATTTAATTTCTTTGTGCTCTGTTTAAGAAAAAAGGTTGTTTCTGCCAGTCTCTGTCCTCTTGGCTTCCTTCATATACCTCAACCTGATTTTTTCATTTGCATCTCTTCCCAGACAATTTTTACTCATCTCTCAAGACTTTAATGCATTCATCTTCTTAAAATCTTCCTTGTCAAGACAGAGACGAGGAAGTCCTACTGAAGGGCCATTCTCTGAATTCTTATTGTGTTTATAATCAATTCCCTGAAACTCACTCCTGAAAAAAAAATTCCTGTTTTGTATAGATCAATTCTGTCTTGTAAATGTTGGTATTGTCTTCTTCACTAGATTGCACTATCTTCAGGGACGGAAACTGTGGCCCATACTGTTCTGAATTCCATACCATGCCTTGTGTTCTACAGACAGCATAGTTAGAACTCAACAAAGATTGGTTGCAATGAATGAACTTTATTCCTAACCCAGTTAATGACTTCAAATATCTGTTTTATGTAATTTGTGAAATTAGTTATCTTTTAAAGTTGTATATATTTGTTTTATAATGCATGAAAAAAATAAACATATTTAAGATTTACATAGTGTCTTGATTTTTAACCATCTGAGTGATTTATTTTGGTCTTTTTAATATCCATGCATATTCTCATGTTTTAGTTGTTCTTTTTGTTTTTATGGCATAAATAGTGATCATTATAAAAAATTTAGAATATGTCCTCTGATATGTGACTGTCTGTGTGTTTACCTGTGTTTCTTGTATTGTCTTAACAGTAAGTATTGATACATCTGACTTCATCAGTGTTACCAGAACTAGCTGGTGAGAACATGCTGAAACTGGAACTCTCCATGTTTTAAACCTTAAATTCATTTGAACCATCATTATAATTAAATTCCACTCAATAAATCTACCACTGCAATTGGTCACATTTCTGATTTTTCAGAATATTGCTATTTTTTATTTGTTTTTCTTTTGTTTAACAAAACACTTGGAATTGACTCAATGGATATCAAATTATCCCATATCTCAATGGATGGCTTATTTTTTTTTTTCTAGTGCAGCAAATAAATCCAGCCCCACATACCACTCATCTGATTGTCCCTTTACATGCTATATGATGGGGAGACCCCACAAATTGCCACAAAATGCAAAACTCTTTTCAGTGGGGGATATGAAATGCTCAGTATGGGATGCAAAATGCATAGTAGAAGTGTTTCAATTGTGGCATAGAAGATATAAGTTTGACTTCCAGGTCGGCCACTTTAGTGTGGCATTACTAAAACTCTCTAAGTAGGTTTCCTGCTTTGTAAAGAGGAAAGCTCTTAGAATTTTGAGGATTCACTGAGAAAACTTTTCAAAGTTACAAGCATAATATCTTTCACAAAAGAGTTATTTGAAATGACATTTTGGTTGAGAGATACATCATAATGTTGAGAGGACAGATTCTAGAGTTTTCCAAACCTGGATTTCCAGTTGAGTGAACTTCGGAAAGTAATAGTCTTCTTGATGTTTAATTTCATCAGTAAATGAAGAATGCAAACCTATGTAAATATGCTTTGGCTTAAAGCAAATATATTTAAAATGCTGAAGAAATCCTTGATATAGCTTAGAAACTCAAAAAAACATTAGCTAAAAGAAATAATGCAAATTTCAAAGACCACTCTTGAGTAGCCAAGGTATGTGGCTTACAGATTTATAGATTTTGTTTATTTTTTATTGAAAAATAAACAGACATAGGATACTACATGGTTCTTCTCTATTATATCACAATTTCTATCACTTAGAAGTCCTGTCACAGTTTAACTGTATTCTCTGTAACTATGATCTACTCTGAAGCTTGACCTGGGGAAATATCTACTTTTAAGTTCACTCAGAACATTGAAAAATTCAGTTCTCTGAAGTGTAGGACTATGGGCCCCAGGTGCTTGCCTGCTGTCAAGAGGTGGCCCTAGCTCTAGAGACTGCAGACATAAGATTTCCCAAGTTGGCCACTTGCTTCTTCAAATCCAGCAAAATAGAATAGGGACTCCAGGAAGACAGATTCTACAGTATTATGTGAAAACCATATACAATTACATGCAGCCTGTCACCTTTATTGTATTCTCTGTTAGAGACAAACACAGGTCACGCCCATACTCCAGGTGAAGGTCCCTAAGAAGGGCTTGAACATCAGAAGATGAGGATCCTGGATGTTATTCTGGAGTGTATCTACCACACTCCTTCATACAAAATGAGGTTTAGTAAGATAATATATTCCTTTCAAACTAGACTTTCATTTATTTAATGGCACCATAGTTCAGAAAAAAATGATGGCACAGTGATGGGATAACTGCTTTACCATGTGTTCATTCATAAAGATAGGCTATCTTTCTCTATGTATTCACTTGTTCAGGATTCCTACACAAAGATCTGGGTGATGTTTCTCAAAGATTCTAGACCATGTGCTGTGACTCAGGCAAAGTTTATTTATATTTTATATGAATTCTGTTAACTTCATAATCCCTATAAATTGCTTTATTTTACAGGCCTTCTTAAAAATGTAATATTTTTTGTAATATTATCTAACATGGCCACTGAAGACCAGAAAGGCATCTAGCATTATCCTGCCTACCAGCTGGTCCCGCAAAACATACCGAGTGGCAAGAAACCATGAGAACCCAAATGTCTACCTCATTGACCAACTGCCATGGTCTTGAAGATTAGATGTAAAATGGGTGAAATATTTAAATAGCAATCTACATTAATAGCAGAATACATTGAACCTGCATCCCTTGCTAATTGACTACTGATGGAAGTAACCACTTGGCTCCTATTGAGCAAATGCTGTAAACTGCTGGAATGAAATACAAATGTGGTCTATTGGTTCCTGTAACTTCTTCCACTGTAAAGTTAACCTTCCATCCTATCTTTCATTTATAAGGTGGAAACTCATTACTTTGAAAAATTCAATGGAGACATACAAACCTCTTTGGGAATTACTTGACTCTTAAAAACTAAACCAAAATACACAGGTAATAAAAGAAAGTCTTGTTGCTATAGAAAAATTGCTTGAATAAGAATTTTGGTGTATTATTGTTTTTCAGTGAACCAATTATAGAGGCTAAAATTGGAACCTAAGTGAATAGCTATTTCATGTTGCTGAAAGTGAACTGCAAGAGTTCTCCATTTCAAAGTCCGCTTGACATAAAACTTACACATTCCAGACTTCTGAAACTTTCCACCTACTTATATCGCTGCCACTTACACATATCATTAATCCATCAATAACTCTCAGGATTGCAGCAGCTGAATGGAAAAATGGCTAAGTTTCCCCCATTTCATAAATCTCAAAGTGCTTGTGATTCTTATAAATACTGCACATATTTTTATTTGCAGTTTCAGAATGATTGAAATAATTTAGAAACAGATACTCTTAACTGGTGAGTGATTTAGTCTGGAGTTAGAATTAATATTCCACATTTTCTCATTTTTGGACAGAGAACTATTTACTAAGAGCATTTCAAGCAAGAGGAATTAATGCAGTTTTTATATTGACTTTCCATCTTAATATTTAAAAGGAGAGCATTTATTGAGGAAAATATGATTTCACATTTACTCTAG
>SJYT01071056.1:49900-61672 GCA_006410635.1 Cephalophus harveyi | reverse complement strand
CCCAAAATTGAAGGTCACCAAAGAGAAGTAAAATAAATTCTTATAGACAGATATATGAAAATGAAAATTTTTTTGAAAATCAAAATTAATTTTAAATTAGTTCCTGAATGTGTGCTATATAACACTATTTGAACATTTAAGAACAGATATTCTGTGACTAGAGAAATCATAGGGAGATTTTTTTAAAAGGAAAATTTAAAGCAAATATAGAGAAAAACTTCATCACTCAAGATAAGGGACTTTGATTTTATCAACACTTGATTGAAGGGATGAACGAATATAGAATTGAATGGAAAGCCATTAGAGAGAAAAGGGAACAATGACGAATCATGTCAGTTGAAGTGATTTCACTACAATTTGAAGAGGGGAACATATGAAAAGTAAATGAAGAGACTAGGATGTCTAGGCAAGTGCCTAGTATGGGTAGCTATTTAAAAAAGTAAAATAAGTACAAAAGAAAATAAATGTACCCCAGGGAGTGGACCCTTGTTAATAAAGGCATTTTCCCCAGGGAACTTGCCAGGAGCTCTTGCTCTAACTATATCTGTACTAATTACAAGCTTTTTCTCCTATGTTTTCGCCTCTGCATTTCTTAACCTTTGCTGCAGCACTGAGCTAGCTTGTTCAGTCTTATTGTTTGCAGACCAAGTAGATATAAAAGCCCGTTTGCTTGCTCCACTTGAATATTGTAACATTTTCTTTTTCTAGTGTGAAACCCTTAACAATTCACCTGGTAATAAAAAAAAGTAGAAAATCTTGAAAACCATAGCTCTGAAAACAAGTAAAAGTTGTCATGAACAACCTAGTGGGATCCCCTATAAAGTGAGTTATTCAGAGACTTTGTTCCTAAAAAGGAAAACAATATACTTAATAAATAAGGCAGTAGAGGTGTTTTCGGAGAAGGCAATAGCAAGCCACTCCAGTACTCTTGCCTAGAAAATCCCATGGATGGAGGAGCCTGGTAGGCTGCAGTCCATGGGGTCGCTAGGAGTCGGTCGCGAGTGAGCGACTTCACTTTCACTTTTCGCTTTCACACAGTGGAGAAGGAAATGGCAACCCACTCCAGTGTTCTTGCCTGGAGAGTCCCAGGGACGGGGGAGCCTGTTGGGCTGCCGTCTATGGGGTCGCACAGAGTCGGACACGACTGGAGCGACTTAGCAGCAGCAGCAGCAGCAGAGGTGTTTTAATTAAGTAATTAATTTAGTGGCATTGTTAAATTGATCTGGCAATAAAATGCCTGTAGTTTTCAAACCATCTACTGTCATGATTAACATTTGGAAATGCTTCCATTTGGCAGTTTACTCATTTCCAGAAGAGTTCCTTTCATAGACATGTATTTTCGTACTGTGGTTTGATAATAAATCATATACAAGGCACATTTCCCATGTCATTCCTATAGACATCATCAAGGTGTGTTAAATATTTCAAATTCAACCAGAGGATTTTTCTATGGGAAAGTTTTAACACCTTGCACCAATCATTATATCTCATATGAAAAGTGTTAGTCACTCAGTCGTGTCCGGCTCTTTGTGATCCCATATACTATAACCGCCCCCCCGCTGGCCTCTCTGCTCATGGAATTCTCCAGGCAAGAACACTGGAGTGGGTTGCCATTCCCTTTTCCAGGGTATCTTTCCAACATAGGATCGAACCCAGGTCTCCTGCATAGCAGGTAGATTCTTTCCATATGAGCCACCATAGTTGGTTTTAATTTTGTCATCTTATCTGTTCTTATTTGCTTCATACTTTATGTCCTATCCATTTTGGTTACTTGTACTCATTTTTTTTCTTAGAGATTTGAAATATATGCATCTTGTTCTATTTTATACAAGTGCTTTGTCTTAGCTTTGTCTGTCTATGTACATATTAAAATAGTTAATGAATATTAAGCCCTTACTACGTGCTGGGTACTAGAGTAAATGTTAGTTTACTGTAAATACAGTAATTCTGTAAAGTAGGTGTACCTTCTTCCTCGGCTTCACAAACACAGGACCACTGATACTAAGTAAATACCCACATTCATTATGTATGTGTGTGAAAGTCACTCAGTACTGTCCAACTTTTTGTGACCCCATGGACTATACGATCCCTGGAATTCTCTAGGCCAGAATACTGAAGTGGGTAGCCTTTCCCTTCTCCAGGGGGAGCTTCCCAACCCAGAGATCAAACCAGGGTCTCCCACATTGCAGGCAGATTCTTTACCAGCTGAGTCACTGGGGAAACCCAAAAAATGGCAATAGAAATGGAATTCAATTTTGTTGAAACTAAGAGTTTGTGTTCTTAACATGATAATGCAATATGTCCCTTTAATGATCAGTGTTGATTGAATGCAAGATTAGCAGAGAAGATGAAGAACACACAACTGGGGATGTGTAAGGCAATAGCCTGGGAGGTGGATACTGTATTTTCTCTACTAGTTTGAAATCATGCTTTATAATGTAAGTCTTTTGCATATACGTGGTAACTATTTCTCCATCATTGATTTTAACTTTACTTCACTGTGCTTTCCTTCATTACAATTGTAATAATTCTAAACTTCTCTGTTTGAATTTCAACTTTCAATAATGTTTTCAAATAATATCCCACATTACAATATTTTTAAATAGTCATCTATAACTTCTTTTCTAATATGTGTTATTCTGCTTTTAAATGAAATACTGAATAGCCTTGCATTTGCTCTATCATATGATTTAAGATAAAGATTAATTCAAAATAGATAATCAGTATGTGAATACCTCATGAGTCTACAAATATTTCAACTGATCTGTAGGTCAATAATCTGGCACTCTCATCCTACTAATTTTAAACATCTTATTTTCATAATATGTTCTAATAATGGTTAAAAAATCCTCATTATATTCCATTTGAAAGATTTTCCTGAGTATTCTAGATTATGTGTCTTATGAAATTAACTCTAGAACATTAATTTGAAGAATGACTTCCAGTAATATTTTTGTAAATAGCTTTTTTTTAGTGGAACTTATTGCTTTGAGAACCCCATGAACAGTATGAAAAGGTAAAAAGATAGGACACTGAAAGATGAACTCCCCAGGTTGGTAGGTGCCCAATTTGTTACTGGAGATCAGTGGAGAAATAACTCCAGAAAGAATGAAAAGACAGAGTCAAATCAAAAACTACACCCAGTTGTAGATGTGACTGGAGATGTAAGTAAGGTCCAATGCTGTAAAGAGCAATATTGCATAGGAACCTGGATGTTTGGTCTATGAATCAAAGTAAATTGGAAGTGGTCAGACAGGAGATGGCCTGTATGAACATTGACATTTTAGGAATCAGACAACTAAAATGGACTGGAATGTGTGAATTTAACTCAGATGACCATTGTGTCTACTACCATGGACAGGAATCCCATAGAAGAAACGGAGTAGCCATCATAGTCAACAAAAGAGTCTGAAATGTAGTACTGGGATGCAATCTCAAAAATGGCAGAATGATTTCTGTTCATTTCCAAGGTAAAGCATTCAATATCTCAGTAATCCAAATCTATGTCTCGACCAATAACGCTGAAGAAGTTGAAGTTGAATGGCTCTATGAAGACCTACAAGATCTTCTAGAACTAACACCCAAAAAAGATATCATTTTCATTATAGGGGACTGGAGTGCAAAAGTAGGAAGTCAAGAATTATATGGAGTAACAGGCAAATTTGGCCTTGGAGTACAGAATGAAGCAGAGCAAAGGCTTTTAGAGCTTTCCCTAGAGAACACCCTCTTCCAACAACAAAAGAGAAGATTCTACATGTGAATATCACCAGATGGTCAACACCGAAATCAGATTGATTATATTCAGTTCAGTTCAGTAGCTCATGTCCAACTCTTTGTGACCTCATGAACCACAGTACACCAGACCTCTCTGTCCATCACCAAATCCCGGAGTTCAGCCAAACCCATGGCCATTGAGTTGGTGATGCCATCCAACCATCTCATCCTCTGTCATCCCCTTCTCCTCCTGCCCTCAAACTTTTCCAGCATCAGAGTCATTTCCAAAGAGTCAGCTCTTTGCAACAGGTGGCCAAAGTATTGGAGTTTCAGCTTCAACATCAGTCCTTTCAAGAACACCCAGGACTGATCTCCTTTATGATGAACTGGAGCCAAAGTTGGAGAAGCTCTATACAGTCAGCAGAAACAAGACTGGGAGCTGGCTGCAGCTCAGATCATGAACTCCCTATTGCCAAATTCAGATTTAAATTGAAGAAAGGGAAAATCACTAGGCCATTCAGATATGACCTAAATCAAATCCCTTATAATTATACAGTAGAATTGACAAACAGATTCAAGGGATTAGATCTGTTAGACAGAGTGCCTGAAGAACTATGGATACAGGTTTGTGACTTTGTACAGGAAGCAGTGATCAAGACTTTCCCTAAGAAAAAGAAATACAAAAACGCAAAACAGTTGTATGAGGAGGCCTTTGACAAACAGATTCAAGAGATTAGATCTGTTAGACAGAGTGCCTGAAGAACTATGGATACAGGTTTGTGACTTTGTACAGGAAGCAGTGATCAAGACTTTCCCTAAGAAAAAGAAATACAAAAACGCAAAACAGTTGTATGAGGAGGCCTTACAAATAGCTATGAAAAGAAGAAAAGTGAAAGGCAAAGGAGAAAAGGAAAGATATGCCCATTTCAATGCAGAGCTCTAAAAGATAGCAAGGAGAGATAAGAAAGCCTTCCTCAGTGATCAATGCAAAGAAATACAGGAAAGCAGAAGAATGAGAAAGACTAGAGCTCTCTTCAAGAAAATTAGAGATATCAAGGGAATATTTCATGCAAATATGGGAACAATAAAGGACAGAAACAGTATGGATCTAACAGAAGCAGATGTTAAGAAGAGGTGGCAAGAATACACAGAAGAGCTATACAAAAAAGACATTCATGATCCAGATAACCATGATGGTGTAATCACTCATCTAGAGATAGACATCCTGGAATGCAAAGTCAAGTGGGCCTTAGGAAGTATCACTATGAACAAAGCTAGTGGAGGTAATGGAATTCCAGCTGAGCTATTTCAAATCTTAAAAGATGATTCTGTGAATGTGCTGCCCTCAATATGCCAGCAAATTGGTAAAACTCAGCAGTGGCCACTGGACTGGGAAAGGTCAGTTTTCATTCCAATCCCAAAGAAAGGCAATGCCAAAGAATGCTCAAACTACCACACAATTGCACTCATCTCACATGGTAACAAAGTAATGCTCAAAATTCTCCAAGCCAGGCTTCAATAGTACATGAACTGTGAACTTCCAGATGTTCAAACTGGATATAGAAAACACAGAGGAACAAGAGATCAAATTGCCAACATCCATTAGATCATTGAGAAAGCAAGAGAGTTCCAGAAAAACATCTACTTCTGCTTTATTGACAATGCCAAATCCTTTGACTGTGTGGATCAGAACAAACTGTAGAAAATTCTTCAAGAGATGGGAATACCAGACCACCTTTTATGCCTCCTGAGAAATCTGTATGCAGGTCAAGAAGCAACAGTTAGAACTGGACATGGAACAAAAGACTGGCTCCAAATCAGGAAAGGAGTACGTCAAGGCTGCATATTGTCATCCTGCTTATTTAACTTGTATGCAGAGTACCTCATGTGAAACACTGGGCTGAATGAAGCACTAGCTGAAATCAAGATTGCTGGGATAAATATTAATAACCTCAGATATGTGAATGAAACCACCCTTATGGCAGAAAGCAAAGACGAACTAAAGAGCCTCTTGATGAAAGTGAAAGAGGAGAGTGAAAAAGTTGGCTTAAGACTCAACGTTCAGAAAATTAAGATCATGGCATCTGGTGTCATCATTTCATGGTAAATAGATGTTGAAACAATGGAAATGGTGACAAACTTTATTTTTTTGAGCTCCAAAATCACTGCAGATGGTGATAGCAGCCATGAAATTAAAAGACACTTGTTCCTTGGAAGAAAAGCTATGACCAATCTAGACAGCATATTCAAAAGCAGAGACATTACTTTTCTGACAAAGGTCCATCTAGTCAAAGCTTTTGATTTTTCAGCAGTTATGTGTGGATGTGAGAGTTGGAGTATAAAGAAAGCTGAGCACAAAGAACTAATGCTTTTGAACTGTTGTATTGAAGAAGACTCTTGAGAGTCCCTTGGACTGCAAGGAGATCCAACCAGTCCATCCTAAAGGAAATCAATACTGAATATTCTTTGGAAGGACTGATGCTTAAGCTGAAACTCTAATACTTTGGCCACCTGATGAGAAGAACTGACTCATTTGAAAAGACCCTGGGAATGATTGAAGGCGGAATGATAAAAGGGAAGACAGAGGTTAAGATGGCTGGATGGCATCATCGAGTCAATGGACATGAGTTTGAGTAAACTCCAGGAGTTGGGGACAGGGAAGCCTGGTCTGCTACAGCCCATGGGGTTGCAAAGAGTCAGACACAACTGAGTGACTGAACTGATCTGAACTGATTTGATTGTCAAAAACATTAAATAACATATTTTCCATTTTAGTAATTACTGTATCAAAATGAAAGATTAATTCAGAAAGAATACTTGACAAGCAGTTTTAATGAAAAATGTTATTTAATAACTATAATCAATGAATAATATATTCTTCTCACTTGCATGATTGATATTATTATTTTCATGATATCAAATGCTTTTTATGCTTCAGCATATAGCTCTATCATTTTCTTTAATGTATAAATATATTTGATTTGTCATCATGGTATTTAAAATTTGCATCTGTATTTATCTGTGATATCACCTAATTTTGTTTTTCTATTTGGAGATTTCGCCAATTGGTGTTATCAAGATTAAAAAATAAATTGAGACTAGTGCTATAAAGGAAAAGTGGAGGAATGTCTGAGGAATTGTAGCAGAAGCTCTAAAATATAGTGAAATGTGAAAATAAAAGACTGTCAAAGTACATGATATTTGCGACATGACTTGAGGAACAAACATATAGAACCTTTGTAGTCAAGATGTGGAGACTGTAGAAGAGACCTCCTACTTAAAACAAAAATCATCATGCAAAGTCAAATCTATCTCAAATTCAAAGATAGGCTAATAGCCCTGTACTGTTAGAGCATAGGAGAGGAGGCTTTAAGGGCTATTTACATTTATGGAAGAAAGAGAAGCAAAATCATGAAAAGTAGAATGTGGGGAAGTAGCCAGACAGGAGAAATAGCACAGAAATTCTATAAAAAGCAGACTGTCATGGTGTTGAGCAGGGTATTTATAGGAATGTTTGGCTTAACCAATAAGAATTATGTTGGATTCCATCTTATCCACACTATTGTTGGTTGATCCAGTATCTCAAAATGATGTAAAGAAGCATTTCTCTACCTCTTGGCTCTGCTGTCCACAGCACAAATTTTGATGTAGGGCTAGCTTCTCTCTAGTCATTGGAAAACAGAGTTATGTGAGTTCACATCCCTTAAAAGAGATCGTTCCCTTTTTTGAGCTCTTTCCCAAAACTCTTCCACACACATCTCCTTATGTTCTAGGATGACTGGGTCACCATGAGCAAGAGAAATGGAAATACTTTTAGACCAGTCATGATGGTATTGAAAATATGTCAGGTAGCTTCTAGTGTATACTTAGTGGTAAAGGGTTATGTGCCTAGATTCTGTCAGAAAGGAAGACAAGAATAATAGACGCTTTATAGGCAATTGACAATGTGTACTTCAAAATTAATGTAAATTTAAAAACTAAAAAGATTGATTTGATTGAGCAACTAGGTCATTTGTGGATACAGCAAGTTTCAGTAGATAGGAAGCCAGATGTAAATGAGAGGAAGAGGGAATGAGAATCAAGAACTAGAGCTCAGAAATGAACAACATTTTCAACATGTTTGTGAAGGTTACAGTAATGAGATAGAAATAGGCATAGGAAGGGCAGTTAATAGGCCAGAAAGACAGTTGTAGTTGGGATCTAGAAAAACTATTGAAGATTTAGCCACCCAGGTGCAATCATATCTTCTATTACAATGTCATATTAAGAGCATGAAATGAGATGAAGGACTTTTTTAAATCTGTGAGGGGACATGCAGTTATTCCTTTGTGATATAAAAATGTTATTCTATGAAGTGTAAGATAAGGTCATTAGCAGGAATGAAAAAGGCAAAGGAAATCAGAGATTTGAGGGAGGCAGAGGAAAGACCAAGTGGTCAGTAAAGGAAGAGAAAAAAGTCTTACCAGCGAAAGCAGATAAGGAACCCAAATGGTGTTGAAGGCACAGTTGGGATTTTATGCTATGGTTATCCACTTTTTGAGCATTTGTTTGTTGTTTTTTTTTTCTCTTTTTTTTTTTTTTTTTCAGGGATACAATATCAAGAAAACATGGTGTGTGTGTGTGTGTGTGTTTAATAATTGTACTTGTGTATATTGTTGCATGATTTCTAAATCTCAGAAAATATTTTTCATTTTCTTAGACATGTTAGCCAACTAGGCTAGACACGCATATTTTTCCCCTCAAAATTTTTTTTCTGGAAACTAGTTTGAAGAGTACAATTATTCTTTTGTGTATATTTGTTTTGCTAATAAGTTAGTATACTTTTAAAAAATTTTTCTGGATATAGGTCTCTATTTGCTCATTTTACATCATCTTTTCACTTTGCTCATATAGAGTTTTTTCTTTAGTTTAGGAAAGCTTTAATCTACCAAGTTACTATATTCCAATTTATTCTATTAATATTTTACTGATCATAAACAAAATTTACCTGATATAGGCTATTATGGAACAAGTTAAATTGGAAACACAGTCAATAGACTGTATATCCAGCTCTAGCATTCTTCTTTACACATGACTGAAGTCCATGCCCTAAGCCAGTGGCTTACAAGGTTTGGTATCTATCACAATCACTTGAAGAACTCATGAAAAGACAATGGCTGGATCCCATCGAAACTTTCGGATTCAGTAGGTTTCAGGTTGGAGCTGAGAATATACATTTCTAACAGGCTCCCAGAGGGCACTCACTGATTTTTCAGGTTTGGGGGCTACACATTGAAAACAAGCACTTTAAACTATTAAAACTTCTTGCTTGATCAAATTAGAGCAAATTGACAAAGGGGGAAAGAAACTATGCTGACAATATTAAAAAATTGTACCATATAAATTTCAATGACTTCATTAATTTTTCTGCATCTGGTAAGTGGTTATTTGAAGAAAGCTTCACAGAGGGGCTAAGATTTGAATGAAGCTTTGAAAAAAGTGAATGGCTTTCTAACAGCACAGATTATTCCCAGTAGAAATGCACTGCTTGGGAAGGCAGAGAAATAGCTCTTTATGATGATGTAGAATAAGAAATGTGATGAGCCACTGGTATAGATGTTATTTCTAAAGTATAATAAGGTATCAGATGTGTTCAACCAAACATCACTTGAGTCTCTTTCAATGTGGCTATGCACTTGTTTGAAGAAAAAGAGCCTAAGAGCTAAGGAAATGAACTGGAGCCAGACAGGTCTGGTCCAAATCCCTACTCCACAACTGATTGGCTCTGTAAAGTTGGAGAAGGCATTTTATCACTCTCAAACTCCTTGTTAGTTTGCTAAAGCTGCCATGACAACATATCACAAACTGGAAATTTAAACAACAGAAATGCATTGTTTCACAGTTCTGGAAGCTAGAATTCTGAGATCAAGGTGTTTTCAGGGCTATGCTTCCTCTCAAGTAGGGAAGGATCTGTTCTCGGCTTCTCTCCTAGCTACTGGTATTCCTTGGCTTGTGTAACCAACATGGTCTTCCCCTTGTACATGTGTCTATGTCCAAATTTCCCCAATTGGGACTCTACTCCAGACTTCATCTTAGCTAATCACATCTGCAATGACCTTATATTCAAGTAAGTTAACCTGTTTAAGGAGGTTAAGGATGCAACGTATGAATTATAGGGGACACAATTTAATATATAACACTCCTCTTCCTCTCCTGTGAAAGAGGTTTGTTTTTGTTCATTGTTTAGTCACTAAAGTTGTGTCTGACTCTTTGCAACCCCATGGACTGCAGCATGCCAGGCTTGCCTGTCCTTCACTATCTCCTGGAGTTTAAAGTTATATAATTAACAGTGTTGTTAAGGAAATTAAATGAGAAATGTATGCAAAGTTTTATCTCAGTAGCTTTTCAATACTATTAATTTAAAATATATCTATTATTGTGTAACATTCTTGGGGCTGTCATCTTTTACAAGCCTACCATCTGTATTAAAGTCACAGGTTTATAAATCCTCCTAATAGGTTAAAAATGAAGGAGTTTCAAAAAGATAAACTGGGAAAAAATGTTATTTGCCTTTTCTTAATTTGTAATTTATTCCGTCCTGCTTGTAGAAGGGTTGGATATGTCTGAGCTGTTTCTATGGATGCAGAGAACCATAGCCTTGTGGTGGCCCCATTCAGAGAATCTCCAGGGCAAAGGGCTGCTCTCTATACTAGATTAGCACTCGGTTCTTTTCCATCCTCTTTTTTATTTACTTATTTAATTTTTGTCCTCTTTGCTGCCCAAAGTGTCCCAAATGATGAGCTCCTGCACTGGGCCTGTGACCAGCAGGAAGAGAATCAATGCTGAGAACACATTCCCACAGCTCAATGGGCAGCATGCAGGTGGTAATGACTTTCAGTCACAATTTGTGCAAGTTCCAGTGCCATGCTTCAGACTGCTCGTCCATTACCCGTTTCCCTGCTCTCTCAGTCTATTACCAATTTAACTCCCCAAAGCTCCCTTTCACTCTCTCTTTTGCTATTGCCCTTTCTTATTCAATTACAGTGACTACTCAAGGCCTGAACAGAAGGTTGGTGCAGCACAAGGCAAAATTAAGCTGCTGTTCCAATAGATTGCACCTGCGTTGGCAGACATTTGAATTGAAAATGGATTTGGCCATTCCTTGGTCATACTGTTCAGCCATTTTTATCTTACAAATGCAATATTTTGGTCGATTTTCTAAGGCACCTGGTCTTACATTTCCTACCCAACAAAGGAACAGGAAGACAGATTATACAGTGAAAATTGTGTTTGTTTCATGGAGTTGTACTAAATATCCCCTTTTTACCCACAGTTTAATGACAGGGGTAAAAGTAAGATGACCCTCAAATGGAAAAATATCCAAACAAAGATGTAGCTTGCATATTTATATTTATATAAGTGCATTTATTTCAACTGGAGGAAAATTGCTTTAAAATATTGTGCTGATTGCAGCCATATATCAAAAGGAATAAGCCATAGATATCATATATATATATTTTTATAATAGGGGAAAATAAGTTTGAGTATTTATCTAGAAAATAATTACCACTTACATATATAATGTACATACCTAAAAAATTCTCCAAGCCAGGCTTCAGCAATATGTGAACCGTGAACTCCCTGATGTTCAAGCTGGTTTTAGAAAAGGCAGAGAAACCAGAGATCAAATTGCCAGCATCCGCTGGATCATGGAAAAAGCAAGAGAATTCCAGAAAAACATCTATTTCTGCTTTACTGACTATTCCAAAGCCTTTGACTGTGTGGATCACAATAAACTGTGGAAAATTCTGATAGAGATGGGAATACCAGACCACCTGACCTGCCTCTTGAGAAATCTGTATCCAGGTCAGGAAGCAACAGTTAGATCTGGACATGGAACAACAGACTGGTTCCAAATAGGAAGGGGAGTGCGTCAAGGCTGTATATTGTCATCCTGCTTATTTAACTTCTATGCAGAGTACATCATGAGAAACGCTGGACTGGAAGAAACACAAGCTGGAATCAAGATTGCTGGGAGAAATATCAATAACCTCAGATATGCAGATGACACTACCCTTA
>SJYT01071056.1:0-49694 GCA_006410635.1 Cephalophus harveyi | reverse complement strand
AGTTGGCTTAAAGCTCAACATTCAGAAAACTAAGATCATGGCATCTGGTCCCATCACTTCATGGGAAATAGATGGGGAAACAGTGGAAACAGTGAGAGACTTTATTTTTTTAGGCTCCAAAATCACTGCAGATGGTGACTGCAGCCATGAAATTAAAAGTCGCTTACTCCTTGTAAGCAAAGTTATGACCAACCTAGATAGCATATTCAAAATCAGAGACATTATTTTGCCAACAAAGGTACGTCTAGTCAAGGCTATGATTTTTCCAGTGGTCATGTATGGATGTGAGAGTTGGACTGTGAAGAAGGCTGAGCACGGAAGAATTGATGCTTTTGAACTGTGGTGTTGGAGAAGACTCTTGAGAGTCCCTTGGACTCTCGCCAACCAGTCCATCCTAGGGGAGATCAGTCCTGGGTGTTCATGGAAGGGACTGATGCTGAAGCTGAAACTCCAATACTTTGGCCACCTCATGCGAAGAGTTGACTCACTGGAAAAGACCCTGATGCTGGGAGGGATTTGAGGCAGAAGGAGAAGGGGATGACAGAGGATGAGATGGCTGGATGGCATCGCTGACTTGATGGGCATGAGTTTGTGTAGTCTCCAGGAGTTGGTGTTGGACAGGGATGCCTGGCATGCTGTGACACTGGGTCGCAAAGAGTTGGGTATGACTGTGTGACTGAACTGAACTGAACTGATAATTTTGAACAGAAGAGGAAAGAGAAAGCATGTGTGTTTGCTTCTCTATCTTAAAGACAAAGCATTCATTATTTCACAGTTTGGTATATGATGTTATCTGGGAGTTAAGCCTCAGGAAGGCTTCCCAGGTGGCGCTGGTGGTAAAGAACCCTCTTGCCAATGCAGGAGAGGCAAGAGAAGGGGGTTTGATCCTTGGGTTTATAGAATCGCAAGGGTCTATAGTGTAGCAAAGAGTCAGACATGACTGAAAAGACTTAGCACACATGTGGGTTTATATATATCCGTATCTATCCTTTTTTATTATATTGAGAAAATTCTCTTCTATTCTTAGCCTCTGAGAGTTTGTTTGTTTTTTAATGGGTGAAATTTGAGCTTTTCAAATACACTTGTACAAATATTGAAATGATCATATGGTTGAATAGATTCCTGCCGTATGTCTTATTGCTAAGTTATTCTGACAATTAGTTATCTTAGGTCTGCTTGTTTGAAAAAGTCTTTACTTGATTTATTATTTAGAGAATTGTTTTATAAATTATAATTCTGACCAGATAGTTTTCTGTTCTTTGCTTTCTCTCCCTTTCAGTATTTTGAAATATTAAAGATGTGGCTTCGTTTTCTAGTTTGCCCACTTTCTGAAAAGAGAAGTATGGCAATCCATATATTTTTTCCTTTTGTATTTCATGTTTATTTTCTCTAGCTACATTCATGATTATTCCTTTATCTTTACATTTCAGAAGTTTCAGTATGACATACTAATGTGGTGTGCATCTGTTTTAATTTGGTCTTTTTTTAAATTCTGAATAAGGATTTCTGAATTTCATGGTTCTATGATTTGTCATCATTTATCAATTTTAGAAAATTATTGACCATTATCACATCAAACAGTTCTTGAGCAAACATTTCTCCTTTCCTTCCATTTGGGACCCCAATTACATATGTTGGATGTAAGATATTGTCCCATGACAGTTTGCTACTTTTGTTACTTTTTTTTCTGCTTTTGTTTTATTTTAGATAATTTATGCTAACTTATTTTCAAATGTGCTGATCCTTCCTGTGCTGTAATTGTGTTACTGGAAAAATTTTTGATAATACTGCATATGTTACATGCCTATATATAATAACCTTATTTACACAAGCCCTCCTTAATTCACAAAGCTTCAGTAATACATACACATGTTAGGAGAATCCACAGTGTTCAAGTAACTTAAATATAATGTGTCATAGTAACCCAAATAAAGCATGTACAAAAAATATGCATATAAAGTTGTTCACGTGTAGGTACTAGACAACCTACATCTTTTGTGCTAAAATAGAAAGGAAGAAAAATAGGTTTATTAACTAGCATTTGAAGCTGACATTGTGCTTGGGTTAAAACACCCTCACACCTAAATTGGCCCCACATGAATATTAAATCCTTGCAACATATCCCCCATGCTATAATAGAAGGAGGTTCCTGGAGTACAAAATATTTCTTTAAAGTGTTCCTAAGTAAACTCCCTTCCTCCTATAGCCTTTCAAAGATAAATATGTATATATAATTATATTATATACCAAATTTTATAAATATGAGTTAGCTATCTTTGCATCAGGTGGCCAAAGCATTGGAGCTTCAGCTTCATCAGTCCTTCAAATGAATATTCATGGTCAATTTCCTTTAGGATTGACTGGTTTGATCTCCTTGCTGTCCAAGGGACTCTCAAGAGTCTTCTCCACCACCAAAGTATGAAAGCATCAGTTCTTTGGCACTTAGCGGTCTTTCTGGTCCAACTCTCACATCCATACATGGCTACTGGAAAAACCATAGCTTTGACTCTATGAGCCTTTGACTTTGTTGGCAAAGTGATGTCTCTGCTTTTAAACATGCTGTCTAGGTTCATCGTAGCTTTTCTTTCAAGGAGCAAGCATCTTTTAATTTCATAGTTGCAGTCACCATCTGTGGTGATTTTGGCACCCAAGAAAATAAAGTCTGTCACTGTTTCCATTGTTTCCCCATCTATATGCCATGAAGTGATGGGACCAGATGTCATGATCTTAGTTTTTGGAATGCTGAGTTTTAAGCCAGCTTTTTTCACTCTCCTCTTTCACCTTCATTAAGAGGCTTTTTAGTACCTCTTTGCTTTCAACATTAGGGTGATGTCATCTGCATATCTGAGGTAATTGATATTTCTCCTGGCAATCTTGATTCCAGCTTATGTTTCATCCAGGCTGGCATTTCACATGATATTCATTGGAAAGACTGATGCTGAAGCTGAAGCTCCAATACTTGGCCACCTGATGTGAAGAGCTGACTCATTGGAAAAGACCCTGATGCTGGAAAAGATTGAAGGCAGGAGGAGAAGGGGATGACCAAGGATGAGATGGTTGATGGCATCACTGACTCAATGGCCATCAGTTTGAGTAAGTTCTGGGAGATGGTGAAGGACAGGGAAAGCTGATGTGCTGCAGTCCATGGGGTCACAAAGAGTCGGACACGACCAAGCAACTAAACAGTGAGAACTTTGCGTGCAAGTTAAATAAGCAGGGTGACAATATACAGACTTGATGTACTCCTTTCCCAATTTGAAACCAGTGCATTGTTCCATATCTGGGTCTAACTCTTACTTCCTGACCTGCATACAGGTTTCTCAGAAGGCAGGTAAAGTGGTCTGGTATTCTGATCTCTTTTAAGAGTTTTCGACACTTTGTTGTAATCTACACAGTCAAAAGTTTTAGTGTAGTCAATGAAGCAGAAGTAGATGTTTTTCTGGAACTCCTTTGCTATTCTATCATCCAACGGATGTTGGTTCTTTGATCTCCGGTTCCTCTGCTTTTTTAAAATCCAGCTTATACAGCTGGAAGTTCACAGTTCACATACTGTTGACACCTAGCTTGATTTTGAGCATTACCTTGCTAGCATGTGAAATGAGTGCAATTGTATGGTAGTTTGAACATTCTTTGGCATTACCTTTCTTTGGAATTGGAATGAAAACTGACCTTTTCCAGTCCTGTGGCCACTGCTGAATTTTCCAAATTTGCTGGCATATTGAGTGCACAGTTTAACAACATCTCCTTTAGGATTTGAAATAGCTCTGCTGGAATTCCATCACTTCCATAACTTTGTTCATAGTATTACTTCCTAAGGCCCACTTGACTTCACATTCCAGGATGTCTGGCTCTAGGTGAGTGATCACATCATCATGGTTATCTGGGTCATCAAGACCTTTTTTGTGTAGTTCTTCTGTGTATTCTTACCACCTCTTCTTAATATCTTCTGCTTATTTTAGGTCCATACCATTTCTGTCCTTTATTGTGCCCATCTTTGCATGAAATGTTCCCTTGGTATCTCTAATTTTCTTGAAGATATCTCTAGTTATTCCCATTCTATTGTTTTCCTCTTTTTTTTTTTTTTGACACTTTGTTGTAATCTACACAGTCAAAAGTTTTAGCGTAGTCAATGAAGCAGAAGTAGATGTTTTTCTGGAACTCCTTTGCTATTCTATCATCCAACGGATGTTGGTTCTTTGATCTCCGGTTCCTCTGCTTTTTTAAAATCCAGCTTATACAGCTGGAAGTTCACAGTTCACATACTGTTGACACCTAGCTTGATTTTGAGCATTACCTTGCTAGCATGTGAAATGAGTGCAATTGTATGGTAGTTTGAACATTCTTTGGCATTACCTTTCTTTGGAATTGGAATGAAAACTGACCTTTTCCAGTCCTGTGGCCACTGCTGAATTTTCCAAATTTGCTGGCATATTGAGTGCACAGTTTAACAACATCTCCTTTAGGATTTGAAATAGCTCTGCTGGAATTCCATCACTTCCATAACTTTGTTCATAGTATTACTTCCTAAGGCCCACTTGACTTCACATTCCAGGATGTCTGGCTCTAGGTGAGTGATCACATCATCATGGTTATCTGGGTCATCAAGACCTTTTTTGTGTAGTTCTTCTGTGTATTCTTACCACCTCTTCTTAATATCTTCTGCTTATTTTAGGTCCATACCATTTCTGTCCTTTATTGTGCCCATCTTTGCATGAAATGTTCCCTTGGTATCTCTAATTTTCTTGAAGATATCTCTAGTTATTCCCATTCTATTGTTTTCCTCTTTTTTTTTTTTTGCATTGATCACTGAGGAAGTCTTTCTTATCTCTCCTTGCTATTCTGTGGAACGCTGCATTCAGATGGGTATATCTTTCCTTTTCTCCTTTGCCTTTTGCTTCTCTTCTTTTCTCAGCTATTTGTAAGGCCTCCTCAGACAACCATTTTACCTTTGCATTTCTTTTCCTTTGGGATAGTTTTGATCATGTCTCCTGTACAATGTTATAAACCTCAGAGTACCAGAACTATGGATGGAGGTCCTTAAAGGCAAATATAGTTATATATTCTATTGGGTTAACCAAAAACATGGATAACCTTGAACAAACTTTTTGCCCAACCGAACATTTACATACAGTATGAAGGTAAAATATGTGTCAGTATGGTTTTACTATTCTGTTACCTTAGTTAAGAAAACCTTTATTTGTTTGTGTATGCAGAATTGTCCAGGTATATATGTGCATAAGTATTTTCATATTTTCATCTATTTCATAGTGTTTGGGCTTAAATAGCAGATTAATCTGTAAAGACATTACTCCAAATCAAATAAATTCTCATTCCATTTGTTATAAAATCGTTTTGTTAAGTATAATTCAAAATAATACAGTAAATAATTATGTGAGAAGACAAACATAAAACAAAAGTATTATTTAACAAGAGGTTTTAGAAATTGTCATTTAAAAGCTTGTCTTTTTCTGAATGGCTTATCTTTCATAGTGAAACAGTATATGGGAACTCAAATGAAATAGTCAAAAGAGTAGAACTATTTTGACTTTCCAGTCAAAAAGAGTAGTACCACTCAAAATTCTCAATTCCTCACTCTCTGTTGTATTATTCTTCCTGTATAGGCCACAAAAATATACCGGAGATGATGAAATATTATTCCTTCTAGAGGAAAATAAAGGAGTCAGAAGTGTTTTTGCAATAGTTAAATGTTATATATAAACCATGTTCTTTGGAATAAAGACAAATAGAGAAAATGGGTTGGACTAGAAAGGTTTTAAGAAAGATAAATAAGAAGGAAAGCAAAGCACTAGATTTGGAAAATCAAACTATAAATTGGCAGCCAGAAATTCTGAACTTCTCTCAAGTTTCTGTGTCTACAAAAAATTATATCATTAATTTCCAGATAACCCAGAGCAAACAGGAGGAAGAGTCACAGAAATACTTTGGACTCAAAAGCAAGGATTTAAGAAAATGAAACTTATCAAGCTGAAAAATCCAGATAGAAAGTTTGGAAGTGGAATGTATTGTTAAAATTCTAGCCCTCTTGTGCATTCCCTGATCAATGAGCATGTTTAGGGGATTTGAATAAGAAACAAAATATATGGGAAAACAATCTCCTCTGCAAATTGTAAATACTGTCTCAAGGTCAAATAGCATATTCTTAACACCAAAAATGGTGATATTTCTAGAAAGAAAAAAGCAGTCAAACTAATACGGGCTGCTTTGAAATCCTGTGTACTTAAAATAGGAAATGGGCTACATTCCCATGCTTATTGTTCTTGGAAATTTAGAAAATTAGCAGATTTAACATGCAGCCATGAAATTAAAAGACGCTTACTCCTTGGAAGAAAAGTTATGGCCAACCTAGATAGCATATTCAAAAGCAGAGACATTACTTTGCCAATAAAGGTCTGTCTAGTCAAGGCTATGGTTTTTCCAGTGGTCATGTATGGATGTGAGAGTTGGACTGTGAATAAAGCTGAATGCAGAAGAATTGATGCTTTTGAACTGTGGTGTTGGAGAAGACTCTTAAGAGTCCCTTGGACTGCAAGGATATCCAACCAGTCCATCCTAGGGGAGATCAGCCCTGGGTGTCCATGGAATAACTGATGCTAAAGCTGAAACTCCAATACTTTGGCCACCTCATGTGAAGAGTTGACTCATTGGAAAAGACCCTGATGCTGGGAGGGATTGCGGGCAGGAGCAGAAGGGGACGACAGAGGATGAGATGGCTGGATGGCATCGCTGACCTGATGGACATGAGTTTGGGTAATCTTCAGGAGTTGGTGATGGACAGGGAAGGCTGGTGTGCTGTGATTCATGGGGTCACAAAGAATCAGACACGACTGAGCAACTGAACTGAACTGAGACCAGAGACAGGGAGGCAAGTTCAAAAGTTGACATTTAATCCAGGTTAAAAACAAAGAGGATCTAAGTGAAGCAGGGGTTGTGAAATGTAGAGATTAAACAAGAATTCAGTTCAGTTCAGTCGTGTCCAACTTTTGCGACCCCATGAACTGCAGCACACCAGGTCTCCCTGTCCATCACCAACTGCCAGAGTTCACCCAAACCCATGTCCATGGAGTTGATGATGCCATCCAACCATCTCATCCTTTGTCGTCCCCTTCTCCTCTTGCCCTCAATCTTTCCCAGCATCAGTGTCTTTTCAAATGAGTCAGCTCTTCGCATCAGGTGGCTAAAGTACTGGAGTTTCAGCTTCAACATTAGTCCTACTAATGAACACCCAGGACTGATCTCCTTTAGTCACTTAAAGGTAGAGTTATAGGACTTGTGGAACAACTAAGGAGAGAGGTGAGTGAGAGTAGGGATTGTGGATGGTTCCATGGTGTTAGGTTTGGGCAAATGGATAATTGTGTCATTCATCAAAATATGAATTATAGGAAGAAGAGGGACAGCAAAGAAGGAAGTAATGTTTACATTTTTTCCAGGCCAAGAAGAATTTCTAGGTCATCCATGTAAAGATATTTGCAGGAATATATGGGTTTAGAGTTCAGTTATACAATGACCCAGGATGTATTGAGATTTTTTTTTACCGTAGGAGAGATTGCCTTAGTGCAGATGTAGAGACGAAATTTAATCATAAGATGGGTGTTTAGGTTAAACGCCACACATACTGATTGATATGTTATAAAGGTTAGGTTGTAGTACTGGAATATTTAGTAATATATTTGCTTATATTAGTACCTAATAATGATGATAATCACCACTTACCTAATAATGATGATAACATACACAGCATTTTTTAAAAATGGCTCCTATAGTCCTCTCCTCCCGGCATCCACATCCTTTGATGCATTTGTGTCCCTTTGTGCCTCGTACTATCATCATGAGCAGTAGAAGTTCAGTGCAGTTCAGTCGCTCAGTCGTGCCTGACTCTTTGCGACCCAATGAACCGCAGCACGCCAGGCCTCCCTGCTCATCACCGACTGCCAAAGTCCACCCAAACTTATGTAGAGACGAAATTTAATCATAAGATGGGTGTTTAGGTTAAATGCCACACATACTGATTGATATGTTATAAAGGTTAGGTTGTAGTACTGGAATATTTAGTAATATATTTGCTTATATTAGTACCTAATAATGATGATAATCACCACTTACCTAATAATGATGAAAACATACACAGCATTTTTTAAAAATGGCTCCTATAGTCCTCTCCTCCCGGCATCCACATGCTTTGATGCATTTGTGTCCCTTTGTGCCTGGCACTATCATCATGAGCAGTAGGAGTCCAGTGCAGTTCAGTCGCTCAGTCGTGCCTGACTCTTTGCGACCCAATGAACTGCAGCACGCCAGGCCTCCCTGTCCATCACCGACTGCCAGAGTCCACCCAAACTCATGTCCATTGAGTCGGTGATGCCATCCAGCCATCTCATCCTCTGTCGTCCCCTTCTCCTCCTGCCCTCAATCTTTCCCAGCATCAGGGTCTTTTCAAATGAGTCAGTTCTTTGCATCAGATGGCCAAAGTATTGCAGTAGGAGTACCCAACCTTAAATCTGGGCTAACTGTTCCCTTACTTTGGATGATAGAAGTCATCACAAGTTCTGAGTTGGAGGTTCAAGATGTCTTACATACTACTCTCTGTCTCTTCAAACATCACCACTACCATGATAGGAAGTCCAGGCTAAACTGTTGGAGCATGAAAAGTGATGTGGATTAAAGTCCCTGCTGACCCAGCCAAGGCCATTCCAAAGCAACCAGTCAGCAGCTGACACACCAACTGCAGCCTAACCAAGCCCTGGGTCACTTCCCACTGACCTCGAGTCTCTTCAGCAATACCAAATGCTTGTTGTTTCAATCCACTAATTTTTTTAATATTTTGCTGACTGCTAAAACCTCTTTGAATGTTTAAATCATGGAGTTTTCTAAAGGAATTCTGAAAAAAATGTTAATCAGAATATAAGGTCTAAAAAGATTTCAGTGATTAAATAGACATCCAATTACATGAAAAAGTGGCTTTTGTGTTCTGTGATGCATATGTATATGACATGTTCATATATTTAGGTTATGAATATTCATATTCATATATTCACATATGCATACATTAAGCACAGGAACATTTTTCCTGGTATCTGAATCACTTGTCGTTAAGAAATAGATAATCATTCAGATCCTTGGGATTCAGATCAAAGGCTAAATTCCATTGTGCACATTCATTATTATCATGGCCCAGAGCAGAGGCCCCTTTACTCTTCATTTTCCTCAATATTTTTCCTATTTTTTGTAAGCTCGTGCAGTTATATCTTTTTATAATCATGGGCAACTTACACCTTGTGCGTGTGTGCTAAGTCGCTTCAGTTGTATTACACGGCCCTGTGGACTATAGCCTGACAGACTCCTCTGTCCATGGGATTCTCCAGGCAAGAATACTGGAGTGGGTTGCCATTCCGTCCTCCAGGGGATCCTCCCAACCCAGGGATTGAACCTGTGTCTCTTAAGTCTCCCACACTGGCAGGTGGGTTCTTTACCACTAAGTACCACCTAAGTAAGAACAAATATATTCAGGATAATTTTCATCAAAATAGTTATAAAGGGATACTGCTCTGGCCCCTCAATCTCCAATACTTTCAGCATTTCTTTAAAAGATGATTTCTAATTAAAAAGAGATTCTGATAAAATTTTTCCATTGACCACATGACTGACGAGGAGTCCATGAGAGAAGGACTATGGCTTGTCCTTGTACAGCTTCCACAGATCCAAATGGATCTGTTTTAGATTCTTTTGGGCCCATCTCATTGACTGGATAAAAGATATTTTTCAGTAAATGATTTTCAGGCCCAAATCAGTCTACCAGCCCAATCACTCTTGGCCCAGTCTTCTACTGTGGATTTAAACTGGACTGCTTCCTATATATCACAGCCTTCCTGCAGAACTGCACTCTTCTAAGGTCCCAGGCAGCCTGGGGTTCAGAGAGTGGACCAGCTTCTTAAAATCACATAAGGCCTTCTTGCTTAAGGCTGGCTCTGATGGGCCCAGCTTTCAGGGCTGGTCAAGGCTCTTTACTGAGGACATAGGACTTTGCTCTACTCTGACATGACCGTGTTTCTCTTGGGGTCCCAGGTTCCACTGCCTCTTTTGACTTGACTATTTTGTCCCCTTTCCAGTCTGCCTTAACAGTCCCAGTTCTGTCTGATGAATTCATAAAAATAAATAAAAATAGGCAGGGTTCCTACATGCATGGGTCTTGTTCTTGTTTTTAAAGTGGGATCAATTTTCAACTGGGCTTCCCAGGTGAATCCACCAACCAATGCAAGAAACACAAGAGATCACCTAGGACATGGCAACCTGCTCCAGTATTCTTGCCTGGAAAATTCCATGGACAGAGGAGCCTGGCAGAGCTACAGTCCGTGGGGTCACAGATTGTCCCCACGCCTGAGCCACTGAGCATGCATGCACATAATTTTCAGTTGTGACTTTCTGAGTCCTATAGGGGAGTGGAAGGCTTCCGTTAATGCTGCCTTAAGGGATGACATTTCTGCAGGTAAACATGTGACCACAAATTGAAACTATTACTTATCATCCAACCCCCACCCTATAAATGAGCACAACTGATCTGATAGTAAAGTCAGGAGGCACTCTGACTTCAATGTGAAAATATAAACTTGTACAACTAAATCCAAATATTAATGCCATTCCTCTTCAGAATACAAAAGTACTAAAAATACAAGTAAAAAGTGTTGACAAGGATGTGGAAAAATTGGTAACCTCATACACTGCTGGTAGGACTGTTGAGTGGCATAGCTGCTTTGGAAAATAATTTGTAACTTCCCTAAATAGTTAAGCATGTAATCATCATATAAATCAGAAATTCCTCAACAGAGTGTACTCCCAAGAGAAATAAGATCATGTGTCCACCCCAAAATTTGTACATAAATGTCCATAGCAGCATTGTTTATGATAACCAAAATCTTTATACAATTCAAATGTCCATCAATTGATGAATGAATAAGTAAGATGTGGTATAACCACTGATGGAATATTGTTTGGTAATAAAAAAAATGTGAAGTACTGATAGATTCTACAGCATGGATGAACCTTGAAAACATAAAAATTAAAGGAGGCCAAACACACACCAAAAAAAGCATATATTTTAAATTCCATTTATGTAAAATATCTGGAACAGACAAATCTATAGAGACTGGAATAGATTACTAAGAAGGACTGAGGAGGTTTGGTTGAAGGCCAAAAGTAGTATAGCATTTATTTTGGGGACAATGAAAATGTTTTAAATTAGTTGTGGTGATGGATGCTTGTTTGTGTGGATATATATTGAAAGCCATTGAAATGACATATTGTGTGTGAATTATATCTCAGTAAACTGCTTTAAAAAATGAAACAAAATAAGCCTTAAAATGTTCAGAATATTCATTGCAATTTTCCCCCAAATATTGAATTGTGCTAGTGAATTGCCATGATGGATAAAATGAGATTCAGGTTTTAAAGCCTATTACTGTAGTATAAAATAAGGCCCTGAGGTGTGAGAATTGAGTAGATTATATTGCCACCTGTGGCCCAGTGAAGTCTGTTTTCAAAATGGAGAAGTCCCATAAATCTATCAGCCTGATTTTTCCCTATAGGACTTATTGGCATGAATCAAATACAAAGCCCCTGAAATGTTTCTTACAGTCATCTACCTGAGAGTCAGCCTTTTTAGCTGCTAATCCAACTTTAATTGCTCTTAACATAGGTGAAATTAGGGAACACAACAAATACTATCTAGGATGATCCCTCAAGTCTAGGAAGGTTCACCATCAACAAGATTTTACTGTCTGAGTAAATATATAGATATAGGTATTTAGTAAAGCGTTTCATATGTATACATATACATTATATATATATATATTTATTTATATATTCTTTACCATTCATATTATTGTTCAGTCTCTCAATCACGGCTGACTCTTCGTGACCTCATGGACTGCAGCACACCAGGTTTCCCTGCCTTTCACCAACTCCCAAAGCTTTCTAAAACTCATGTCCATTAAGTCAGTGATGCCATCCAGCCGTCTTGTCCTCTATCATCCCTTTCTCCTCCTGCCTTCAGTCTTTCGCAGCATCAGTGTCTTTTCTAATGAAGCAGCTTTTTGCATCAGGTGGCCAAAGTATTGGAGCTTCAGCGTCAGCATCAGTCCTTACAATGAATATTCAGGGTTGATTTCCTTTAGGATTGACTGGTTTGGTATCCTTGTAGTCCAAGGGACTCAGGAGTCTTCTCATCACAGTTCAAAAGCATCAATTCTTCAGTGCTCAGCCATGGTAAACAATCAGGTGGTCCTAGAGGTAAAGAACCTGCCTGCCAAAGCAAGAGACACAGGAGACTTGGGTTTGATCCCTGGGTCAGGAAGATCCCCTGGAGGAGGAAATGGCAACACACTCCAGTATTCTTGCCTGGAGAATCCCACTAACAGAGGAGTCTTGAAAGCTATGGTCCATAGGGTCACAAAGAGTTGGACACAACTGAAGCAACTTAGCATTCACATGTATGCATGCACACACACACATATATACACATATACATACTTGGTTGGTGTACCCTAAAGGATGGTGACCTTCCTTTATAAACAATTGTGCAACTTTAAAGTCAAACTATTGTCCTTAGTAAAGACAGTGTGTGATCCTCTTGGGGGAGATAGAGTGAGAGCAGAGGATGGGGATAAGAGAGGTGCCGTAATGATCCAGTGTGCCCTTCTTATGGAGGATTAAACCTGTACAGCTTTAACCAATTATTCTTATTCCTATTACAGTGGATCAATCTTTATTTTGTGTTTTCAAGAAAAGTTTGGCTTTAGTTAATACTGGGTTTTAAATAGCAAATCTTGGCGTTAGTGCTTTGTTGGTAATCTCTCTGATTTCTTCATACCATCTTCATTGGGGGCTGCCATGCCCCGGGGATATAGAACCTTTAGTGTTCCAGGAAACTATCTTCATCCAAGATTTAGTTAGATCTGTGGACCCAGATCTCTCTCATCAGCCTTGAAGTCAGAGATAACTAGAGTTTCTGTCTGTTGATGTCTCTTCTCTGATATTAGTCATTTGTCCCAGTTTTAAAGTTTTTATTTCTCTAATCTAAGACCACCAGCCTTGTATGAGCATCTTATCTGACATGGGTCATTGGATGCTATCCTGTACCTTGGAAGATTATAGTCTGTGTGGTGATGTGTATGTGTGTGTGTGTGTGTTTGTGAGACAGAGAGAGAGAGAGGAATATATTAAGAAAAGCCAAGTTATTAAGCAGTGTAGTAATATAATTCACTCAGTTTATAGTCACAAAAGCTAACCTTATAATCATCTTAGTAGGGAGATGATACAGAATAAGCCACGGGTTTATCTAAATCTCATTTTTCTAATCTGAAAAATTGGCAAAAATAGTGAATCAGTTACAGCCTTGTCCTGAAGATAAAATATGTAAGATACATGAAATTACTATAAATATAAGGCAGTCTTTTACAACACTAATTTATGTGACCCCTGGTTCAGATGGTACGTGTATTAAAGGTTCAGAAGAGGGAAGAGTGGCATTTCACACTGTGTGGGTCCTAACCAGTGCTCTGCTTCCATCTTATGAACGTGGTGTCCTATATTTTGATTATTTTCCTTCACAAAACTAAAGTCTCTCTTCAAGCTGTTTCAAACTGTGGAGCAGCCTGGGCAGGCTCTGGCATCCCACAGTGTGAATCAGCCAAGTACTTCCTCTTCTCTCTGCATTTTCAATAGAATGCAGGCAGCTGACCCTCTCAGAACAGGCTCCAACTATAAGCTCAATTATATGAAATATGAACCCTGGGGCACTTGCAGCTGCCAATGGAGGGAATTTGGGAAATTAGATCGAGAAATTGGATTGAAGTTGTAAGCACTGCCAATTTGCATTTTCCAAAGCTTCTAGAGACTGAGACTACCACTTAAAGGATTAATGGGTAAATGTGTTGACTCCCTTGCAAGATTTTTGCTGCTATTAAATAAATTTCTTAACTAAGGACCAGTCCCTTTCATGAAAGTAGCATTGCACTGGCTCGAATGCATGCAAACAACTCATAACCTTGTTCCGTTGAGGCAGCCAAAATATGACCTTCAGTGAAGCAGGCTGCTAAGTCACTTCAGTCGTGTCCGACTATGTGTGACCCCATAGACAGCAGCCCAAGAGGCTCCCCCATCCCTGGGATTCTCCAAGCAAAAACACTGGAGTGGGTTGCCATTTCCTTCTCCAATGCCTGAAAGTGAAAAGTGAAAGTGAAGTTGCTCAGTCATGTCTGACTCTCAGTGACCCCATGGACTACAGCCTACCAGGCTCCTCTGTGCATGGGATTTGCCAGGCAAGAGTACTGGAGTGGGGTGCCATTGCCTTCTCCGTCAGTGAAGCAGGACAGAAACCTATTACATGTTGCTTTAAGATTTGACTACTTGAGCAAAATATCTGCTTTTTGCCTGAGGCTACATTATGGTGCAAAGATGTGCCCTAATCCAAGATGGCTAATCCTAAACTGGATCTTAAGACGTGAATGGAGATTTCTACTGCAGACACCCTAATATATTATAAAACCAGCAGATGATTTTGGGGGTATTTCCTATTCCTGACCATCAGTGATGGTCTTTACATCAATCAAAAAACAATCCCCTCCAGACTCCTCTGTCCATGGGATTCTCCAAGCAAGAATCCTGGAGCGGGTTGCCATGCCCTCCTCCAGGGGATCATCGCAACCCAGGGGTCTTTTACATCTCCTGCACTGGCACTAGTGCCGCCAGGGAAACCCATCCTCACTCCTACTTCTAATTGAAAAAACACACCAAGAAAAGATCTAGTATAAGCCATTAACCCCGCATGTGTGCTGTGTGCTCAGTGGCTTCAGTTGTGTCCAACAGTTTGCAACTCCACAGACTGTAGACTCCCAGGCTCCTCTGACCATGGGATTCTCTAGGCAAGAATTCTTGAGTGGGTTGCCATGCCCTCCTCCTGAGGATCTTCCCAACCCAGGAATTGAGCCCACATCTCCTGCATCTTCTGCATTTCAGGTGGATTCATTACCCACTGAGTCAGTCACCTGGGAGGCCCTTATCCTGTATCGTGACTTTCAGTTAGGAAGGTGGAATCATTGTGAAAGCATGAGTTTTACTTTGAGTGTCAACTGAAATCAGTGGTGATGGTCTAGGCTACTTCATTAAGAGAGATTCTGAGGTTATTTCTACATTCAAAGTGGGGTTCTTGGTGGAAAGTAAAGTGCCTTGAAGGAGGTGCAAGGATCAATTATCAAGGACTACTCTAAGTTTAGGCATCCTTTATTCTCAAAACAATCTCTAATCTCTTAGAACTCTAAGCCAAACTTTAAAGGAATATTAGTCTTTTTTCATGATTCATTAGTGGGAAATAGGAGAATCCTGTGTTGACCCAGCTCCGTCAGTGGCACAAGATAAGGGATTTTTCACATGCATTCACACCAGCATAATTCTACTTGGAGAGAAAAGACTGGCCTTTAGTTACTGAAATTTATTACATTTAGTTATAGCTCACATCTTACTTTCAAAGTAGAGAATTTTATTTCTTCAATTTTTGTCACCCCCATAAGAAATATTCCTCTAAAATTTCTGGTATGGGGTCTTTCCACTTCAGTATGAATTAGAGTGGGTGATATCTGATCTTTAGAATGGCAAATAGGTTTCAACCTGGATGCCTCCACTGATCACTAAAGGCTGCCTGGGGTAATATACTGAGGAAGATAGGAAATTATGTCCCAGGTGGGGCAGGGATGAAGGAATCCATCAACTGACTATCAATGTCTACCATAGGCATAAGAATGGAGGAGTGGAAGCTGATGTCATATCATTGGCTAGTAAGAATGTATTATTGAATGTAAAGAACACCCAAGACTTGTCTCTACACTAACCTTTGTTTCTAACAAATTGTCTGATAATGGTGAAGTGATATTACCACTGATCAAGATCATCTCCAAAATAAAGAAATGCAAAAAGCCAAAATGGTTGTCTGAGGAGGCCTTACAAATAGCTATGAAAAGAAGAGAAGTGAAAGGCAAAGGAGAAAAGGTAAGATATACCAATTTGAATGCAGAGTTCCAAAGAACAGCAAGGAGAAATAAGAAAGCCTTCCTCAGTGATCAGTGCAAAGAAATAGAGAAAAACAATAGAATGGGAAAGACTAGAGATCTTTTCAAGAGAAATACCATTAGAGATACCAAGGGAACATTTCATGCAAAGATGGGCACAATAAAGGACAGAAATGGAGTGGAGCTAAAATAAGCAGAAGATATTAAGAAGAGGTGGCAGGAATACACAGAAGAACTACACAAAAGAGATCTTCATGACCCAGATAATCACAATGATGTGGTCACTCACCTAGAGCCAGACCTCCTGGAATGTGAAGTCAAGTGGGCCTTAGGAAGCATCACTACAAACAAAGTTAGTGGAGGTGATGGAATTCAACTTGAGCTATTTCAAATCCTGAAAGATGACGCTGTGAAAATGCTGCACTCAATATGCCAGCAAATTTGGAAAACTCAGCAGTGGCCACAGGATGGGAAAAGGTCAGTTTTCATTCCAATCCCAAGGAAGGCAATGCCAAAGAATGTTCAAACTACCACATAACTGCACTTATCTCACACACTAACAAAGTAATGCTCAAAATTCTCCAAGCGAGGCTTCAACAGTATGTGAACTCTGAACTTCCAGATGTTCAAGCTGGGTTTAGAAAAGGCAGAGGAACCAGAGATCAAATTGCCAACATCCATTGCATCATTGAAAAAGCACGAGAGTTCCAGAAAAACATCTACTTCTGCTTCATTGACTATGATAAAGACTTTGACTGTGTGGATCACAACAAACTGAAAAATTCTTGGAGGTGGGACTATCAAGTCACCTGACCTGCCTTCTGAGAAATCTTTTATGCAGGTCAACAAGCAACAGTTAGAATGGGACATGGAACAATAGACTGGTTCCAAATTGAGAAAGGAGTACATCAAGGCTGTATATTGTCACCCTGCTTATTTAACCTATATTCACAGTACATCATAAGAAATGCTGGACTGGATGAAGAACAAGGTGGAATTAAGATTTCTAGGAGAAATATCAACAACCTCAGATATGCAGATGACACCACACTTTGGCAGAAAGTGAAGAACTAAAGAGCCCCTTAATGAAAGTGAAAGGAGAGAGTGAAAAAGTGGGCTTAAAACTCAACATTCAGAAAACTAAGATATGGCATCTGGTGGCATCACTTCATGGCAAATAGATGGGGAAACAGTGGAAACAGTGACAGACTTTATTTGGGGGGGCTCCAAAATCACTGCAGATGGTGACTACAGCCATGAAATTAAAAGATGCTTGTTCCTTGGAAGAAAAGTTTTGACCAACATAGACAGCATATTAAAAAGCAGAGACATTACTTTGCTAACAAAGATCTGTCTAGTCATAGCTGTGGTTTTTCCAGTAGACATGTATGGATGTGAGAGTTGGACTATAAAGAAAGCTGAGCCCCGAGGAATTGATGCTTTTGAACTGTGGTGTTGGAAAAGACTCTTGAGAGTACCTTGGACTGTAAGGAGATCCAACCAAACCATCCTAAAGGAAATCAGTGCTGAATATTCATTGGAAGGACTGATGCTGAAGCTAAAATGCCAATATGCAGAACTGATTCATTTGAAAACACCCTGATGCTGGGAAAGATTAAAGGTGGGTGGAGAAGGGGATGACAGAGGATTAGATGTTTGGATAGCATCACCTATTCAATGGACATGAGATTGAGTAAACTCTGGGAGTTGGTGATGGACCGAGAGGCCTGGCATGCTGCAGTCAATGGAGTCACAAAGAGTTGGGCATGAATGAGCAACTGAACTGAACTGAACTGATATTACCATTTGAGCTTTAATCAATAAGTATTAGAAGGCTGTTTACTAATATATAATATCATAGGATATTTTTATGGTCTTTTACATTTTATTCTAATATAATTTCAGGCTTATAAAAAGTTATAAGAGTGGTAAGAAGAAGGTGTATATATCATTCCCAAATATTAATATGGTCTCTCTTGTTTTCCCTTTCTGTGTGCATACACATACAACTGTGTTGCCACTGTTACTTGCTCCTTCTTCATGCCTCCCTCTGCCTTACCTTCTCTCTCTTCTCTTTCTCTTTCACGTGTTTATATATCTGCCTGTAATCTATCTCTACACGTGCTTATGCTGCTGCTGCTGCTAAGTCACTTCAGTCGTGTCCAATTCTGTGTGACCCCATAGATGGCAGCCCACCAGGCTCCCCTGTCCCTGGTATTCTCCAGGCAAGAACACTGGAGTGGGTTGCCATTTCCTTCTCCAATGCGTGAAAGTGAAGTCTCTTAGTTGTGTCCAACTCTTAGCGACCCCATGGACTGCAGCCCACCAGTCTCCTCTGTCCATGGGATTTTCCAGGCAAGAGTACTGGAGTGGGATGCCATTGCCTTCTCTGACACATGCTTATACATGTGTATATTTTTTTAAACTTTCAAATAATTAAAAATAGAACTACCATATGATCTGGTGGTCCCATTTCTGGGTATATATCCAAAAGACGTGAAATCGGTATCTGCACTTCCATGAATTTTGCATCATTGTTCACAATACCAAGATATGGAAACAGCCTAAGTGTCCATTGATGGAAGGATGAATGTGATATAGATCTATCTACATCTGTATCTATGATGGGACATTATTCAGTCTTAGAAAGGGACAAAATTCTTCCATTTGCAACAACATGAATGAACATGGAAGACATTACACTAAGTGTAATGTCAGAGACAGAAACACAAATTCTGTGTTATCTCACTTGTATGTGAAATCTAATAAAGTCTATCTCACAGACACATCTTATTCACCACTATTTTACACATCAGTTTTAACATCTATTAATGAATTTTACTTGAAAAAATATTTATAATGATTATTGCCAGTTGACAATTTTCTGTACTCACTATTTAGATTTTTACTGTATAATAAGAAAGAACTTTTCATTTTTTAATATAGAAGTGGACTCATATTTTAGTATATGGGTTAGCAATTCTTTACTATCATTATATTTTTAAATATGCTCAAATGGTCTCAGATTTAGCAAATGGTGCCCATGAAGCTTGTGCTCTTTGAACACTTCTTTACTTTATGGCACAAAATAATATTCTAGCATATCTTGTTCTGTTCTATCCTGTCTCTGAAATCAACCACTTCTCCAAAGTTTCCTAGATTCTTTTTTAAATTAATTTTTATTGAAGTATAGTTGCCTTACAATATTGTATTAGTTTATAATCCTAGATTCTTTAAATAGAAAATGATATAAGAAATCAAGATCAGTGCTCCATGTTACTTGAGGATCGCTGCTTCTAAGCTCTCTTTATGCACAGAGTTAGCAACTATATGTACATACAAATATGTATACACAAGTACACAAACACTCATGCATTTATACCTCTATACGTATTTCTCAATGTATCTATATTTTTTGATGCATCTATATACATACAAGCCTACATACACACACGCACACATATATGTATGAATATGCATACTGAACCAAAACATCTATAATTATTTGTTTATATTAAAATCATAAGTTCATACTGATACTACCAATTCCAATGAAATTCTAGAGTTCATAATGTTCTTCTCCCTTTCAATCACTTCTTATGACAATGAGAAACCTGCCTCCAATTTGCTACAATATAGTTGCTTAATTTGCTTGCTGCTACTGCTGCTGCTGCTACTGCTGCTTAGCCTCAGAAAATATAGAAAATTGTTTTCAGAATTGTTAAACCATCATTTTGTGAAAAAGAAACCTAACCAAAGTCCAACATATTTTAGAACTAATCTTGTCTTTAGCCTGAGGCATATAATCTAAATACTGAAAAGTTGAAAAGTTACCTGATTTAGTTTTTTTCCCTCTCTGTAATGTGGTTACATTATTTCTCCAGATATAGCCTGTAAAATGCTTCTAATTGTATTGTGTTTCAGAAATCCCTTCATACACATTATTTTTTGTTTTGGAGAATTTGAAACATTCACAGTATTGTAAAATTCAGTGTTCAAAACGATATGCTCAGAGAAGCATCACGTCCCGTCTTATACTTCTGTACTTTCCAGCTTTCTTACCCATATCATGTAAGTGACTGAAATTATGGATCTGTGGTTTATATTCCTGTGTTTTTTATATGTATAATTAAAAGATACAGGCATATTTTCTTATTTTGCCGTTTTTCTTACACAAAAAACAGCATACTTCATAGTCATCTGTATTTTGATTTTTTTCACTAAATTGTTTATCTGAAAAATTACTCCGTGTTACAGAGATCTTTCTCATTCCAATTATTTTATTCTGGCTATATTTTACTACATTTTGTGACTATACCACCAATTACTGAACTATTTTTTCTATGTATTAGCACATAAGATGTTGTCAGTATTTTGCACTTTTAATCAACATTGCAATGCATACCCCCTTACACATGAATTTTTCTATTTTAGGAGATATATCTTCAGGGTAAATTCGTAGAAATTGGATTTTTAGGCCTCAATGTGAGCACACATGTCTTTTTGTTGTAAATGAAAATTTTTCCTCTATAAGTTTATTAGCAAAGTTTATTTCAAATAGCATCATGAGTATCAGAATGACTGCTTCTCCACATCTCCACCAGCAAAGTATTATATGTTGTGTGTGGATGCATACTTGCTCAGTTGTTTCAGTCCTGTCTGACACTTTGCAACCCTATGGACTGTAGCCTGCCAGGCTCCTCTGTCCATGGGATTCTCCAGGCAAGAGTACTGGAGTGGGTTGCCATGCCCTCCTCCAGGGTATTTTCCCGCCCCAGGGATTGAACCGGTGTGTTCTGCATCTTCTTCATCCTAGGCAGATTCTTTACCACTAAGCCACCCCGCAAGCCCATTATATATCACCATATTTATTTTATTCTTGTCAATCTGATATATAAGAAATGGTAACCCAGCACAGTTTTATTTTCTGTTTTGCCAGTATGAGAGAGATTAAATATAGTTTCATATCTTTATACATTTCCTGAGAATTATTTGAAAATGTGTATTGCCTCTTCTTTGTCATACTTTGGGCAATTTGTCACACATATTCAGAGTTCTTTACATCAAGAATATTAATTCATTTGAGATATACATTGCAAATTTTGTTTTCACCTGTGGTTTTAATTTGGATATAAGAAAATGTTGCCATTCAATTACTATTTTGCTGTTAAATTAATATTCTATTCTACTGAATCTAGACATGAAAAGACCTCAAATATAATGACTAATGCCACTAAATAGATGGGAAAATTGAGCTTCAGAGACCAAATTGTCCAAAATCAATATATAATGTGCGTGTATAGAAACAGCTGTGTTAGTCGCTCAGTCTTTTCCCATTCTTTGCCACTCCACAGACTGTAGCCCGCCAGGCTCTGTCCATAGGATCCTCCAGGCAAGAATACTGGAGTGGGTTGCCATGCCCTATTCCAGGGGATAAAAACAGATAAATACACACATATATACACAATTTACAAATACATGTATAAAATAAAATAAACCATATACATTTAAACTTTTATTTTTTAACACAGGGCCCAATCCCCAGCGGTGCCTAGACCTTGAAGTACAAAGAGCTTGGGGCTGGACCCCCTTCCCTTCCCTCTTCCTCCCTCCACCCCCAGGCTCTGCAGGCACCCACAGGCGCCCACAGGTTCCGAGGATTGGCCTCATCAACGAGTTCTCCCACCGGCTGAGGAGCTTCTGGGACCAGGAGGCGTTGCGCGGCAGGTGGACAGCCACGTGTTGGTAGGCGGGGTTGTCGAGCTAGGGCGAGTCACGGGGCACATGAACCACCACGTGCTGCGTGCTGGTGGGCGGGGTCATCCAGGAGCGCGTGAGGAGGCGGGCTGCGTGCGGCTGACAGTTTCCTTTCTCTCCTGTGGAGCTGCGAAGGGTTGGGAGCTACCGGTCCATGCCGGCCTGTTTCAGGCTCCCCAGCGAGGTCTTTTCGGGGCCCACTGGCCAGGGCACACCCTCCAGCCACTGGGATGGCCCAGCTTGTTCCTGTTCACAGGTTCGTTCTGCTGAGCCACGAGGTCATGGTGTGATGGCCAGTGTCCGCAGTGCGTCCTTGACAGCGCTGCGCCGAAGCCCCTCTGCAGGCAGGGCCAGGAAGTGGCCCACCACGTGGCCGGACAGGTAAGCGGCAATTATGTATTAGATAAATGTAACCATAAATGTTTATATTTAAGCTTATTAAACTGGTTGTTCCTGAGGATACAGTGATGAGGATAATCAGAGATGATTGACCTTGTCAGCAAAGTTATTGTGACTATTTCTAATGGAGTAAGAAATGAGCTACCACTTAAAGTATGTGTTAATTAGGAGATGATTGAAGGATAGTACAATTGTAGACCAAAAAGAAGACATTGTATCTGTGGAGGACAGTGATTGTAAGGAGCAGAGGCAGACATGCTAGTTGGCTGTCACCTGAGAGAAAGGGCAGAAGGGTATGTGAGGGGCCTGTAGAGAGAAAGAGTGGCTAATTGATGTGGCTCTTGAAGCAAAAATTAAATCATTTAAAGTGAAGAACAGGAGATGACAAGATCTTGTTTTGCTTTGTAAGCAACCAGATTATTTGTCAAATGAAGAATTGATAGAGTGGGACTAACTTAAAAATATATATATATATTGAAGTCTAGTTGATTTATAATGTGTTGATTTCTGCTTATGGCAAAGTAATTCAGTTATGCACGTGTATATATTATTTTTCATATTCTTTTCCATTATGGTTTGTCACAGGGTATTGAATGTAGTTCCCTGTGCTATGCTGTAGGACCTTTTTAAAAATCCATCTTATATATGTAATAGTTTGCGTGTGCTACTTCCAAACTCCAAGTCCAGCTTTCCCCTACTCTCTTCCCAGTTGTCAACAACAAGTCTGTTCTCTATGTCTGTGAACCCGTTTCTATTTCATAGATACATTCATGTGTGTCATATTTTAGATTCTACATATTAGTGATATGGTATTTATCTTTCTCTTTCTTCACTTAGTATGATAATCTCTAGGTCTATCCCTGTTGCTGGAAGTGGCATTATTTCATTCTTTTTTATGGCTGAGTCGTATTCCATTGTATATATGTGCCACATCTTTATCCATTCCTCTGTCAGTGGGTGTTTAGGCTGTTTCCATGTTTTGGCTGCTGTTACGAACATAGGGGAACATGCATCTTTCTGAAATATGGTTTTGTCTGGATATATGCCCAGGAGTGGGGTTGCTGGATTACATGGCTAATCTGTTTTTAGATTCTTGAGGAAACTCCATACAGTTTTCCATAGTAACTGCACCAATTTATATTCAGAGTAGGGCATACTTGAATTGACGTAATCGATTCAGAAACTCTTGATCCAAGCAAAGTTTTTACTGATGTGTTTATGATATAGATTCTTTAATCAAAATTTAGCTTTGAGTTATTTCTGTGTGTCATGCCCTGGATTCTGGGCTAGATAGAAGTAGAAAGATGTAGATAGCTATAAACAATATTTAAGTGCTATAATGTACAGTACACCTTTATAAATTGTATGTGAAGTGTAAGGAGGCTATTTTTAGGATGACACTCAAGTTTCTGGCTTGTGAAAACAAAACATACTTCCCTTGTAGCTCAGCTGATAAAGAATCTGCCTGCAATGCAGGAGACCCAGGTTTGATCCCTGGGTTGGGAAGATCCCCTGGAGAAGGGAAAGAATACTCCAGTATTTTGACCTAGAGAATTCATGAACTATGTAGTCCATGGGGTTGCAAAGAGTTGGACATGGCTGAGCGAATTTCACTTCACTTCACTATGTTTGGGGAGGAAATTCAAGTCTTTGGACTGGACATTTTGAGAATTTATAAAGTTATTGAGACAGTGTTTGGAAGATGTCAAAGATACACCTAGTCAAATGAATCCAGAGTGCAAGAGATGTGTGTGTTAGAGATGCAGGCCAACTTATGAGTTGCCTGCAAATAGTTGGTATTCAACGGTGTTGGTAGGTAAGATCCTCTAGGGAGAGTGAATATAATAGGAGGAAAAGAGCAGAGCTTGTATTTAGCCTTGAGGGGCAGCCGCATGAAATGATTGGGTGGAGGGGAGTAAGTTTGGCAAGAGATTTAAGAGGGAAGCTAGAATAGCATAGTGCCATGGAAACTAATTGGCTGTAGTTTTGAAAGAAGCAGGAATGTATGTATGGATAGTGTCGAGTAATTCTAATAAAGCAAATAAAGAAGAACCAAAACTATTCATTTGATTTAGTTAAACAGATCCCATTCTTGAACTCCATAAAAGCTGGGGAGTGAGGGAGAGGTGAGGAAGTGGAGGCAAATGGGGGAAGTTTGGCTGAAAGGAGAAAAATGGGAGATTAAAAGTTGGATAATTTTTCAATGAAAACATGTAAGTTTTCTTTGGGTCTGAGATTCTAATTTTTTTTCTCCATTTAGTTGAGTTCCCTACTTTATCGAACCTCCCAGATGTGGATTTTTGGTTTTCATAGGTGGTACCATCAATGATCAGTTAAGAGAACCCACCCAGGTACACGTGAAGATCTCACAATATGCAAATCATCTCAGAGAATAAATCCCCAGATTGTTGTTGGAAGGGTTCCCAGGATGGGAAGATAACATTTAACAACCACCATCAGGGTTTTATCTTTATTAACCAAAGTGCAGCTCTGGGGAACATCTCAATGTAAATAAATGATGCATTTGCTAATGCAGTCAGGATTCAAAAGTAACAAATTTATTGCTTTACATGACAAGTAATAGTGACAGTTCTCTTTTCCTAAATAATATATCTCATTAACTGAAGCTGTGTGTTTTCTTAACACTAACTCACTCAGTGCTGTCACTTTTCTAAACACAAACTGCTTGAAACTGATAGATCTTCTTTATGATCCCTGAAACTCTGCATCTCTACAACTCCTTTTGTTTTCGAATGAGTTTTATTGCGGCAAAGAGGTTGCAGACTAAGACTTGTCACTTTCTGGTGGCAGTAATTTAGCATCTAACGAGCAAAATTCATAAGGCCCCCCAAAAGCTCAGTAGCTCAGGAGCTGATGCTGGGGGCACAAATGGAATAGACTTTAAAAGGCAGTGAATGTGACTCAGAAATGGAAATCAAGCTGAGAAAGAATTCTCCAGTGTGTATGTGAGAAGGAACAAAAACAAAATATTGAAGTCTGATAATTAGAAGAAGTTAAACCAACTAAAGATGGGCAGCTGATGTCTTGGTAGTAATGTAGTAATGTTAATAAAACAATAATCATGATATTAACACTAGCCCTCATTTATCAAGTGCCAGAGACTGTTTGAAAGCTCAACTTGTTTCATCATTCCCTTGTGAATTTTGCAAATGTTTTAATTTCTTGAAACTCCAATTATAAATCTAAAAAATAGAAATAAACAAAATGACTGAAGTCACAAAGCAAGCTTCAAGTCATTGATTTTAAATCTAGATTCATTGTTCAAACTCTTAACCATTATGTGCATCATTAAACTTGTAATAAGGATCTTTCCCCACATGGCTACAAATCAGCTATGTGATTCAGTAAGGGAGAGGCTAAGTGGAAGGTTTAGGTATGAATTTTGCCCCATATGTAAAATAAGGAGATTGAACTAGACAAATTATCCAATCTTATTCAGAGTGAATCATTTATCCTTTCTATTGCGAGAAATTTCTGCAGAATGGCTGCATCTTAAATCCCTACTGTCACCACTGGAGAAAACAAAACTTTAATAGTCATTCACAGCCAAGGCTCCAGATGTATAAACAAAGAATTAAAAAGGTGAATGAATGAATGATCAAAGGTCTGTGTTGGTGGCACTATTTTAAGTGGTGTGGAAATATAATGCTGTGTGAGAATCAGAGTCAAGACAGAGATAACAGTTTCCTCTGACATCCCTGACCTGAGATATTTTCCTATATAAGAATTCTTAGGCTGGGTGGAATACTTAGATGTCATCAAAAGGATCTGTCCCTCATTGTTGGTGCAATGAATCTCTCTGTTTTTTTCTTCCATTTTTGTTTCCCAGTATGCAGTGTTCCTGAAATGCATAATGTATTTTCCTATAGATTGGCTGTTACTGATAAAATGCAATTAGGTGGCTATCCTTAAGTACAGATATCTTCATAAGTCTAAGCTTATTTTAATATCAGGATTTCTGGAACCAAAGAGTGCATTTGAACATCAAATACAACTTCATAATGCATATCATATATTGGAAAACTTTATATTCAAATCAGTTTTCTCTGATGTCAGTACTAATATATTGAATTTTAGCTTCATATTTATTTGGCTTATTTTTTTGTGTTATTTCTGTTTGGTATATCTCTTATCATTTGTATATGAAATGATTATTTAAAAATTTGGAACACATTTTTTTAAACATGAAAATAGAATCAATTTATTAACTTACCATTGCATTTATATTTCAATTTTATTATTTTGTTTCATCATTTATCTCACTTTCCCCTCCTTCCCTTCTTCCTACATTCTGTTGTCTTTACCATCTTTTTCTCAACTACTTTATTTTTTCTATAGATATTTGCCATTTTGTCTTCTTATTCATTTGAAAATTGTAATAGTTATTTTGTAGTCTCTTTTACTTTATTTTTTTTTGATTTATTAGAAAGGATGATTGATTTTATTCTATAAGTTCTATTTAATATTTATATTTTAATCTCATCTCATTTTTAACATATTTTTATTTTTAAAAATAATAATAAGGTTGTGAAAGCAACCCAGGTGTTCAGCAGTGAATGAATGGATAAATAAAATTTTGTATATACACACAGTAGAATATTGTGCAGTCTTAAAAGGAAAAGAAATTTGATATATGCTCCAACATGGATAAACCTTGAAGACATTACATTAAGTGAAATAAGCCAGTCACAAAAAGGTTATTATGTGATTCCACTTACATGAGGTACTTAGATAAGTGGAAATCATGGAGACAGAAAATAAAACAGTAGTTGTCAGGAGCTGAGGGGAAGGGAAGACTGATGTGTTCTTGTTTAATCAGTATAAAATTGAAATTTCACAAGATGAGAGTTGTGGAGATGGATGGTGGTAATGTTAGAATGCTGCTAAGCTAAGTCACTTCAGTCGTGTCCGACTCTGTGTGACCCCATAGACGGTAGCCCACCAGGCTCCCCTGTCCCTGGGATTCTCCAGGCAAGAACACTGGAGTGGGTTGCCATTTCCTTCTCCAATGCATGAAAGTGAGAAGTGAAAGTGAAGTCGCTCAGTCGTGTCCGACTCAGCGACCCCATGGACTGCAGCCCACCAGGCTCCTCCGTCCATGGGATTTTCCAGGCAAGAGTACTGGAGTGGGGTGCCATTGCCTTCTCCAATGTTAGAATAATCTTTATGTATTTAATGTCACTGAACTAAACACTTAAAGGTGGTTCATGTGGTAAATTTTTTGTTTGTGCATTTTACAAAAATAGAAAATTTGGGGAACAACCCTATGGTGATGCGTTTTGCTTTGTTTTCCTGTGGCTGCTCCATGCTCTCATGGATTTCTACTGAGTTTTAAAATCTCTTCTGCCAGGAATCTAGGAATTCATTGATTCTAGATGAGTTTTGTTGTTAATACCTCAAACAGAAATTTCAAATTCATGCAGTTCTTTACAATGTGAATCACAAGCTATCTGTGGTCCAGATTTAAGTAGCAATTTCTCGAAGTTTTGTTTATTTGTTTTTTAAATCTCCTTTTGTCCAAATACTATCACAAATACTGCTTATTTCAGCAGCTAGAAGGAAAGGGAGTGTCTCATCAATTTAGCAAAGAGAGATGAATGTCAGAAGTGAATTAACCAAGATTATTCATAATTTGAAAACAGAAATTAGAAGCTTACATATCAAAATTAACAGATTATTTTTATATTGTGTTTAATAATAATTTTTATTTTCTGCTTTATGAATATTTTTAAATTTTCATTCAATGCATGCATAATTTTATGCAAAGTACATATCAATGAAGATTTTGAGTATTTAAGATATTTTTCTTTAGTTAGGTTTTTCTGGAATTAGTACTTGCAATTGGCTAACAAATATTAAATCTAGAATCTTAATTTTTTTTTCCAGCTGAGATCCAATTAGTCAAGCTAATATCTAGCTTTTATAATTAAAATGTGATCATCTGAATAATTCATGAATTGGTTTTTTTTCCTGCTTCCTGCTGGGGTCATGGTACCCACCCATGGGCTGTCCAGAATTGGAGAGGAAACAAAGCTTCTCTTGCATGGGAGCTACAATAGAAATGTCATATTCATTTTCATCGTGAGTCATTCTACACCCACTCACATCTCTTTCCTGATACAGAGCAAACACTTAAGGATTCCTTCTGTGACATTCTGACTTCAAAATTTACCCTCCTTTAAGTCTATTCTTCTAAGACCTGGTCAAGTGGAAGAAATATGACTCTCTGAGCATCTTGTCTCCCAGAGAAAATTTCCTTGCCAGAATGGAGGCAGTGTGGCCTCAGGGCCCCTTGTAGATAGCTCTCCTTCATTTTGTGTAACTATGAATAAAGACCTAAGTGAGAGTCATAGCTCAGCTTATGCTAACTGGCCTGAGAATGCTAACTGCTAATTGCTAAGTAGGTAATGTAAAACATGCATTATGACAGCATTATTTTAAAAAATATTACATTTGATCAAATTGTACTAAATTGTTTATATTAGATTGTGTTGATTAACTGATCTGAAAATATTCAGTGCTGTGAATGCCAGTAAATTAACTGTAGAATGAATTATTCTATAATGATGAAAAGACTGGGATCTTGACATTCTTTCTTCTTACTCTGAAACTCCTTTGTTATTTTTTGTTTTATAATTATCCCACATTCAAATTAAACAACATATGTATCAAGGTACTTACTTTCTTCTGTCTCTGCAGTTTTACATATGTCCTTTATTCTACTTTGAATGCCTTCTCTTTTTATATTGATTATGTAGCTCCTGTCCTACCAAATATTGCCTCCCAGAACCTTGACTGCCTTGCCTCCAGAAGCAAGAGTCCTTTCTTTTCAGATGAATAGTGTGTCTTAGTGCCTAGCACATATATCCGATTTAACTTGAGACCTAATGAAAGCTAGTTGCTTTAACAAATCAATGGATAGACTCTAATATATAGCACATAAGGTATATCTATATATTTACATATAGCTATTTAGTTACAGCACATGTAAGTATATAGATATAGCACATTTTTTTATGCCTTACATTTCTTAGGAGCACACATTTTCTTCCTGTTTTGATGCTAAGTCATTTTAGGCCAGGGATTAAGTCATTGGTATTTCTGTACTCTTTTATTGCAACTGTGATAGTCACAGTTTTTCACATAGGTTAGGAATTCAATCAAATTGATTAAATACAAGCATATATAAATGAATATACTTATTGCCATCATGCATGTTTTATACCATTCATATTGCAATATTCTCATGTTATATGTAAGTCTTTTCCTGTTTTAGTGAATAGTAAATCATTTGAAGAAAAAGCTTTCATCTTGTACATATTTATACATACTTTACCTTTTTCCACTTTCTGTGTCTGAAGGTGAGCTCTCATCATGCACTCATACTGTGTTTGTTGAATAAATAAATAAATGTTTGCACAAAAAGATACCTTAACATCCTTCCAGTCAGCCTTTTATTTACTCTTTTTTTCTTTTACTTGAGGTATCTCATCTATGCCAGACATTGACTTTACTCACTGTATATTCCAAGTACTCAACACAGCCCTGCTGACAATCAACTCCATGTGTTTGTCTGTATACTCATAGAATAACTCATAATTTAGAGTAGATGGAGGAGGTAGAATTCATGCTTAGCTTTAGAGAAAAGAGTGCTCACAGTCTCCCTCTCTATCATGATGATGATGATTGGACTGTACTTACTTTTGGGCATGGCTAGAAACTGAGTTTATAGTAGGAAGGGCTAGACTGCTCTGAACACAGATCCATACTTTGGGTTCTGAGGACACATCCAGATGAAAGAATTGAGAGATCAGTCTTGAAAAAGCTAGAGAACTTGAAGATTATGGTCCAGGCAAGATGGGAATTTGGGAAGTTTGGCAGCACAGAGGAATCCAGGGCTGGCACCATTCAGAAGTGAAAGGAGTCAAGCATTTGGCAAATAGAAAAATTTGTGGAAATGACCTTGATTAATGCTTTCATTTTAAGAGTAAAGGAATAACAAAATCACACTTAAAGAATATAAGAAGGAAACAGAGCTATTATGGGATAAAAAGGACAAATCACAAACTTAAATACTAATAATATAGACATAGTAATTAAGAACTTTTATTCATTCAGCAGCTTTATTAATAATGAAAAGGAAAATCACAGACAAGGAGAAAAAATTTTTCAGTATATTTAATAAATGGCTTGCTACCAGAATACATAAATAACTCCTTCAAAGTTATCATTTAAAGGTTAATGCCAATAGAAAATAGATTAAATAATTGAAGCACTTTTTCACAGAATGAGATAAGGCAAATAACTGCATAAAAAAGGGTGTTCAAATTCCTAAGTCATTATGATAAACTATGTGAAATACCTGTACATGTGCTAAACAAAATTGCTAAAATGATAAAGACAGACAACAGTAAGCATAGATGATAATGAATCTAGAAACACTCTTACTGCTGGTTTGAGTGTAAATTGGTTAAAACACCATTTAAAACACTTTGCAGCAAGCAAAACTGAATCTGTGCATATTTTATAAAGTAATGATCATATTCCTAGGTATCTACCCCCCCAAAATTCTGAAGCTTCAAAAGATCTGTGCAAGAATTTCCAATAATAGTTAAATAAATCATGGTATATTTTTATGTTGAGCTAAACATCAGTAAGAATGAGTGAACTATAAGTGTACACAGCCATATGAGTGCATCTCATAGTAAATACTGAGTAAAGTACATACTATATGATTACAGACAATGGTGATCTATAATACTGGAAATTAATGTAATAATTACTTTTGGTTGTAGGGATGGGGCAGGCAGTAGATAGACAAAGAACATAAGACTTTTCATTCTGAGAATATTATAAATTTGATTTTGGTGCTAGATTCAGACATTTTATAAAAATTAGTTTTGTTCTATTATAATTTTCCCTTTTTTTGTGTGTGAATTCAAAAATAAATATCTGAAGCATCTAAAAGGTTGTCATTTTTTCTACCCAGTCTTTTTCTTTTATTCCTTCCCCCCTCACTCTCTCTACATTAATTTTGTATTCTTCTTTTCTGTTTTTCTTTCTTTTATCTCATCTGTTTTCTCAATCTGCCCCATCAAATACTTCTGTTAATTGAAGCTCGTGGACTGTGGGTTTCCTGACTGAGCCCAGACTTTCTGTGTCTCTACACTTCTCTACCTGTTAAGAGTGCCCTCTGCCCTTGTCTCTGTTTTTCTGATGATGCCCAGACTTCATGAATCAACAGATCCCCATTTCTACCATGAATCCTTCTCTTAGTTCTCCAGCTGGCATAGACAGCTCCCTCTTGAGATTCTGTCTTACACACTTGCCACTTACCTACCATTGCACAGATGGTATATGTACCTCAAAATATACATTTGTGGAGACATATATGCCCAGCAGATAGTAAGTTCTCAGGCAGTGCTTGTTGATCAATTCATGGTGGCTGGTGAGAAAGAGAAAATGGGAACCAGAGACATGTACTTTCACAGGCTTCTTATTTGATCCATCGTTTAATTCTTTCAATAATCTGTTCTCTGTACATGTTCTGTTATGACTTGTCCTTCATTGTTTCTTGGTCCTCTATTTTATTTTCCTCCTGTTTTATTCTCTCACTTCCCTTATCCTTTGCCAGGAGGTCATATCCTTTTTCTCCTATTCCTTCTTTGAAAGATTTCCAAGGCTATGAAACCCCCTCCTTCTCCTTTCTCACCCTCCTCTTCAGTTCACCCACCCACACACTCTAAGTAATTCAAGTTTTATTTAGAATGAGTAAAAATAAAATTGCTCCAGGGCACAGACCATGTAGGCCAAGCTTTGCCTGGAGACAGTATTTACAGCTGAGTGATAAATTGGGATTGTTATCAAGGGGTTGACAGCCTGTTAACTAAAGCAAGGCTTGAAATTTTGTTATAAGAATTGCTGAACATGGGAGAGTAAATACTTAATGGCTCCTGCAGTAAAAATAAGTGTGTAAATACCAACCAGCATAATAAGAATTACTATGGTCAGTTTGGGGACTGAATTGTGATAAGGGTAAGCCTATGAGGACAGACTCACCCTGGCTTGAAGACATTACCTCCAGAATAAGACCTGGATCAGTTGGAAGTCTAGGCTGACAGATTTTGCAATATGGGGGTGTAAGAGTTTGTCCCTAGACAAATAGTAGCTGAGTAATTCTTTCTAAAGCTACAGAGTTTCCTGTCTCAAGTAATAAAAGTATAATAAAGACTGGGATTCAGATAAAGAGAACAAGGCAAGAAGCTAATTTTGCAGACTGGATCACAGATTTCCCCCACCCACACCCAAGAACCCAGAAGAAATAGCTTATTAGAGTCAGTGAGTGAAATCCAAGTTCCTTCTGTGTTCAGGGATGAGCTACGTTACATTTCCCCTTGCACTTAGATTTAGCTATGTTCTTAAGTTGTGACCAATAAAATGTAGGGGAGAGGAAGTTGTATATGACTCCCAGGCTTGCCTGTTAATACTGTCTCATGCACACTCCCATCCTCCATACCTTTCCCCAGCTGTGACTGATTGGAGAAAAATTTGAAATGGTGGTTCTCAAGATAGAAGCCTACAATGTTCAGTTCCTCCTTAAGGAGAGTCATTCAGAAAAAAAAAAAAAAATTAGAAACAGGTCTAGTCACTTGCACTCAGAAAACCTTTCTCAGGTTGTAGATTGCATAAGAAATCAGCTTTCATTTTGTTAAGAAATTAAAAATGAACAGAAATTAGTCTACCATGACAAATTATAGGATTATAGAATAGTCAATAGTAAGCCTGACCAGCATGGTTCATGGGTTGATTATGATCTTCTAGTTTTTGACATTCTTCTTTTTTGTTTTGCTTTGTTTTTTGTTTCCTGGTTGGTTTAAAAGTCCTCTTTATTCCTAGAAAACAATCTCAAACCTCATTCGATGTGATTTGGATCGATGGACTCCCACATCCTCCATATTCAGGGGTGATACATGATTCAGACCTGTATAGTCAGCATATTCAGTCTCTCAGCATCTTAGTTATAATAGGGATTCATGATCAAAAAATGGGTTCAGTCAAAATGAATCTTTCCAATAGCTAAGTAGTTACAAGAATGTCAAGCTGAATCTTCAGAGGGTCTCTATGAGGGAAAAAAGCCTTCTTGAGAATGAAGCTAACATTGCTATTTGGTTGCCCAGTCATGTCCAACTCTTTGTCAACCCCATGGACTGCAGTACACCACCCCCCTGTCCTTCACCAGCTCCCAGAGTTGCCCAAGTTCATGTTCATTGCATTGGTGATGCCATCAAGACATTTCATCCTCTGATGCCCTCTTCTTCTGCCCTTGGATCTTCCCAGAATCAGGAAATTTTCCAGTGAGTCATCTGTTTGCATCAGATGACCAAAATACTGGAGCTTCAGCTTCAGCATCATTCCTTCCTGTGAGTTTTCAGGGTTGATCCAACATTCAGAAAACTAAGATCATGGCATTTGGTCCCATCACTTCATGGGAAATAGACGGGGAAACAGTGGAAACGGTGTCAGACTTTATTTTGGGGGGCTCCAAAATCACTGAAGATGGTGATTGCAGCCATGAAATTAAAAGTCACTTACTCCTTGGAAGGAAAGTTATGACCAACCTAGATAGCATATTCAAAAGCAGAGACATTACTTTGCCAACAAAGGTCCGTCTAGTCAAGGCTATGGTTTTTCCAGTAGTCATGTATGGATATGAGAGTTGGACTATAAAGAAAGCTGAGCGCAGAAGAATTGATGCTTTTGAACTGTGGTGTTGGAGAAGACTCTTGAGAGTCCCTTGGACTGCAAGGAGATCCAACCAGTCTGTTCTAAAGGAGATCAGTCCTGGGTGTTCATTGGAAGGACAGATGTTGAAGCTGAAACTCCAATACTTTGGCCACCTGATGTGAAGAGCTGACTCATTGGAAAAGACCCTGATGCTGAGAAAGATTGAGGGCAGGAGGAGAAAGAGACAACAGAGGATGAGATGGTTGGATGGCATCACTGACTCAATGGACATGAGTTTGGGTTAACTCTGGGAGTTGGTGATGGACTGGGAAGCCTGGCGTGCTGCAGTTCATGGGGTCACAAAGAGTCAGACACAACTGAGTGACTGAACTGAACTAAGAGCTTTCCACAGTTTGCCATGATCCACATGGTCAAAGGCTTTAGCATAGTTGATGAAACAGAGATAGATGTTTTTATTAAATTCCCTTGCTTTTTCTGTCACCCAGCAGACATTGGCGATTTGATCTCTAGTTGCTCTGCTTTTTCTAAACCCAGCTTGGACATCTGAAAGTCCTTGGTTTGCAAAATGCTGAAGCGTAGAATGCAAAGTTTTTAAGCTTGACCTTACTAACATGGGAAATGAGTGCAGTTGTCAAATGGTTAGCATTTTCTTTGGTGCTGACGTAGTAGAAAGCAAAACTGAGACATAGAGATAGCTTCTTAATAACATTATTTGAACACACAAAACCAACTATTCCTCATTGAAGCAGCTTTGAACATTTTATTGATGTAGGCAATTTTTCTTTCAAGAAAGTGCAAGTGGACTTTTCTGAGAACCAGAATAAAAATAAATGACTTGAACCTTTTTACCTGACTTTTTGGTCTTCCCAGGAGGCTCAGGGGTAAAAAATACTCCTGCCAGTGCAGGAGACAGAAGAGACTTGGGTTTGATCCCTGGGTTACGAACATTCCTTGGAGTAGGAAATGGCAACCCACTCTGGTGTTCTTGCATGGAAAATTCCAGGGACAGAGGAACCTGGTGGGCTGCAGTCCACAGGGTTGTGGAGAGTCAGACACAACTGAGCATACACACACACACATACACCCCTAACTTTTTATCCAGGTTGGATAAAGTAGTACCAGATAAAGTTAAAAATGAGAAGAGAAAATGTGTGGAGCAGGATATCTCCCTATCTGGTCATCATTCAAAGGGACATATGAAGTGAAGTGAAGTGAAGTCGCTCAGTCGTGTCTGACTCTTTGCAACCCCATGGACTGTAGCCTACCAGGCTTCTCCGTCCATGGGATTTTCCAGGCAAGAATACTGGAGTGGGTTACCATTTCCTTCTCCAGGGGATCTTCCCGACCCAGGGATCGAACCCAGGTCTCCCACATTGGAGGCAGACGCTTTAACCTCTGAGCCAACAGGGAAGCCGAAAGGGACATATAATATTAATACTGAGTTGTTACAGAGAGAAAACTCAATAAATGTTTCTGATGGATCAAGTATATATCTCACACCATGCAAATAATATCTGACTATATTTTTTTATTCATATACAATCTTAATCATAAATCTTCCTTATACTTAGTATGACAGTATGGTTTATTTTCAAGCTGACATATTTTGAGAGTGAAATAGCTGTTAATAATTACACTGAATAACATGTATAAACCATGACTTTCCAGGGCAAAGCTGGGCATATTTTCTCCTACATATAAATAAAAAATTTGATGTGAACTTATATAGAAACTATTTGTTCAAATCCCAGTGATAATACCCAGTTCTCATTTTGTCCCTTTAGAATATAGACAACAATAAAGTGAAGTATGAGTATGAAAATGATAAGTATGATAATACTTATGAAGAACTTAAGTATTATCCAGTGAGGTTTTCATTCCTCCTAATATAAAAATATTTTGTGAATATATGTGTGTGTGTATATATGTATCCGTGAATTTTTATGAAGACACTGACCATAAGAAGCTCTGAAGTCATTGTGATCTTCTAGAAAATAATTCTTACTCTATTCAAATTCTTAACAGGCTGTTCTAAAGTTCTTTCTTTTTTATCCACCTATTGATTAAGGATCTGTTTATTAAATTTTTAGCGGTTTGTTCACTGTGCTGAGACATAGACCAATAATAAGCAGCTAAAGACAAAGGGGGAAAAATGCTCAGAAAACCAATAAGAGGTTTATATAAAGGAAACAGATGTGTCACTTTTGAAGATATATTAAATGTTGCATGAGGGCAGAAGGGATTTAACGAAGAATGAATCCAAACAAAGAAAGGCCAAAATTTTGGAATTTTGCCTTCTTATCTGTAGTCAAGTCAGCAGGAAGTCTTTTAAGTATGTGAGTGATCTGGTTCTGAAGACTATATGGTGGCTATGATACCATAAGGCTGCAGTTCATGATGAAAATAAGAATAATGATCATGAACATTTGCTGGACTTCTGCTATTGTCTGGCTGTTGTTAACGGTGTTTTACATGTTTTAACTCATGTAATCATCATACAATCCAGTAAATTAGTTATTTCTACTCACTCCATTTTATATCAGAGGAAAACAAGACATTAAAATGTCAAGGCACTGTTCAGTGTCATCAAGATTACAAATAATTTTACTGAGATTCAAATCCAGGCTCTTTTTCTTCAGATCCCACATGGAATCACTAAATTAGAAGAGCTTCTGAAGTGAACAGACCTCAGCTAAGGAGAATAAACCTAGGAAAAATGTGAAGAAACAAGGTACAAGGTGTAACTTCAGAGTTGCAAGATTTTGATTTTCTAATTATATGGCAGTGTGGTGGCAAGTTCCAGAAAGAAGAAAGAACTGGGGATCATTTTACATTTAGAACTAGAACTGTTTAATGATGGTATCAGAGAAGAACCCCAACTTCATAAAGCCAGAAGGAATAAGAACATGGATAAGCCAGCAAGCAGGCTGGCCTGCATTAGCTGCATGGGTGCAAAAAGTAGACAGTGAGACTCAGTGGATATGAGTAAGACAGGATGTTAATCACTGCACAGCATGGAAATAGCCAGGCTATGAACACAGTAGCACTGATCTCCTACCCCCAAGGTTCACAGAGTGATGTGATGGGCTTGATGGCATTTACACACTGAGTGGATTGTACTGCAGCTGGACCAAGGGCAAGTAAATAAGACAGTCCCCAGTCTCAAGGGAGTAAATGGTAGAACTGAAGTCATGCTACCTCAGTCTTGGCCAAACTAATTGCCTACACAACTAGCAGCAGAAATGGCTCAGGATCATAGGATAATTAGGCCTTGAGGTTTGGCATATCCAAGAATGGGTAAGAACATCAGGGCCATGACCGGCAGCCTGATGACTGCAGTGATAACAGTGATGACTTAGTCGAGATAAGGACTACATAGTGCTCATTTTTTAAGAAAAGCTAATAATGTCATTACATATGAGAATGTAATGATTTGAGATACAATTAGGATATCCAGAAAGAGCTACACTCCTAAAACCAGTGAGAAGAATTGGGAGTGAAGGCAAACATACAGTAATTACGAGTAGGTAGTTAAAGCCATACGGAGAAGGCAATGGCAACCCACTCCAGTACTCTTACCTGGAAAATCCCATGGATGGAGAAGCCTGGTGGGCTGCAGTCCATGGGGTCGCTGGGTCGGGCACGACTGAGCGACTTCACTTTCACTTTTCACTTTCATGTATTGGAGAAGGAAATGGCAATCCACTCCAGCGTTCTTGCCTAGAGAATCCCAGGGACGGAGGAGCCTGGTGGGCTGCAGTCCATGGGGTCACACAGAGTAGCACACAACTGAAGCGACTTAGCAGCAGCAGCAGTTAAAGCCACAGCTAAGAAAAAAATAAATGGAATTCTTATTTTGCTTTACTTGCCTAAAAACATGAAGAAATGAATCCCGATTTCTCTTTCCTCTCTGTATTTCCCACTTCTTTAAAGTCCAACTCAAGCATGACCCCTACTGCAGTTTTTAGGACAGTATTGCCATTCACTAATATTAGGGATTGGCCTACTAACTGGCAGATAAATGAAACATGCTTTTGTGTATGTGTCTGTAGAATGTTACCTAGGAACATTCATTTCCCTCATATGAGTTCCTTGATCATTTATTAGTTCCCATGTGTATAAAACCTTTTGCAACTCATTTTTTTCCTACTTATGTTCCACTGGCTTGGAAAATATTTAAGGACAAGGGCTACTATTAAGTGAACATCTTTATATTCCCCACAGCTTCCAGCAAACTGCCTTGTCTAAGATTAGTACTAAACAAAGGCCTTCATTTTGACACAAACAAGCAGAAGCACAGTACATATTTTGTGTTTGTATCTATGTTCCCCAAAGAGGAAAATGTCAAAGAAATAGCTTTCATATTTGACCATTAAGTATGTGTCCATCACAGTATTCCTCTCATTATCTACATTTTCTCATTTAATAACATTTAATCACAGCAAACCAGAAAGGCTAGCGTTATTATCCCCTTTAAACAGATGATGAAACTGGGACTCAGAAAGAATAAATCATTTGTCTAGAAATATAAAGACAGAGAACAGGAACTGGGTTTATGCCTAATATATCCAGATCCAAACCCCATGTTAAACACAAGGATAACTTGTTTACACTTTTTATACTGCTTCTTTCTTTGAGAAAGTCATAGCTGTTAACCAAAGTCATTATTTCTAGAATCTAAATTTTAGGAATAAGACTGTCCCTTTCCAGATTACAGCCACGAGTAAGCCTTAAGTACAGCCAAAAATGAAGGAACTGGACACCACAGGTGTTCGGGAAGTTCCAAATTCATGGTCTGCCCAGCTCAGCCTACACAGCAAGGCCCTGCTACTTCTCCTCTCCCAAGGGTCGGGGGCTGAGGATGAGGAAAGCAGATCCACTGTGCTCCCTCCTCTTGACAATAGGAACAGCAGGGCCCTGCCCAACTCATTTGCCTGTCAAGGTGACATTATTAGTAGTACTCAAGGGTTTTTCCACCAAGTTTTCTTAAACCCCATTTCTGAATGGAAGTTTTCATCTCAGACAGTTGACCTTTTGGTAGTCTGAGCACTGTGGAGCAGTCTAATCATTTAGGCCAGGCTACTCCATGTTTATACAGGCTGCTTTGGCAGCTCCCAAAAGACCCCCAGCAGCCTGAAGTCCTTTCATCAAATCTTACTCATCTCTAATCTTCGTGTATATTTACTTGCATTTTATACTTTATTTCCTGCCAACTACCAATTATGGTAAATATTAGAATGATTTATGAACAACTAATTTCTAAGCAAACACCCTAATTAATCTTCACAGAAATCCCATGAGAAACCCTGTGCCCCTATTTTTCAGATTAGAAAGCTGACACTTAGGCATTTGAAGTGACATGCACAAGCTTACTCTGACAATAAGTAGCATCACTTCAGAGGTGAATTCAGCTCCTGTTAATCTAATTGCTTCTCTGCAGCAAAGCTGCAAATAACACTTTCCATTTACTTAGTGCTTTACAGTTTAAAATTTCTCACCATATAGATGATCTGACCTCATCCTTATAGTGGCCCTGATGAATAAGGAAGGCAGGCAGTATTCTCTTCTTTTATAGATGAAGAAACTGAGGCCCAAAGAGTATAAAGTATCTGTTTGAAGGAACTTAGCAAGTGAGTACCTGAGCCGAAGCTGAAAGCTGCTCTCAAGAGAGTCCCATCATTGCTCTTTCGAGTGCCATCCTACAAGGCCACTTATTCCAGAAAGTTCCATTTTCTAACTGTGTTTTTCCTGTCAATGAGAAGAGGACATGATCATGTTAAGCTTTCAAAGGAACATGCAGTTGACTGAGAAAATAATATTTAGGTGGCACAAAGATGCTGCAGATGAAAGGAAGACAGCACAGTGGAGAGCTCTGAGTACCCTGATGCCAAGGAGTACCCTGCTGCTCAAGGAACAGCATGTGAGAATCAGGCCTCTGGCTGCAAGGGCTTTGTGGTGTAGCCATACAAGCCCTATAGCAAAACTTTGTAGCCAGACTTTGGCATCCAGTAGATTCAAGGCCATGTCATCAGTGACCTTGGGCTGTTTACATGTCTTACCTCAGTACCATTTTCTTCATCCGAGAACTGAGGTAAAAATAATGCCTACTTGATGGAAAATTTGGGAGGAGGAGGACGTAAATAAACATGTCACAAATACACAGTATTTTGTGACTGAAGAGAAGGAGAATGAAATGAGGGTGCACATATGAATGGAGGTGATGATGTGTGTGAGTGGAACGGAAAGGAAATAGACAGGAGATTGAAGTCTGGCTTTATCTACTGCCTGTGTCCAGAACTTATTGTGAGTTTAAAATATCACATTTATTCTGCTTCTCTCAGTCTTGCATTGACATTCTCCATGACAATTTGCAAGGCAGTTTCATAGAAATTCCTAGAAACTAATCTTCACAGCCATCAAAGAGAGATACTAGAGGGGAAATTTACCCCACATTATCCATATTGTCTGTTCTGTATATGCCCACTAGACAGGGAAAGGAACAGATCCATGGAATAATGAGAGGAAGAGCTCAGAAATAGATTTTTTTAGACCAATATACCCATTTTTGTGGGACTTACATAGCACAGCCACAGAACTTGGGCTTGAGAAAAATGTTAGAAGTCATTCATCCATCTTCTAGCCAACTCTGGACATCCCTGTTATGATTTTGGTGTTGAGTTCTCTTCACAATCTCAAATTTTTTCCTTTGGCAAAATTCTTCACCTTTGCTCAAACATTCCTCTAGGCCCAAATTCCAGTATTTACTTTATTCTCTCTTCTATTCATCTAAACAAGAGGACTCTGTTCCACCCAATAGGATTTACTCACTGACGGTTAAATAAACCTACATTTCCAAATGCTATATCCTGCGTATTTTATTACTAGGTTTGGAATATCTTTTTCCTCCTTTCATCTAAGCTAGATGTATTCATCCTGTAAGGAATAATTTATATTTTTCCCTCACATATGATCCATCCTTAGCTCACACCAATCTCTCCTTTGAATTTTAAGCCCATATTTTTATTCAGATTTTTTGGCAGTTGATCATACATAGAGTTGCTTGTGATTCATTAACATGTACTCATGCCTTACTCTCCTACCCATATTGCCTCCTCCATAAGAAAAAGAAAGATCATTTTAATTTTTTGTCACCTACATTGTATAGGCTGCCACCTAGCAAGTATTAATATTTAGAAAAGTATATTTTGAACAATACCTTTAAATTAAAAAGAATAATCTTTCTTGGCATTGTGATTGATTCAGCACAGCATAATTAATAGTGTCATGTATGATAAATAATGATAATGCCCATTTATTGGGCCTTCATTATTTGACAATCCCTGTTGTACATGCTCTGAATGGATTATCTAGTCTTACAGTTGTAATAACTCAACCTATGACAAAATAGAGGAAGAGAGAAGTTAAGTTGCCAAAAGTACTCATCCAGTAAGATGGTGGGGTTGAATGTTGATCCCAGGCTGTCTAATCTCAGAGAACACATTTTAAAACTACTTCTTTCCCTGGTGGCTCAATTGGTAAAGAATCCAGCTATAATACAGGAGACTGCCGGCAATGCAGGAGACCTGGGTTCAATTCCCTGGAGAAGGAAATGGCAACCCACTCCAATATTCTTGTCTGGGAAATCCCATGGACAGAGGAGAACGGCAGGCTACAGTCCATGGGGTTGCAAGAGCTGGACATGACTTAGCGACTAAACTACTACTTATATTTCTCCTTATTACTTGGTTGACTCTGGGATTCCTTTACACGCAGTAGATACTTGTAAAAGAGTTTTGTTGCTGGTCATAGTGTTGAATGACAAGATGCCATGCTGCTGCTAAGTCACTTCAGTCGTGTCCGACTCTGTGCGACCCCATAGACGGCAGCCCTCCTGGCTCTCCCATCCCTGGGATTCTCCAGGCAAGAACACTGGAGTGGGTTGCTATTTCCTTCTCCAATGCATGAAAGTGAAAAGTGAAAGGGAAGTCGCTCAGTCATGTCTGACTCGTAGCAACCCCATGGACTGCAGCCTACCAGGCTCCTCCATCCATGGGATTTTCCAGGCAAGAGTACTGGAGTGGGGTGCTTGTCACCTTCTCTGGACAAGATGCCATGGAGGAAAGCTATTCTCATCTCAGATTTCTGGAAAATAATTGTTCCTGAATAGAGATTTCTACTCCAGTTTTATTCTGTCATATCTACAGTGAAAGAAGAAGTGACATTAAATGCATGTACTTTATACTTTTTCCCAGCATTTTGGCCTGGATTCCCTTTTCCATAGTTATCCTTATGTCTTCCTTGTAAAACATATAATACCCAAATAACAGAAAGGCCTTCTATGTTACCATTCCCATTTCCTGGGTGATTCTTCCTCACTATATTTAATATACTCAACTCATTCATTCACTCAACCTAGCTCTTGTTACTTCTTTTGAGTCAGTTAGTATCCTAGATACAGTGAATAGAGTAGGGAACAGGACCAAGTGTCATCTCCTGGAGCTTACATTTTATTGTATAAGAAGGAAGTCAGTATTCATTTATGAAGGGAAATAGCTAGCACAGATGTAGAGCTTATGAACAAGTGAGACAGTGAAATAAGTGACAGTAGGGACCCATGATAAGGCAGGAGAAGATGGGATACAGAGCACAGGCCAGATTAGCCTTGGGCAGGAGGGTCTTTGGCTCCACCATCACTAGAGGGAAAGAGAATGGTAGCCAGAGTGTGAGGACTAGTTATTTTCTCCGAGCAGGTTGAGATGGACTTTCAAGGCAAGTAGATAAAGTTAAAAATAGCCACCACAGGAGAGGGGTGTTCTGCAAAAAGAAACATTGAAACAGGAAGGGAGTGATGTTGAGAGCCTGTTTGTGTTTTATAACCACAAAATTTATGGGCATGCCAAATTTTATGGGTTGAATAGTGATGTAGTCCCAGAAGTATTCCAGGCATATGAGGTACGTAGAGTCACATCAACTCTCCTGCCATATTTTCAACTACCCTTGGTTTTTTAAATATTTGTTAATATGTCTGGTGATCACCTGAGTTTGGGAACCATTAATTTGCATCACTTGCATTTCATCTCATCCCAGCCTCCTGAAGCAACATTTCCAACGAATAAACAACGAGGTATAGGGGAGGAGGTTGGGATCTCCTCTGTCAACAAGCTGAGGCTTTAGGCGAATCACCTCTCCACTCTGTTTCTTCATCTATAGAAGAATGGAGAGTAGGTTAGAAGATCCCCCAAGTACCTTCCCCTCTGCTATTCTTTGATCCAGGTAAGAGAAAGTAGTGTAAAATGAAAAGATAGCAGCATCTTGGTCAATTATCCTTCCTCTCTCCCTCCCCCAGCCTCCTTGAAATCCAGAAAGCAAGGTCTATACTCTCTCCCCCTTTATCTCTCTTTGCATTTGAGGGATGTCTGAGCTAAGGCGTGCTTTGAGATCAAGAGAAGCGAGGACTGCCTTTAACAAATTTCCTCTGTACATTAATGTCACAAGTGACAAGACACTTTTACAGGGAAAAGAGGAAATGTACTTGTTTTGTGGGAATGAAAGTGAGAGATTAAAACTTGAAGATTCACAGGGCATTTTGGGGAACTTTAAAGACAACTGTACCCTAAGAAAACTCTTAGATTTCCAGGGGGAGCTGTTTAGTCTATTTTCTGTTTGTAATCTTTTATGGCCTTTATGAGAAAAATGGTTGCATATTACTCATAGTAACCAAGATGAAAAAAAGAAATGAAAGTTGGTAGCTCTGTGATAGATTTAAAAGATCTTGATGCCAAGCCTCTTCCTTAACAGGAGTTATAGAGGAGTTGACTGGGCCTGTGTCCTCCAGTCACTAAGGTATACATCAGGACTAATAAAAATGAGGACATGTATTGTGTGTATTAAAGCCCTGTTATTAGGTTGGTACAGACATAATTGTGGTTTTTGCATTGTTGAAATTTGCCACTTGATATTGGAATACATTCTTAAATGTGGCTTGTTATGCATCATTTTATTTTATTTTTTACTATTTCCTTTTTTAAAATTTGTTTTAATTGGAGGCTAATTACTTTACAATATCGTATTGGTTTTGCCATACATCAACATGAATCTGCCACGGGTGTAGACGTGTTCCCAATCCTGAACGCCCCTCTCACCTCCCTCCCAGTACCATCCCTCTGGGTCATCCCAGTGCACCAGCCTCAAGCATCCTGTATCCTGCATCGAACCTGAGAGGGAGAGGGTGGGATGTTATGCATCATTTTAACACAAACTTCTTACTTTATGTTTTTTTGCTAATGATTTATTACCTGCTGTTTATTTTGTATTTACTTTAGGCTATGGAAATGATATTAGTCAAAAAGCAAATTTGAGCAATTTTGTTATTTGAGTTCAAAATGCGTGGCAAAATCCGAAGACAACTTGCAACATCAGCAACGCATTTGGCGCAGGAACTGCTAACAAACATATGATGCAGTGGTGGTTAAGGAGTTTGTATATGTACCACAGCTTTCTTATCCATTTGTCTGCTAATGGACATCTAGGTTGCTTCCATGTCCTGGCTATTATAAACAGTGCTGCAATGAACATTGGGGTACACGTGTCTCTTTTGATTCTGGTTTCCTCAGTGTGTATGCCCAGCAGTGGGATGGCTGGGTCATAAGGCAGTTCTATTTGCAGTTTTTTAAGGAATCTCCACACTGTTCTCCATAGTGGCTGTACTAGTTTGCATTCCCACCAACAGTGTAAGAGGGTTCCCTTTTCTCCACACCCTCGCCAGCATTTATTGCTTGTAGACTTTTGGATCGCAGCCATTCTGACTGGTGTGAAATGGTGCCTCATTGTGGTTTTGATTTGCATTTCTCTGATAATGAGTGATGTTGAGCGTCTTTTCATGTGTTTGTTAGCCATCTTTGTGTCTTCTTTGAAGACTGGAACCTATTATACAGAGTGAAGTAAGCCAGAAATAAAAACACCAGTACAGTATACTAACGCATATATATGGAATTTAGAAAGATGGTAACGATAACCCTATATGCAAGACAGCAAAAGAGACACAGATGTATGGAACAGTCTTTTGGACTCTGTGGGAGAGGGCGAGGGTGGGATCATTTGGGGGATTGGCATTGAAACATGTATAGTATCATATGTGAAATGAATCGCCAGTCCAGGTTCAATGCATGAGACAGGGTGCTCGGGGCTGGTGCACTTGGATGACCCAGAGGGATGAGGTGGGGAGGGAGGTGGGAGGGGGCTCAGGATGGGGAACACATGTATACCCGAGGCGGATTCATGACAATGTATGGCAAAACCACTACAATATTGTAATTAGCCTCCAATTAAAATAAATTTATATTAACAAAGAAAAAGTTTTGCAAAGGAGACAGGAGCCTTGAAGATGAGGAGCATAGTTGGCAGCCATCAGAAGTTGCTAACCACCAACTGAGAGCAACACCGAAGCTGAACTTCTTACAACTGCAGGAGAAGTTGCCGAAAGAACTCAAATTTGACCGCATTGCAGTCGTTCAGCATTTGAAGCAAATTGGAAAGGTGAAAAGCTTGATAAGTGGGTGCCTCATGAGCTGATGGCAAATCAAAAAAAAATCTTGGTTTTGAAGTGTCATCTTCTCTGATTCTAGACAACAACAAACGATTTCTTGGTTGGATTGTGACTTGTGATGAAAAGTAGATTTCACATGACAGCTGGTGATGACCAGCTCAGAGGCTGGACTGAGAAGAAGTTCCAGAGGACTTCGCAATGCCAAATTTGCACACAAAAAAATAGGTCAGGGTCCCTGGTGGGCTGCTGGCCTTCTGATCAACTATAGCTTTCTGAATCCTAGCAAAACTATTACATCTGAGAAATATGCTCAGCAAATTGATGAGATGCACTGAAAACTGCAATGCCTAAAGCCGACACTGGCCAACAGACAGGGCCTAATTCTTTTCAACTACAGTGCCTGACCACACGTCCCACAACCAGTGCTTCAAAGGTTGAACGAGTTGGGCTATAAAGTTTTGCCTCATCTGCTATATTCTTCTGACCTCTTGCCAACCGACTACCACTTCTTCAAACATCTTGACAGCTTTTTGCAGAGAAAATAATTCCATAACCAACAGGACAGAAAAAATGCTTTCCAAGAGTTTATCAAATCCCAAAGCATGGATTTTTATACTACAGCAATAAACATTTCTCATTGGCAAAAATATGTTGATTATAATGGTTCTTATTTTGATTGGTAAAGATTTGTTTGAACCTCATTATAATGATTTAAAATGCACTCTCTGAAACCACAGTTACTTTTCCACCAACTTTATTAATAGAACAGATACCCAATACTTATTTAATATGAAGGCCAGTTCTCATAAAAGTCTATAATTGAGAAAAATACCTTTTTCTCTATTTATTTATTCTCTCCATTTACTCTCTCTCTCTTTTGCTATCTCAAATTCTTCTTGTCTCCAAGCATATGTCAGTATCCTCAGTCTTTAAACACTGTCTCTTGGATTAAGTTTTGTTACTAATTCATTTCTCTATTATTCTTAATAGAGTTTTCAAGAGTCTTAAACATGATACCATCTCAAAATCCTCACCTGTTATTAACCATTAGACCTGTCATAAAATGGGAACTCTATATTTCCATGAAAACTACTTTCATCAAGTAAATCAACAACCTCCATGTTGCTTGATCCAGTTCAGGCTTCAATTTCCATCTTAATCTTTTGACCACGTTCAACACACATAATTGACCATTACTACTTCTAACTTCTGTGATACTATACTCATTCAATTTTTTTATAACTTGTGGACCATTCCATTAGTCTGTGTGTGCCTACACACACACATGCACATATGTATGCCCACAGATGTGTATATGGAGTAGGGATAATATGCATAAAAGTAAATACTTAGCATTTCCATTCAGTGATTTATTTCCATATGCACACATTTGTGTAATGACCAGCCAAACAAAGATACAGAATATTTTCAGAAGTCTCTCTTGTGCCACTGCCCAGGCAATACACTTCTGCTGAAAGAGGTAAGTACTATTCTGACTTCTGTAAACATACATTGCTAGGCTCCCAGTGGCCGCAGGAGATAGCAAGGCACATTAGTCCACACGTCTCTGTGTGAGAACCATTCTTCTAATATCCCACTGACCAAATCAAGTAACACGGGCAAGCCAGATTAGCAGTGGAGTAAGAGATGCCCCTTTTTATTAAGAGGAGCTGCAAAGGCACATTACAAAGGAATGTTTCCACTTTTGCTAAATAGAGAGAAGAGGAGGATAGAGAGGGGTGTCTGTGTATTGTCTCCCTGTTTACCACCACTTTTGATGTGGGTAACATTACACCATGACAGGGACCACACCTACAGTGTTTTCCTATTGGTTTTTAGTGCCTAGTCCATTGACTGTTACATAGATGTTAATAAGTATTGTGTTGAAGGGGGACAGATGACTAATGGTTGGTATGTATTTAGGTTCAGATTTCATAACTCTCATTTGGTGCTTAGAGAAAGGCTTTTCAACAGAGTTTTGTAGATCTGCAGAACAAGGAATGCAGGGTAGTTAGTATGCAGATTATAAATATGGTTGAATATTACAAACAGATTAAACCGAGGTGACAGTCTTCTCCAAATTTCTATGTTCCAACGCAAGAAAAGATCTGTATTCCTTTGCTTTCTTGAACCATGCTTCTGTTTTGTTTACTTCTTTGTTTTCTGGAGAACTTTTTATTGTCCCTTTAGTTTTTTATTACATTCGATAAAACTGGCACTGATAATAACAGCTAGCATTTGTTGAGTGCTTTCAGTATGGTCCACCTGCAGTGCAGGCGACCCCAGTTCGATTCCTGGGTCTGGAAGATCTGCTGGAGAAGGGATAGGCTACCCACTCCAGTATTCTTGGGCTTCCCTGGTGGCTCAGCTGGTAAAGAATGCAACTGCAATGCAGGAGATGTGGGTTTGATCCCTGGGTTGGGAATATCACTTGAAGAAGGGAAACACTACCCAGTCCAGTATTCTGGCCTGGAGAATTCCATGGACTGTGTAATCCATGGGGTTGCAAAGAGTCTGACACAACTGAGGGACTTTCACTTTCAATATGGTAAGCACTTGGCAATTATTGCATTTAATAATTAAAATTAAATTAAAATTAAATATTAAAATTACAATTTAATTTTACAATTAATAAATTATAATTTAATTATTACATTTAATTCTCAAAACTTATCTATGTAGTAATATTGTTATTGTCCCCATCTCATAGGCTAGGATACTGAGACTAAGAGAAATGAAGTAACTTTCTTATGGTATCAAAGAAAATATGTGGTGGAACTAGGACCCAAACACAAGACTGTCTGTTTCCAAGCTCATTAAGTGCTATGCATACTGGCTCTCGTGATTATATTTATTTGGAACTTTTAGAGTTAAAATTTAGTGTAATTTATCTGCAAAAACAAGTTCTTAGAATTATGTACAACTTTTAATGTTCCCTAGTTCAACATCCAAAATTTGAAATGTCTCTGCAGTGTACTTGACAAGCACTTCCCTCATTATTTTTGTAATCTCTTCAGTGATAAGGGAACTAACAACTTTACTAGAAAGCCTATGACATTTCTAGGGTAGAAAATTTATTTTATAACTAGAGTGAGGTTGAAACCCAACAGATCCTCTTGAGTTTCTAGGTGGGCTAATTTTATAGTCACCCATCTTAGTGTCAGTGAATTAGTAACTGGAAATCAAAAATAGGCATCTAATGGAATTCATTTTATTCCTGGAAAATAATTTATGGCTTCCCACCTCAGAACTTAATATTTGAATTTACCTGTCAGATCTTAAGTGAATGAATATACTTGGGATGGTAGGATGACTGCATATTGGGGAGGAGGGCAAAAGAGTGAAAGGGTCTGGTCACCAGGCTCTGTAATTGGGGCAGGTACTCAACACTCAAAGAAACAAAGTAGGTGGACCCCTACTCCCAAGATTCCAGTTCAGTACACATTCCTTTCTGTTTAAAATAACCCTGTTGATGTTAGATTCTCCCCAGTATCTCTTTCTAAATTAGATTTTTTAGAAGGATCAGAAACTAAGAGAATTGGCAAATGAAATAAAATATTCTCTCAGTAATGCCAATTTTGGAGTGTATGGTGTTTGGGAGTGTGCAAATGTGTGCGGATTCGGGAAGATGAAACAAAATTCTTCTCCAGAAATCATGAAGCATGAGAAGTTCCCCACCCGTGTCTCAACAAGAACTCACACATCATCACTTGGGAAGGAGTGAGACTCCTCTCATAGCAAAACTGAAATAAAGGATTGTAAATATCAGGGGAGGGGAGGGTGTTATTTCTTTAGATAACTGCTATTCCAGATCTGTTTCACAGAACATTTTCCCCGGAATTAGTCCCTGAGGAAAAGATTTTATCCTCCCCTGCCCCCTCATCCTTTGTTCCTGGAAAACTGAGGAATACAATTATCCTCTTATTTGGACATCTATAAAACCCATTAGCTTATTAAAGGATGTAGCAAGTACAAAAATTGAAACAAAGCACACTCGTTAAACATAACTATATATCACTGATTTCCCCATATAAAACTTTTTAGTAGGCTATGGGACTACTGTCAGGAAACACAAGCTACCACTTACTGTTGCTCAAGTTGTACACTGTGCAAGTTGAGGATGACTGCTGCCTTTCTCTTCTCATAAATTTGTG
>SJYT01071055.1:147924-149254 GCA_006410635.1 Cephalophus harveyi | reverse complement strand
CTCATTGGAAAAGACCCTGATGCTGGGAGGGATTGGGGGCAGGAGGAGAAGGGGACGACAGAGGATGAGATGGCTGGATGGTATCACTGACTCGATGCACATGAGCTTGGGTGGACTCCAGGAGTTGGTGATGGACAAGGAGGCCTGGCGTGCTGTGATTCATGGGGTTGCAAAGAGTTGGACACAACTGAGTGACTGAACTGAACTGAACTGTAAAGGTACAAATTATCATAATCCATCAGTATGTGTATAAGTCTATTGAACTATGTTGGAGACTAGTCATGATTATCCTACTTCCGGGTATATACTCTGGAAATATATGGCAAAATCACAGACCAAAACGTCTACTGCGTCTTTGTTTCTATAACTAAAAACGAAGTACTAATTTAAAATGTCCATTTATACAGCACAAGCTAAGTAAATTGGTGTGTACATGAATAATAAAAATAAAAGAATTTACATGATATGTAGGAATATACTAAATCTCTGAAAAATATAATGTGGATAAACCCCACAAAAAGCAGGTTCATTTATATACAAAATATTTATGCTATGATAAATATATAATGTCTGATTCATTAAATTCATCAAATTCAGCAGATGTGTGTGAAGAATAAACATGACATCCAGGATCGTGGCAGCTTTTGAGATTAAGGAAGATGATAACAATGTTGCGATAGATGTTACAGAAGACCCCGCTGAGTCTGTATTGCCTTTGTTCTTTCCTGAGGAACAGAAAAGACCTGCAGCAAAGACCACAGGATATTGAAACTTGTTAGTGCCACGTGGTAAGACACTGACGTTAATGAATCGTTCTCTTTAGCTTTCAGTATTTGACAAATACTTCATTCCACTGTGCAAGAACATATTGTGTACCAGTCATATACTCAGTACAGGGCGAAGGTGAGACAGAAAGAGGATGGGAAGGAAGGGAGGAAGGGAGAGAGGGAGGAGGGAAGGAAGAAAAGAAGGGAGGAGGGAGAGAGGGAGGAGGGAAGGAAGAAAAGAAGGGAGGAGGGAGAGAGGGAGGAGGGAGAGAGGGAAGGAAAGGAGGAGGGAAGGAAGAAAGGAAGGGAGGAGGGAGAGAGGGAGGAGGGAAGGAAGAAAGAAAGGGAGGAGGGAAAGAGGGAGGAGAGAGAGAGGGAGGAGGGAGAGATGGAGGGAGAAAGGGAAGGAAGGGAGGAGGGAGGAGGGAAGGAAGAAAGGAAGGGAGGAGGGAGAGAGGGAGGAGGGAGAGAGGGAGGAGGGAGAGAGGGAGGATGGAAGGAGAAGGGTAGGGAGGAGGGGGAAGGAAGGAATTGTGGCTAAGTTTGCTGAAATTATGGAATTT
>SJYT01071055.1:55424-142924 GCA_006410635.1 Cephalophus harveyi | reverse complement strand
CTATCACTCTTCTCCATTTTTGCTCCCATAGTTGAGGCTGCTGTTGCCACTGACCAGGTGGTAAGGATGGTCAAGGGCACACCGTGACAACAAACAATCCCCAAGTCTCAGCGTCTTAACACAACCAAAGCTTGTTTCTTGGATGCCACAGCCAATCCGTATCACCTGGATCGCTGCTCACCATCCTCATTCAGGGACCCGGCTGTGGGAGGCACCCTGATCCCCAAGGCAGGGGTCAAAAGACAAGATAAATCACCCACTAGATCTTAAAGCATCCACTCACAAACGACACGTGGCACCTCAGCTAACACTTCACTAATGAAAACCTGCCACACAGCCTCACCCAACCTCACAGGGAGCCGGAAAACGCAACCATACCATGTGCTCAGAAGAGAGAATGCTGGAAATATCTGACGCAAAGCCCCAGAGACCGCCACGTCCGGTTTAAAGGAATCGCTCCCTAACCTGTCTTCCTGCTTCCAGCCTCACGCTCTCCAATTCATCCTCTCCAAGAATTGATGCTTTTGAACTGTGGTGTTGGAGAAAACTCTTGAGAGTCCCTTGGACTGTAAGGAGATCCAACCAGTCCATTCTGAAGGAGATCAACCCTGGGATTTCTTTGGAAGGACTGATGCTAAAGCTGAAACTCCAGTACTTTGGCCACCTCATGCGAAGAGCTGACTCATTGGAAAAGACTCTGATGCTGGGAGGGATTGGGGGCAGGAGGAGAAGGGGACGACCGAGGATGAGATGGCTGGATGGCATCATGGACTCGATGGATGTGAGTCTGAGTGAACTCCGGGAGATGGTGATGAACAGGGAGGCCTGGCGTGCTGCGATTCATGGGGTCGCAAAGAGTCGGACACGACTGAGCGGCTGAACTGAACTGACCCTTAAATTCAAGCATGAATATCTGAGGTATTACCACTTGGATGAAAAATGTGTAATGGCACGTATATCACCTGAGACAAAGCTAAACTTGTTTGGAACTGAAGAAGCCCTGTTAAGTTTGGCCCTGGTCTCTCATACTGCCTTCCTCATCTCCTACCGCCACTGAAACCGCCCCGGTTTGTGCGCCAAATAGGCTATGTTCCAGCCACGCAGAAGCACCTGAGTGACGTGCCTTGTGCAACCTCTGCACTTTCAAAGCTGCTTTTTTTCTCTCCTTCGGCCTAACATGACCACCAGCCTATGGAACCTTCTTCTTCATCCTTTGATGAAGGATTTAAAATATCACGTTTTCTGGGGATACTTCTCTGGCATCACCAAGTGAAATTAAAATTTCTTCCTCTGCTTTCACGGTGCATCCACACACCTCTTCAAGTGCACTGATTGCAAGAGAGTTACTAGTTGTTTGAGTTTCTCAACTAATAGATTTTTGACGTTCAGGGAGGAAATGGGCTGTGTTATTTATGGGAGAGGCCTGACATATAATAGATTATTTGAGCATGTTTGTTGGGTAAATGAAGTAAAACACAGAGAGAGAGAGACAGAGAGGGAGAGAGAGAGACACGTTCCAAACTCTGATATGGATTCTCAAGCCTATGGAAGTACTGAGTAGGTGAAACACTAGTTTCCATCCAAAAGTTATCTTCATTTCCTCGAATTTGCAGTTATGAGTTCCAGAGCTCATATGTACAGAATCATTAATGTGCTTTTCTCCTGAGTCTTTTCAAGCGCAGGTCCTTCACCTGAGTTGACTTAGGGCATGTATCTTCCTAGGGAGAAAAAAAAGAGGGCTGCTAAATAGGAAATAGAAAGAGGAAATAAGCAATTTTCAGCTTCTGACATTCAAACATAAGATTTTACAGCAAGAAAATCATCTTGCAAGTTGAGCAAGCTTGTATTAAGGAAACACTGTCTGCATTTAGCACCTCATAAGCCAGACCTGATCGGCTGGAGGTGGGGTTCAAACAGGAAGAAGCAGGAAGCAAGTCTGTTTCTCCCCGGCCCCAGGGGACTGTGGATAGGTGGAGAGGGCGCGGCCTCAGGGTGGGATCAGCGGATTACTCCTGACTGAGTCTCCAGGGCTCCACCAGGACAGGGGAGGGCTGTTTGAGGACTGATAGTCCAGGAGGCGAACGGGGCTTCCCGGGTGGCTCAGAGGGTAAAGAATCCATCTGCAATGCAAGAGACGATAAATTCAAGCATGAATATCTGAGGTATTACCACTTGGATGAAAAATGTGTAATGGCACGTATATCACCTGAGACAAAGCTAAACTTGTTTGGAACTGAAGAAGCCCTGTTAAGTTTGGCCCTGGCCTCTCATACTGCCTTCCTCATCTCCTACCGCCACTGAAACCGCCCCGGTTTGTGCGCCAAATAGGCTATGTTCCAGCCACGCAGAAGCACCTGAGTGACGTGCCTTGTGCAACCTCTGCACTTTCAAAGCTGCTTTTTTTCTCTCCTTCGGCCTAACATGACCACCAGCCTATGGAACCTTCTTCTTCATCCTTTGATGAAGGATTTAAAATATCACGTTTTCTGGGGATACTTCTCTGGCATCACCAAGTGAAATTAAAATTTCTTCCTCTGCTTTCACGGTGCATCCACACACCTCTTCAAGTGCACTGATTGCAAGAGAGTTACTAGTTGTTTGAGTTTCTCAACTAATAGATTTTTGACTTTCAGGGAGGAAATGGGCTGTGTTATTTATGGGAGAGGCCTGACATATAATAGATTATTTGAGCATGTTTGTTGGGTAAATGAAGTAAAACACAGAGAGAGAGAGACAGAGAGGGAGAGAGAGAGACACGTTCCAAACTCTGATATGGATTCTCAAGCCTATGGAAGTACTGAGTAGGTGAAACACTAGTTTCCATCCAAAAGTTATCTTCATTTCCTCGAATTTGCAGTTATGAGTTCCAGAGCTCATATGTACAGAATCATTAATGTGCTTTTCTCCTGAGTCTTTTCAAGCGCAGGTCCTTCACCTGAGTTGACTTAGGGCATGTATCTTCCTAGGGAGAAAAAAAAGAGGGCTGCTAAATAGGAAATAGAAAGAGGAAATAAGCAATTTTCAGCTTCTGACATTCAAACATAAGATTTTACAGCAAGAAAATCATCTTGCAAGTTGAGCAAGCTTGTATTAAGGAAACACTGTCTGCATTTAGCACCTCATAAGCCAGACCTGATCGGCTGGAGGTGGGGTTCAAACAGGAAGAAGCAGGAAGCAAGTCTGTTTCTCCCCGGCCCCAGGGGACTGTGGATAGGTGGAGAGGGCGCGGCCTCAGGGTGGGATCAGCGGATTACTCCTGACTGAGTCTCCAGGGCTCCACCAGGACAGGGGAGGGCTGTTTGAGGACTGATAGTCCAGGAGGCGAACGGGGCTTCCCGGGTGGCTCAGAGGGTAAAGAATCCATCTGCAATGCAAGAGACGGAGGAGGTGTGAGTCCCATCCCTGGGTGGGAAGATCCCCTGGAGGAGGGCGTGGCACCCACCCCAGTATTCTTGCCTGGAGAATCACGAAGACAAAGGATCCTGGCGGGCTCCAGTCCACGGGGTCGCCGAGAGTGGACACGACTGAGCAACTCTTTTGATGCCCCTCCCTGCCCAACCAACCGTCTACGTAGATTTCCGAGAGTAAGCCACTTTACAGATCGTCTTCATTAACCTGGAATACAGCCCCATCGTAGTACATCTGGCACCGAAGCCTGGACCAGGCGGAATGACCTGGCGTTGGTTTTCCCACACACGGCCGTGTGCGCCGGCCGGGAGGTGGTGTTTCCCCGGGGGCCGTGGTAGTTAGTGAAGCTGTGGAGCCAGCAGTTGGCAGTGGACCCTCAAGAACAGCTCCCAGCCAGAGCTCAGAGAGGCCAAACGTGAGCCCGCAGGAGACCGAGTCAGGCGTGGCTCACCGTCAGGAGCCAGAGAGGAACCCACCGCTGTCACAGCCTCCAACAGCAGAGGCCAGCCCGCTAACTGGACACCCAGTGGTCTATGAAGACAAGGCACAACCTCATGCATCAATGAACTATGCATCCACCATGCCTGAGGAGCAGCCGGGACCACCATCCCTCTCCTCCCGAACATCAGGAAGTGTGTAGATTCCACATCCCTCCACTAACTGAGCTGGATATAAAAGCACATTGGAAAAAAAAAAAGCAATTTTAGAGAGAGTGATAAAATGATTGCAGTCAGTCTGAGTTTTAAGGTAAACTGGGCATTTAGTTAACATGTCTTTCACCTTCCAATGACTAGGGAATGGGAAGGACTCCATTATTACAATAAAAGGATATAGAAATGCTTCTTTGCTGTAGATCTGGAGTTAACTCTGCAAACCCACGCCCTGTGTCTATGTGTAGCTATGCATGCACACTGGGCAGATGTCCCTTTCACCTGAGTCCATAAAGGATTGGATAGCACCTCTCTTTAACATATTATTTGAACTCAGATGATTTATAAGCACAAACTAAATTTCAAACATGATTCAGTCACGTATTCTTATTTGCTATAGTGTACACAATATTGGAGCCTGGGGATTTTTTTTTTTTTTTTTTTGCAATATTCATCTGTCTCAGGGAATCGTCCTGACAGAAAGTGGCAGCTAGCTTTTGTTGCCTGTGGTAGAGACATTGGTGCTTTCCCAAGCCTGTTCTCTCCTGGCTTCCTTGGAGGATGATGTTTGATCATCCCATTATCATACTGAAGGAACCGTGTAACTATTTGGGGAAAGTGTGATATGGTCACTTCTGGAAGAAAGATGGACGGCCTTCCAGGGGTTTCTTCTTCTATCTTGACCACTAGAGAAGAGACATGTGTCAGGGTGGGCCTGTAAATTCTGTGTAGTGAGAGACCTCAGTCCCTGAGTGTGGGGCACGTGACTTAAACGAGAAAGGAACGTTTGTGGTTCAAAAGGGTGAACTGGGAGAACTGGAAGAGTATTTGTTACCAATACGTAATCTAAACCATTCTGACTAATATACTACATACATTTATTAAATAATATACATATGTACATATATGTAGGATTTCTCTATCTCAGTGTCTCAGACTGAAAAGATGAGGAAAAGAACCAGAGTTTTGTAAGGAAAATGGTACACATGGTGGCAGTCAGATACTTTAAACTACCTTAGTAATATATCAGCTTCCAACCATCCACAGTGAGGAAAGGCTAACCCACTGTCCCTGATGTCCTGGTCACTGGAGCCTGGATGTCTACCACCAGGACCAAAACTGGTGAGCTGGCCAATGCTTCTTTGTTTTCCTGTTTCACCTGCTTCATCCAGTATTAAATGTGAACTGAAACTCATTGTTAAGTGAAAACACTCAAGCTAGCTTCAAAATGGCAATGTGAGATTCCAATACAGATACATTGCTGAGATGAATTTCCAGTAGAATGTAGAGCAAACCATGTGATGATAGTCTGGAACATTCCAAACATTTTTCCTGAGCCAATCCTAAAAGTCTGAATCTTTGCGACCCCGTGGACTGTAGCCCACCAAGCTCCTCCCTCCATGGGATTCTCCAGGCAAGAGTACTGGAGTGGATTGCCATTTCCTTCTCCAGGGGATCTTCCCGACCCAGGGATCGAACCTGGGTCTCCCACATTCCAGGCAGACGCTCTAACCTCTGAGCCACCAGGGAAGCCCTAAGCTCTGTATACTCTGTGAAAAGAAGGTATCGAATATCCTCTCAACACAAAAATATTCTCACGTGAACTTAAAAGCATGGATAATCTTTAGATATGTTTTTAACTGGGGAAATGAATGCAGAAAACACCCTCTAAAGAGCAACCCATGGGATCTGCAATTCCCAAGAGGCAGCAGTATGTTGGGTGCGGCACGCATGGCGCGGGTCCAGTATCACAGGCTACTTTGTGGCGCCAGGCTTGGACTCTTTTGTAGCAGAGACGTCATCATTATGATCCATCAATAGACAGCTCACTCCATAAATATGCACATAAATTCAAAATCTCAGTGGTGGTTTTATTATTCTAATGGAAACACTGTACATTTTCAGTCAGTGGAGGTACTACATGTAATTTGGAGGTCAAGCTTCTATGACAATGTAGGACTGCCTTGAAGAATCCCACTCACCCTGTGCCTCCTTCCCCTCTGACAATGGACCTTATTTTTGTGGTTACCTGAAAGCTGGTTATGTTTCAGGCCTTGGAAATCCTCGATGGTCAATCACTTTGTTTTTGGTGGCTCTTGAAGATGGTATCTTAGAGCGTATAGCTACCCATCTACTCATTCATTCACTTATTCATTCAAGTATTTATTGAGTGCCTCCTATGTGCCCCATAGGAGGGGTGGGCTTCCCTGGTGGCTCAGAGGGTAAAGCATCTGCCTGCAATGCAGGAGACCTGGGTTCAATCCCTGGGTCAGGAAGATCCCTTGGAGAAGGAAATAGCAACCCACTCCAGTACTCTTGCTTGGAAAATTCCATGGACAGAGAAACCTGGTAGACTACAGTCCATGGGATCGCAAAGAGTCAGACACGACTGAGCGACTTCACTTTATGTGCCCCAAAATGTACAAAGCCTGAGGATTCAGCAGTGAACAAAACAGATCAGATTTTTAAAAATCTATTTTATTGAAATATAGTTTATTTACAATGTTAATTTCTACTATAAACAAAGTGATCAGTTTATATATATATATATATATATATATTCTTTTTCATATTCTTTTCCAATATGGTTTATCATAGGATATTGAATACAGTTCCCTGTGCTACATAGAAGGACCTTGTTGTTTCCCCTTTATCTGTTTCATAGTTTGCATCTGCTAATCCCACACCAACCCTCCCCCACCCTCTCCTCTTGGGAAGTCTCTTCTTTATGTAAAGCAAAAATTCTCATGCTCATCACACTCTGCTTCAGATGAGGGTCAGAAAGTCAGAGTCAAAGACCAACAGGATCTCCGTTTCCTCAATGACAAAGCCATGGGGCCGGGGGAAGTTCTCAAGCTAAGGCACCACCCTGAAGGGTGTTGGAAATAGGCAGGGAGGCTTTTGTTAAAATAACAACTGGGGGATGCTTTTAGCATTTTGTATCAAAGGCCGTAAATGTTAAGTATCTTTAACACAGGATGACCTCTCACCATGAAATAGTGTCCCACCCCAAAGGCGTACAAAATTCCCTTTGAAAAGTGCTTGATGTTTCCTAAAGTTTCTTCCATCTCCAACAGCATATAAATTTGAAGAATTGGCTTCAGTCTCTTATAAAAAGAAATCGAGGATGTGCTTGCTGTCTTGGAGAACACAGCGAAGGAAGAGGAGTCCTGATAATTCTTCATTTCTCTTGGATCTTCTAACTGAAAGTATAAACCTAGAGTCTTGCGAAAATGAAAACACAAGCCAAAGACACATTTTCTCATTCCAAGAACAGATTCTCATCAGAAAGGTGTCTGGGTTTTTTTCTCCTAAGAAGAAAATACACTCAGAGTCTCTTGCAACCTTGAGACAACTGTGAGCATCTCTGTTAAAAGACATGCCCTCCTTATACCGCAGACCGGGGAGCATAAATTAATCTGGAATCTGAGTCCATCCTGAACAGAACTTTGCGGCTTAATTTACCAAATTGATCTTAGAACCACTCTCTAGCTCTTCCTGAACCACAGTAGATAATGTCAGTGTTTTCTTCACATTAATCTATTTATGGTGCCTGATATCCACAAATGAGTTCTCTGATGACCTAACGTGTTTCCCCTTCTCAGATTCTCCTTCTTTGGAGGATTTGTTCACTTGCTTAGGAGAAAAAACAAATATTAAAGGAAAGCGATTGAGGGGAGGGCTGGAAATGCCCGTTGCTGGCGAGTTCCCAGGTGACGGGGGTGCAGCAGTTGTTGGTGCTGAACCCCAGTCTGAGAACCACGAGCTGAGATAATTTCTTTTATGTAATTTCTGGGCTGAACACACATCAAAGTTATCCTGTAGCTGTAGATCGCAGGAACAGATTCCGAGTACGACCCTGCTTTTGATGCCTGACTTTGGTACTAAATTTCATCAAATGTTGAAACTCGTATTTCTCACTGAGGGTGGCTGATGGCCACTGATTACTAACACAACAACAGCAAGTTGCATCCATGGTGTCTGTATTCAACCCGAAGGAGGAGCAAGTTTTAGAGGTAACAGGGAAAACTTCCTAGATTTCACACCCTTTAAAAATAACTCTTCATGTCTGTTCCCTAACTCAACTGAATCTGGAGGGTTGAATTTAAACTTGGCACGGTGGGATCTGGCCATGAAAGCATAGTTAATAAAACCAACACTCCCCACAAACTGATCTGATTTTGGTTGAATTTGACAGTGATGGGGTTTTTACAAGGTCGGATTGCCCTTCAGGATATCTTGGGCCAGATGCCATAGACCCAGGGCAATTTGAACTTCCTAAAGACAGGATGTATTGTGGCCCAGATTCAGAAGACTAGGTATAAGGATTTAGGTAGAGTCTTAACCTGGACATTTTCTGCCAGCAATAATGAGTCAGTGATTTGGACTCTGAAAGTTCTTTATCTGCAGAATGGGGAGAGTAAAACTTGCTCCAGGGCTGACTGTGAGGACTTTATAAGCTACTTACATAAAAAAACTCTGTATGCAAGGAAAGCTTTTGATAGTAAGTCCTATATGATGCTGAGTCATAGGAAATAGCCACGTTTTCTTGATACCTGGAACTTCATGCCAGAGAAGGCAATGGCACCCCACTCCAGTACTCCTGCCTGGAAAATCCCATGGACGGAGGAGCCTGGTGGGCTGCAGTCCATGGGGTCGCTGAGAGTTGGACACGACTCAGTGACTTCACTTTCACTTTTCACTTTCATGCATGGGAGGAGAAGGAAATGGCAACCCACTCCAGTGTTTTGCCTGGAGAATCCCAGGAACGGGGGAGCCTGGTGAGCTGCCATCTATGGGATCACACAGAGTCGGACACGACTGAAGTGACTTAGCAGCAGCAGTAGCAGGAACTTCATGCAGCAGCTTAAATGGGTTAGAATTTTTTGAACTGAATTTGTGAATAGGTATCCACAAAAATATAAAGGTTTTTTCTTTATTTTTTGTTTTAAATGTAGGCTAATTATACATATGGCCTGGACAAGACATTCCATCTGATTAGAGATCCAAGTGATGTTTCTGGTCTGTGGGCATTCATGTTAGTTTCTCTTGCCTTTTTAAACACACATATAAATACCCTGCACTGTCTCTAAAATCCCCAGACGGAGGAAGGTGTCATCCAGCAGTGTCACGTCTACAGTGTGTGTGTTTAGCATATGGTAACTGAGGAATGTATGTATGACTTACGTTATATAGTTTTCCACTTTGATAAAGAAGTCTAAGTTTGAGGGACTCATACCATATGATTTTAAGACAAATAAAGCTATAGTAATCAAAAGAATGTGCTATTAAAGACAGGATAATATATAGACCAATGGAACAGGCCAGAAAGTACAGAAATAGACCCATATATTTAAGTCACTTGATTTTCAAGAAAAGCAAATAGGTGAATGATTTAACGGAAAAAGGACAACATTTCAACAGTTGGTGCTAGAACAACTGGACTTATATAGGAAAAAAAAAAAAAAAAACAAACAAAACCTTGATATGCACCTTGCACTGTAAGTAAAAATTGACTCAAAGTGGGTCACAGATCTAAATGTAAAATTTTAAACTATGAGACCTCTAGAAGTAAAACAGGAGTAAATATTTGTGTTCCATAAAACAAAGATTTCTTAGTTATAACATCAAAAACATGACTCATAAAAGAAAAATTACATATCCAGGACATGTATTTTTAAACTTTAAAAACTGAATAATAAGAAAACAACCCAATATTTTTAAATGGACAAAACACTTGAACAGAAACATCCCCCCCCAAAATGCACAAATGGCAAATAAACACATGAAAAGATACTTAACATTATTTACTGGATGAACACAAGTTATAGTGAGAATCACTGTTCACTGACGAGAAAGGCTAAAATTAAAAACTACAAACATAATCCGATAATACCAAGTGTTGGCAAGGATGTGGAATTGGTGGAAACTGCATTGTTGATGATGGGAATGCAAAAAATGGTACAGCCACTTGAAAAAGCATTTGGCCATTTCTTACAAAAATAAACACACACTTAGCATACGACCCAGCAATCACCCTCATAAGCATTTGCTCAAGTGAAATAAAAAATTATGTCCACACAAAAATCAGTTTATGAATGATCAGAGCATCTTATGTATAATTGCTCAAGACTAGAAACAACCCAAGTGTCTCTCAGCTGGGTAGTGAATAAAAAAGTGTGAAAGATCAATACAGTGGGATACTGTTTAACAACAAAGAGTAAACTACGGATACAGACCCATGGAGGAATCGCAAATGCGTTAAGGTAAATGGCAGCTGTTGCTTTTGGTTAGTTGCTAAACCATGTCCTTTTGCAACTCCGTGGACTGTAGCCCACCAGGCTCTTCTGTCCCCGGGATTTCCCAGGCAAGAATACTGGAGTGGGTTGACATTTCCTTCTCCAGGGGATCTTTCTGACCCAGGGATGGAATGGAGCCCTCGTCTCTTGCAATTGGCAGGTAGATTCTTTAATACTGAGCCACCAGGGAAGCCGGTATCCAGACCCAAGCTACCTACTGCATTACTCCATCTACATGACACTCTTGAAAAGACAAAACAGCAGAGACAAAGATAGATCAAGGATTTCCAAAGGATGAACGTGGGGACGGGTTGTCTCCAAAGAGGCCACACATGGAGTATTTGTTTAGAATGATAAAAATACTCCATACTTTCATCATAAAGATGCCTACATAGCTGCATATTTTGTCAAATCTTACAGAAGCATAAATTATACCTCATCAAAAAACGATGAAAAACAATGTATCACTCTATCTATTTTCAAATGTAAGATTATATTAATTATTGAACAGGTCCTGAAAGTATATATTTTCTCTTTCACCTTCATCTGGGATAATAAGACAGTCTAGTATAAATGGGCATGGGCATTGAACCGGACGGAGAATTGGTGTTTCAGTGACAATGGCGTCTCTCCCTGCCTTCCTGTGACCATACAGTTCTGGGATAAATTCAGTTCAGTTCAGTTCAGTTCAGTCACTCAGTTGTGTCCGACTCTTTGCAATCCCATGGAAGGTAGCAGGCCAGGCCTCCCTATCCATCACCAGCTCTCGAAGTTTACCCAAACTCATGTCCGTTGAGTTGGTGATGCCATCCAGCCATCTCATCCTCTGTCCTCCCCTTCTCCTCCTGCCCTTAATCTTTCCCAGCATCAGGGCCTTTTCAAATGAGTCAGCTCTTCGCATGAGGTGGCCAAATTATTGGAGCTTCAGCTTCAACATCAGTCCTTCCAATGAATCTCCAGGACAGATCTCCTTTAGGATGGACTGGTGGGATAAATTAGGAGATGTGAATTCATTACTGACCCTCATCCTCTAATCCAGAACTTAAGAACAAGGCTATGCGATGTCCAGCAGCAGGAAAGGAACTCAGAAAGCACACTTATGCCCTAACTTGGAGGTGGGCTGAGACCCTGACTGCTGACTGTTTAGAATTCCAGGAGACAGTATTCCAGGAGAATATTCCAGTATTCCAGAATTCCTGGAGACAGGTGCCCCACTCAGGTAGATGCCGTAGTGAGGTAGGTCTTAATGACACATATCCTTTTGAAGCTATTTCAGGGCTGAGAAATAGGGAAGTGATGGAAATAATGACATATATTCATAATTACTGCCATTTATTGAACTGGAGAAGGCAATGGCACCCCACTCCAGTTCTCTTGCCTGGAAAATCCCATGGACAGAGGAGCCTGGTGGGCTGCAGTCCATGGGGTCACAAAGAGTCGGACACGACTGAGCAACTTCACTTTCACTTTTCATTTTCATGCATTGGAGAAGGAAATGGCAACCCACTCCAGGGTTCTTGCTTGGAGAATCCCAGAGACGGGGGAGCCTGGCAGGCTGCTGTCTATGGGGTTGCACAGAGTCAGACCAGCTGAAGTGACTTAGCAGCAGCAGCAGCATTGAGCACTTATTATCCCTGTGCTTTATGCACATAACTTTATTTCATCCTCAGGGTTGATCTAGGACATGGATGTGATGTCATCTACTCCTCATAAGTAAGGAAGACAGGTCATCGAGAAGTGAAGTAGGTGTCCTCAAGTCACACGCTTAGTATATGGTGGAGCCCGTATTTGGACACCTGGGCTCTGAATCCAGTCCTCTTAACCAAGGGAGCAGAAATAAGAAAATCACTTTTGTCTTTCCGTCTTGTAAACAGTTTTGAAGTGTTCTCAGAGGTGCCTGAGAAGCCAGTGCGGCCAGCTCTGATGGCTCCCAGCCTTTACTATTGACGTCATGTCGATGTGCCTGTCGACTCTGCTTTAAAGCCACTCCCTCGCCCCCTCGCGTGTTACTGTTCCTCTGCCCTCATGCACCAGCCAAGTGATGAACCAGGCGTGGGGGGGGGCGGGGGGGTGCTCACGCGCGCCCCGCATCCCCGCATCTCACAAGCCCACTATTTAGCAGGCGACGTGTTACCAAAATAACTGCCCTGTAGCTAAAGGTGAGGAAGCAAGAGGTGGGGGAGAATCTCCCAGGTCGTGCGCGATGCACCCTATAGAGCTGGCCGGAGGCGAGGGTCCGCTTTCTGAAGCCACGTCTTCGGGATACTTGGGAGACACAGGGCCCCCTGAACCGTCCTACAGGAGGCTGCGAGCTCGGGCAGGGGCCAGCGCGGGGGCTGAGCGGGGCTTCCGAGCTGCGCCTCCCACGCGGGGCTTCCGTGCAGGGCCTCCCACGCGGGGCTTCCGTGCGGGGCCTCCCACGCGGGGCGCTTTGCAGCTGCAGCTACGACACCGCGAGGTGGAAAGAGGGCTGTGCGTCACAACGACCCGCCGAAGGGAAGCTGCAGGCGTCCTCCAGAGCTTGGAGCGCGTCTTGCTTCACGCCGTTCGTAGGTGCCCACGGGTGACACTGAGCGTCCCCGCAGGCCCCGGGAGGCCAGGGGGCTTAGCAGGAATGCTGACGGGGGATGGGCTTGCCCACACATCCCAAGAGGACACATGTCCAGAAAAAGTGGCAAAGAGTAAAGCAATATTTCAGGGAAAACAAAAAGCAAAAAATTCCGCATCCTCCAAGCAAAACACCATCCGCACCGATGAACTAATGATCCGCAAGAATGCGTCGAGCGTGGCTTTGCTGCAGACAGTTCCGTCAAGACACCGAGCAGCGCCGGGGCCCGCGGCGTGGCGCTGCCTCTTCCAGGTACAGCTTCAGTGATTTTTATCTCAGCTTGGAACGCAAAGTGTGTGCTGATACTAATACTGATAAAAGCAGAAAGCCTGGCGCCATCTGCCATGGCAACGATCAAGATGGCAGATGCTTTTCATCAGCTTTATCTGAACTTTGCATTAATGGGAATTCAGAGACTGTGGGTGCATTTGCAAAAAACAAAAAAGGACATTAAAACGATAGCACTCCTCTGAATAGAAGCAATTCATCAAATACCAACCTAGTCTCATTGCCTTTCTCTCTCTTATTAAGGAAAATAAGGGGAGAAGAACCTTGCTCTGCTTCTGGCTGTTGTTCATTTCCCAGTTTCACCCATATGGAGGCGCCACTGCAGGGGTCCTAGGGCTTGACCCAGACCCCTCTGATCGCAGGGAATTAGATACGGAGAGGGCTGTCCCCTCCAAGTAGTCCTGCAGCTGCTACAGCGAAAAGGATTGACAGGTGCAGTGTCTGAGGGCAGGGCAAGCCCCGAAATAGTGGGTGAGTGTTCAGAGCCTACCGTGAGTCACCACGGAGGCATTTTTCAAATTGGAAAAAAAAAAAAAAATGAGGAGATGACGAAAAAGGAAATCAGATTCCAATAAGACTGTCCAGAAGTTGAAGTTTATAGACAGACAGATAGATGGGATATTGAATGTAAATATATGTTGAAGTTTGCAATTTATAGCAGCTATACCTCTCTGCTATTCATTAGCTCCAGCAGAATAGGACGGTTTGCTGTATCCAGGAAAGGTGTGAGTTACTTTCAGCCCTTGACTTTAGTAACATTGGCTCGGAAAGCGCACAGGATGTGATGGTAACTGCACTGGATATACTGTGCAGTTATGCTGCTTGGGTTTATTATGTATTATTTTCCACATAGCATTTTCTTCTCCTTTTGGCTTGTTAATTAGGCTTATATTTTTATCTATTTATAAATGGTATTGATTTGAGGGTGTTTACCCAGGCTTTTCCTATAAGTAGGATATGGTATTTCATATATATGAGTAGATATATTTCATGTTATTTCTCTCTCTAGTTTTTCTTTCTATGCTTTATGTGTATGTATATCTTATATACACGTAAAGCATGGGGATCAAAAATAGAAATAATAAAAAGTGGAGATAAATCTATGTATTTCTATGCATAGAAATAGATATGTGTATAAACATAAATACATGCATACCCAATACTGACCACTGTGCACACCTACTCTCACAGCCTACTAATAAACAGGAGCCTGTCAGGCAGAGAGCAACGAACACGTGAGGGACATATACAAACGTTTCAAGTGAAAGAATCTTTATAATGGCACAAATGACTACCAGGAATTGAAGAGAGCCCTTTGAAAAGAATTTTATTTTCACCCTGAAAAGGAAAATGGAGGGAAACCAAAACCAGAGAAGATGATTCAAAAAAAAAGAAAAAGAAAAAACACCATGGAAGAGCTCTTTTATGAAACTTGAGCTGGACCACTGACCTGGTGTGGTTCAGGGCCTGGGGAATGGATTGCAGAGGATCCTCAAGCCTGCCCCATCGGGTAGAGGAGTCCGGCTTCTGGCAGCCGCACGAAGGGGGCTCTGTGAGAGAGCGCATCTTCTGATCATGACCAGGCTGGTGGTGGGTTTTTTCCCCTAACATGATCACAGGAATACTTCCCCCTTGTAACCTCTGCATACAAGGTTCATTCTCAGATGTGTTTCCAATCCCTTATTTATTTTTTAAAAGAATGAGTGAAAGAGCAGCCTTTCCAAGCATCTGGCTGTTGGCTGGCACACTCTGTGCTGAATTCCACAGGGCATTCGTGGATAAGACTCTGTCCTTCCCAAAAATGCGACAAGCAGAGTTTTGCTGCGACTTTTAGTCTACCCCGTTATCGACTTTTCAAAGGAAAAGGAGAAAGGTGGGCTGAATTTGAGAAACGAAAGATCCCATGTCAAGCACTTTACTATGCCCATCTCCTGTGATAATGTATAGCTTCCTTTGGGCTGAAAGTTTACCCTTGACCCCCTCCACAGCATCTCAGTGTGAGGCATGGTTTAAAAAAAAAAAGTCCAAACTCCATGCAAACTCCCATGTTATTCATAAGGAAAAGCAAATGAGAATGGCTCTCTTTATTATAATAAATGAATAAATAACCACTAAGTCCCACCAACCCAATTAAGTACTAGGCAGCCACGTTCATATATATAAAGGGGACGAAAATGGCAAAGCTAGGGAAAAGAGGATGCTGTTACACACTGGGAGCAACTCTCTAGCTGGGACACAACTACAGGCTTGTCAGAATGCGATGGCTAAGGGAGCCAGGCTGATGGGAAGGGGGCCGGGAAGCACGGAGCTGGCAGGCAAGGCCTTGGGGGGCGCCGCGTCCTGAGGACGGGGTTGGCTGCGGCGCCGGCTCTGGATTCTAACACCCGCACTTGTTTCTCCTAATTCCGAGGTTCCTTTGAAAATCAAGTTGACATTTAATCTTTCCTGGACTTTTTTTTTTTTAATTCAAAAACATGATGTTGTGTCCAAGGTCAAAGTGCGAACTTTGAGTTTTATCTAGTAAGGTCGATAAAAGCTCGTCACATCACAGCCAACACGACATGAAGGCAGGAAATGTTAAACCCCTACATAAGAAGACGTCATATCAAATAAAGAACAGCCCTTTCACTCGAGGAAGTTCAGTTTCAGGAAAACTACTGCTGTATCCTTATCTTCTCACTGAACCATGGACCAGGGAAAACTTTGTCCCAAGCTGGTCCCCATCCATGTAGGCATCTGAGAATCACTGAAGCTGTGCTCCCTCCTATTGCTAATAACTCTTTCATTCTAAATCTTGATGTCTTTTCTAAGATCATACCTTCAAGCGAAATATCACCCAGTCAACTTGAGTCTCGCTGCTTTGCTGATGAACAATGATAGCTACGTCATTGCCGTTGTTTAGTCTCTAAGCCATGTCCGACTCTTATAACCCCAAACGCTGTGGCCCACCAAGCTCCTCTGTCCATGGGATTCTCCAGGCAGGAATACTAGGGTGAGTTGCCATTTCATCTCCCAGCGGATCTTTCCAAAGCAGAGATCGAACCTGCGTCTCCTGCATTGGGAGCTGGTTTCTTTAATCACTAAGCCACAAGGGAAGCTCTGTTACACTAATTCAAAAAGCAGCCCCGAGAAGGAAGCAAGCAAAAAGACATTTTTTTATTTGTACAAAAAGCCAGTCTCTAAAATTTTTCATATAAATTCTTTTTTTTTTTTTTGGTATACCAATCAAAATTTAAAGGCACCATAGGAATTTTTATTCAAATTGATCTTATAGGAACCTTTTATTAAAAGGGGAAGAGTATATGTATCCAGTTAATAACAACTTATTATTGTCTTCTGTGTACATATGAACTTTTCGTATGGAGGTTACTTAGATAAGGTCTGCACGTATCGTGGACGTTAATCTGATAAAGGCCAGTACAATGTTAAGAATTTCTTTACACTAAGGGTCATATTTCCCACGAGCAGATACCTTTTCTATGTTGTTGCTCAGTCACTCAGTCGTGTCTGACTCTCAGCTCCACGGACCGCGGCACGCCAGACTTCCATGTACTTCACTGTCTCCCAGTCTTCGCTCAAACTCATGTCTGTTGAGTCGGTGATGCCATCCAACCATCTCATCCTCTGTCATCCCCTTCTCCTCCCACCTTCAATCTTTCCCAGCATCAGGGTCTTTTCCAACGAGTCAGTTCTTGCCATCAGGAGGCCAAAGTATTGGAGTTTCAGCTTCAACGTCAGTCCTTCCAATGAATGTTCAGGGTTGATTTCCTTTAGGATGGACTGCTTTGATCTCTTTCTATACCTTTTCTATGCATGCTGTGTGCTAAGTCGCTTCAGTCGTGTCTGACTCTTTGCAACCCTATGGACTGTAGCCCGCCAGGCTCCTCTGTCCCTGGGAGTCTCCAGGCAAGAACACTGGAGGCGGTTGCCATGTCCTCCTCCAGGGGATCTTCCCCACCCAGGGATCGAACCCGCATCCGCTGCAGCTCCTCCATTACAGCCAGGATCTTTACTGCTGAACCCCCAGGGAAGCCCAGCTTTTCCATAAATGTCTCCCCAAACAGTACACATTCCAAAGTATTGGGAAAAGCCCAGTAGCCAGCTTTTTAATAGCTATATGAAATTATAGCCAGTATACACTGAGTGGGTAGTTCATATAGGGCTTTATAATATCTTATTTAATTCTCAAAACACTCCTGTGAAGTAGATCACTGGGAAGTGGTGGAGTTGGATTGAAAACCAGAGACTCGGACTCTGCTTTCATCCATTCTGCTCTCCAGCTGGAAGCGTGTCTGCCTCCGAGGGGAGCCGTGCTGGAATTTTCCCCCAGAAATGATCTCATGAGAGTGCTGTCACTGCTGGTCGCCAGTCTCCACCGAGCAGAGAGCGTCACGGCGCACGCACACCCGCCTGCCTTTTCCAGTCTGCGAAACTAGGTTAGTGGTTCTCAGACCTAGCACACAAGCGTCACCTGAGGCACTTGGTTAGAAACGCAAAGATCCAGGTCCCATGCCCAGAATTTTGGAGTTATCTGGCTTCAGTAAGTGGAAATGGAATTCCACCAGCCAGTGAAGACCCATGTTTGATTCCTAGGCAACCCTTCTCTGTGGTGATGAATGACATTCCAGAATGGTGGAGTCCACATTAGTTATGCCCGCTGAACCAGCTAATTGCTAAAGACACCCCAACTTGTTCGAATGTAGACTTTCCTTTGGCCTCACTCAGAGACACCCTGGATTGCATGATTTCTAATTTTCCTTCTAGCTCCAGCTCTTTGAATTTATCCTTATAAGTGATGTCTCAACCTTATATTCTCTGCAGTTACCACAATGGTAGAGTTTGTCTGTGTACTATAAACAGAGTGCTCTGTACAGACTGGCAGTGAACAAGAGGAGATAGCTAGCTCTCATTTCCCTCTCTCCTTCATTCATTCATCAATTCATCATATAACTATTGCTCAATCAATGTGCCAATTGGTGAACTAAGTGCTAGGTATCCAATAGTGAATGAAACAATTACATTCTTGCTCACATGGACCTGACCGTTTAAAAGGGAAGAACTGCATTCAGAATTGTTAGACACAAAAAGAAAATGCAGGTTGCAAAGGACACATAAGAGGAGATATGTCTGTATTAGTAAGGCTAAGCTAAATATGCTATAGTCACAAATGAAAGTCACTCAGTCATGTCCAGCTCTTTGCGACCCCATGGACTACGCAGTCCATGGGATTCTCCAGGCCAGAACACTGGAGTGGGTAGCCTTTCCCTTCTCCAGGGGATCTTCCCAACCCAGGGATTGAACCCAGGTCTCCCATATTGTGGGCAGATTTTTACAAGCTGAGCCACAAGGGAAGCCCAAGAACGCTGGAGCAGGTAGCCTATCCCTTCTCCAGGGGATCTTCCCGACCCAGGAATCAAACCGGAGTCTCCTGCATTGCAGGCGGATTCTCTACCAGCTGAGCCACCAGGGAAGCCCATAGTCACAAAGTAAGCACCAAAACTCAACATTACAAAGATGTTTTTCTCAACTGTGCACCATATTCAGCATGGGTTTCTGCATGCAGCTGGTCATTACAGCCTCAGGCTGATGGAGGCTGTGCCTTTTGGGGTGTTACTTTTCACCCGAGAAGAGAAGGGATAGGGAGAATCAGACAGGAATGAGACGCAGCTCATGGAATTGCCACCTGCCTTTTCCACTCTCCAGTCATTGGCCAGGAAAAGTCACATGACTCTTTTGCCTAACTCTAATGAGCTAGGAGATCCAACCAGTCCATTCTGAAGGAGATCAGCCCTGGGATTTCTTTGGAAGGAATGATACTAAAGCTGAAACTTCAGTACTTTGGCCACCTCATGCGAAGAGTTGACTCATTAGAAAAGACTTTGATGCTGGGAGGGATTGGGGGCAGGAGAAGAAGGGGACGACCGAGGATGAGATGGCTGGATGGCATCACGGACTCGATGGACACGAGTCTGAGTGAACTCCGGGAGATGCTGATGGACAAGGAGGCCTGGCGTGCTGCGATTCATGGGGTCTCAAAGAGTCAGACACGACTGAGTGACCGAACTGAACTGAACTGAACTGAATGAGCTAGGATATATAGAGAAGCGAGATTTATCATAGGTCTCTGCCCAGTAATCTATCATAGAGGCTTCCAGAGGAGTCTCTCGTGAAGAAGGAGTGTTTACACTAAGAACTGAAGGATGATGGCAGTGTGGGGGAGGGCGCTTGGAGGAGAAGGTGCTCCCAGCAGAGGGAACCAGGCCAGGAGGCAGGGGAGGGCGTGGCAGCTGTGAAATGCCGAGTGGCTAGATGGTAGAGATCAGAGCAAAGGCTAAGGAGGGTGTGCAATTTGCTACTTTACCCTAAGGGAGACAGGAAATCATTGCAAGTGTTTTTCATTTGAAATCCATCTGCTTTAATAAAAAGTTTAGATAATCAAGTCGAACTTTATTTGTTGGTAACTTATTAGTTAAAGTAACTGTAAATGGTGTCTATTTTTAAAAAGCAGCTTAGAGGGAAGCCATGAAAGGATGCCCTTGGAGGTAAAATGTGAATCCTTATTCGCGATTTTCTAACAGGATTAACCAAGTGATAATCTGTTAATTACTAAATAGTAACCACTAAAACCGGATATGGAACAACAGAATACTTTTCCCAAGTAGGAAAAGGAGTATGTCAAGGCTGTATATTTTCACCCTGCTTATTTAACTTGCGTGCAGAGCACATCACGAGAAACGCTGGGCTGGAGGAAGCACAGTCTGGAATCAAGATTGCTGGTAGAAATATCAGTAATCTCAGGTATGCAGATGACACCACCCTTATGGCAGAAAGTGAAGAAGAAAGAAAGAAAGAGCCTCTTGATGAAAGTGAAAGAGGAAAGTGAAAAAGTTGGCCTAAAGCTCAACATTCAGAAAACTAAGATCATGGCATCCGGTCCCATCACTTTATGGCAAATAGATGGGGAAACAGTGGAAACAGTGACAGACTTTAGTTTTTGGGCTCCAAAATCACTGCAGATGGTGACTGCAGCCAAGGAATTAAAAGAAGCTTCCTCCTTGGAAGAAAAGTTATGATCAACCCCATAGACAGCAGCCCACCAGGCTCCTCCATCCCTGGGATTCTCCAGGCAAAAACACTGGAGTGAGTTGCCATTTCCTTCTCCAATGCATGAAAGTGAAAAGTCACTCAGTCATGTCCAACCGTCAGCAACCCCATGGACTGCAGCCTTCCAAGGCTCCTCTGTCCATGGGATTTTCCAGGCAAGAGTACTGGAGTGGGGTGCCACTGCCTTCTCTGATGAACAACCTAGACAGTATATTAAAAAGCAGAGACATTACTTTGCTGAAAAAGATCCATCTAGTCAAAGCTACATCTTATCCAGTAGTCATGTATGGATGTGAGAGTTGGACCAAAGAAGGTTGAGCACCAAAGAATTGATGCTTTTTAACTGTGGTGTTGGAGAAGACTCTTGCAAGCCCCTTGGACTGCAAGGAGATCCAACCAGTCCATCCTAAAGGAAATCAGTCCTGAATATTCCTTGGAAGGACTGATGTTGAAGCTTAAGCTCCAATACTTTGGCCACCTGATGGGAAGAACTGACTCATTGGAAAAGACCCTGATGCTGGGAAAGATTGAGAGCAGGAGGAGAAGGGGACGACAGAGGATGAGATGGTTGGATGGCCTCATCCACTCGATGGACATGAGTTTGGGAAAGCTCCGGGAGACAGTGAGGGACAGGGAAGCCTGGCATGCTGCAGTCCACGGGGTCACAAAGAGTCAGACATGACTGAGTGACTGAACTGAACTGAACTGCATCACTAAAACAGGGTTTGTTTGTTTGTTTCATCTTGTCTGCCCACTAAAATCCCCTAGGGAAGTCCTTAAGAATCCCCGTGCCCCGTTAAGGCAGAACTTCTGGTGCTGGGACCCAGGCATCAGTAAGACTGAAACTCTGCAGGGGATTCCAACGCGCAGCCAAGGCTGAGAAGGCCAGCCTCCTGAGCTTTCAGGAACAGTAGCTCTCAGAAAGACCCTGACGCATGGGAACACATGTGGGAGTAACCCAGGAACGCTTTGGAGCTACCCCTCACCCAGACCCTGTTAAGCCTCTCTCCTCTAAAGAGGAAGCACCCCCTGGGAGGAACCACAGTGGGCACAGTGGGCCCTGTATTCAGTGGGACCATGTTATAGGGCTCAGATGTGTTGGAGGCGTCAAAAAGTTGAGCACTGATCTAGAGCGGCAGTGTCAAATAGAACTTCCCTTGATGAAGGGATTGTTCTGTAATCTGTATTGTCCAGTATGCTCGGTGTAAGCCACTTGTGAAAACTGAGCCCTTCAAATGTGACCTAGGAACTGGATTTTAAATTTTTATCTAAAATTTTCATTTTAGTTTAACTAACTTTTAATTTAATTTAAATTTTCAACTAAAAATTTTCATTTTAATTTTTGTATTTTAATTAATTTAAGCTGAAATGGAAATAATAAGTGTGCCCAACAGTGAATATATTGTGTAGCGTGGATCTGGAGCCTTACCCTAAACCAGCTGTCCTAATTTCAGCTCACATCACTACACATGCATGTGTCTATTGCTTAATAATATTATGTATCAGGTCCATCCTTTTTCTATAAAACATTCCACTTTTTAACCAAGGTGTATGAGTAGATGGATGGTTTGTTCTCTGAAACTCTCTTCCTAACGTCAATCAGCATCTACTTCCAGGTTGACAGTCACATGACAGCTGGTTTGATCATTTTTCTTCCAAGGAGTCACATGACAGGTTGAGCTACCTGGGAACTTCAGGGTCATCTACTCTATCTAGAGCTACAAGTCGGAATATCCAGTGAGCCATGCCGGCAAGGCAAGTGGGAGAAGCCTGTCATCTGCATGTTAAACCCGTGGAAACAGAAGCCCTCTGGCGTCCTCCTTGGACCCCGGTCTCTTGGTCTGGCTGTGCAGGTCCCCATCCTCCTCTAGCCTAACGCTTCCACCTGTAGCTTTAGCCTCTCATCCCCAGAAGAGAAAACTCTGGTGCAGGTCAGGGCCCCTGAGGTAGGAGGGGTCAGTATTTAACTAAGGTCAAAAACACATCCGCAGACAGAGCTTGAAGGCTTGGAATAGATTTGTGAGGTCAGCAGATCTAAGGGTCTTGGAAAAACCACCTGACTCCATAATATTCCCCTTTTCTCCTCTATAAAATGGGACTACTTGTCTCTACCATACTCACCCACGGTGATAGGATTGGCCGCTGCCAGATCCAAACCTAGAACCCCAGTTCACTCCGCAGTTTCCTTTATAACAAACTCTTACCCAAGCTTCTTGCAATAAGCCAATGAGTCAGATCTGTGAACATGCTTTAAATTTCTGTGCGAATAAATATTAGTGTAGAACAATACATTTCCATACTGATACTGATCGCTACTGTTACTCTTAATCTTAAACACGACACACAAAGTACTGGAGTTTCAGCTTTAGCATCATTCCTTCCAAAGAACACCCAGGGCTGATCTCCTTTAGAGTGAACTGGTTGGATCTCCTTGCAGTCTCCTAAGTAGAATCAAAAGTAAGTTCAGAATATTTATAAATTAAAACTTGAATATTTTGAACTCTGCCAACTTATAACTGCCATGTAAGTTACTTGCATCAGTTAGGAATTATTTTTAGCTGCAAACAACAGAAACTGGATATAACAGAGGCTTGAATAACAGAGAAGATCATTATTTGCTCATGAAAATTAAATCCATAGGTGTAGAGCCCATGGCTGGTATGGAGGCCACCAACATCCTATTAGTTGCATCAACAACTGGATAAACTGCAAAGATGATCTGGATTTTCCATCTTTCTAGGGAGAAACTGTCTGGGGTTTTAGATGGCAGTTGTCCTAGTTTCTTACAGCCATAGGCCCCACCTCTGGCTGGCTGCCACTTTGAGAACTTCTGCTTTCTAAACACAGTTCTCTATAATGGTACCAAAGAGCAACAGAAAGAACCCACTGTGTCCCATAAACAATATAGCCACAATCCAACCATTTATATACAGTCCAACATCACTGCATATAACATTTTTATAATGTTTTTGGTTGCCTGATCATTGGTTTCTAGAAGTGAAATACAGGCTCTACACACGTATCAGCAAAATGCCCTTCTGAAAGTGTGGAACCTCTTTTAATATCACTATTAGGGGATGAGAGCTTTGCTCACCAAATCCACCAGCGGTAAGAATGTTCTACTTTCTTCTCCCAAAGGTAGGAAGTAAGGGAAAAGAAGGCATGCATAAATAGATTAAACTGTTGTTTTCTTTTTTTACCCTCTGAGTTATGACTGGGCAGCCATGAAATGCAGTTCAGTGAGTAATGACCTTATAGTGGAGGTTGTTGGAAGAACAACCTCTTGGGAGACCATAAAAGCCATCCCATAAAGTGGCTGCCTCAACGAGACAAGAAAGTCACCGAAGTCAGGAAGGTCATCACAGGACAGCCTGCATGGTACAGGGGGGGTCTCAGACACATGTCCTTAAAAGTCCTGCCTAGCTCTTTGATACCCCTACCCCTCTATCAGCACACACACACACCACCCACAACATCTCTTAGGAAGCATTGGATAAAAAGTTAAGTTACTGCTAACCAAATATTTCAAGCAATTTCAGACTTTCTAAAAAAAAAAGTCAACAATGTAGTAACCAAGTTGTTACAAATCATTAGAATTTACCTGGTTTTTGAGATCAAATTTGCAGATCAGCTGACTATCATTGATAAAACTTCCCCAACTTCCCAGTGGCTTTGGCCCTCCTGGAATAAATGTGCACAGCTAGAGTGAACACAACGATTTCTAACATGGAGGTGTGGTTTTAAATAAATATTTCTGTTTTACCATGTTTACATGAGTGTATTTGAGAGAAGCATCAGACTGGTATAATGGTTTGTGAATGACTGAAGTGATTTCAGCAGTATTTTTAAGAGAATTTGAACTTTTAATCCATACTTTAAAGAAATGGAGAAATGAGATTTGGATCATGCTGGGAAGATCTTAAAACACAAATCGGAGATGACTGGGGAGCAGGAACAGGGGACAAGCGTGACGGAGGGACGGATCTAGCAGAGGTAGGTGGGTGGCGAATGAAGCGATGGCGCTGAACCGCTTCAAGCAGGAGAATCCAGCTCAAGTAGCTGGAGGCTTTCAGCAGCAAGGGAAGAAGACTGATGTGATTGGAGCCGTGAATAGCCGCTGGGAGTTTAAAGCTACTGAAAACCTTGATCCCAGCGCCAGGCACAGGAAATCATTTGGGGTCATGGCACCCCACTCCAGTGCGCTTGCCTGGAGAGTCCCAGGGACGGGGGAGCCGGGTGGGCTGCCGTCTCGGGTCGCACAGAGTCGGACACGACTGAAGCGCCTTCGCAGCAGCAGCAGCAGAACAGTTTGGAGTGGATAGAGAGAGTGTGTTGGAGTTGAGAAAGAAGAATAGTCTGGTCATCCGAGAGTAGCCCAGGCACCGAGCAGCGCGCAGTCACGGGGAAGAACCGGAGCGGGCGGGACAGGGCTGCCGGAGGGCGCCCCGCCGCTCCCGGGCTGCGGGCCCCGCGCTCTCGGTCCCGGCCAGGCGGCAGCGCGGCGCAGGCCCTCCTCCGCAGGCACGTGCGGCCTTTGCGTCCAGAAAACGCTCGCCATCTCCGCCCTCTTCCTTCCGTGAGGGCGACAGGGCGCTCAGCGCCTCCAGATCCCTCCTGAGCTCTGTCCACCCTCGGCAGCCACGGCCTCTTAGCGGGAGCAGCTCCCCTGCGGCTGTCAGAGAGGAGGCAAGACTGTGCTGGGGCCTGGGTCACCGGATGATCAAGACCGCAAAGGAGGAGAAAGCTGTAGGCGAAACTTCCAGCAGCTGAAGAACAGGAAACAGGACCCGCGCGGCACAGACGCAGAAGGCAGGCCACCAGCAGCTACTGTCCTGGAGCGGGCGGGGGCTGCAGCCGAGTTCCATTTGGAATGCAGCGAGAGCAGTCCTGCAAGACGGATCGCATTAATATGAAAAGAATATTATCGAAATCAAGAAGGTACAACAGAGGGCAACCAGAAAGATACAAGGACTCGAGCACCTTAATTATTTACAAAGGTTGGAAGCAGAGTTGTTCTACTTTTCTCTGTTAAAAAAAAAAAAAGAGAGAGAGAATGTAAAGGGAATTCACGAAGAATGTCCTGGATTCCAAGGTGGCAGGATAGAAGGAGCTTTGCAAGGACTAAAAGCCAAAAACAAAGAAAAAAGACGAGGCTGGTCCCTAAGCCCAGAAAGAATATGGTATTAAATAAGTGTTAGTGGGATTCCTTTACAAAGACAGGGGTAAATTTACAGTGCAAACTACTCTGCAGATTCCCATTGGTAATATATGTGTACTGTACACAGGCCTATGTGTCTCTATGTATTTTAAGGAGATAAGCATTACAAAGGAGAGTAATTATGGGGTGACCCAATTGCAGATGCAACTAGACTTACAGAGATTTCCTGTTCTACAGTTTCCTGTGTTCTGTGGCCCTTTCATGTAATTTTCAATGTTTTGAGTGCCCATTGGCAATTCAGACTAAACACTAAAACAATCTAGAGTGATAGTCGAGTGAAACTTACAGGAAAGTAAATCCAAACGTGAGCTGTCAAAACACCGCTTGAAAAGTCAGTACACCAACAGTCAAACCAAGGAAACGCTGCAGAATGCCTTCCAAGAAGGAAACCCAAGAGGCATTGAAAGTTCCGATTACACTGACCATCAGGCACCCACCCCACCCCAAACTCACAATGGACTCTGAAACTTTCAACCTGTGTTGCATCAGTTCAGTTCAGTTCAGTCGCTCAGTCGTATCCGACTATGTTGCATACTGTAACATAAACAAGGATTTGTTAAATGCTTATCAGACTCTGTGCCATCTATTTTGAAAGATGAAATAGAACTGTAAGGCTTGGTTCTTGTTTCCAAGAAGTTACTACTGTTTTTCTTGTTCACAGCTGAATCCCTAGGACTGAACACTGTATTTGATATTTAATAAATGCTCAATAAGTTAGAAATTTGTAAGGGACAATGTCAGCTGCTGTTTATGGAGAACCTACCTTGGTGGCTCAGAGGTTAAAGCATCTGCCTGCAATGCAGGAGACCTGGGTTCGATCCCTGCGTTGGGAAGATCCCCTGGAGAAGGAAATGGCAACCCACTCCAGTATTGTTGCCTGGAGAATCCCATGGACAGAGGAGCCTGGTGGGCTACAGTCCACGGGATCACAAAGAGTCGGACACGACTGAGCTACTTCAGAGAGGATTAGGTTGTTTGAATACTTTCTTGCTTTTAATCTCCATGAAGACCCAGGGAAGTAGGTAGTTGAATTCCTATTTTATGAAGGCATAAAGATGCTAAGTCCATCATATAAGGGCACACAGCCTGTAAGTAGCAGAAAGAGGGTTCAAGGCCAGACCTATGCACCTCCCTTAGGGCCATGATCCATCCTATAATCTAGTTGTAAAACTAAGATAAATGCCTGCAAAACAACAATAAGTGATACAAAATGCAAAATACTTTCAAGCTAGGGGATACGGATCAAATGCCACATGTTGTGGAGATTCTGAGACAGTGAAGCCCAGAGTGATCAGGAATGTCTTAGAGATGGGACCATAGGAAGGGCCTTGAACAATGAGAGGGCGGAGGCAGCAGTCACCCCAAACCTGCTATATGGTGAGCTTGTGGCAAAAGTTACTAGCTGCAGACCAGACTGGAAATATCTGAATGAAGAGCCTCCCACAGAGGAAACTGGTTCACACACTTCCCTCATGATAACCTTTTGTGACTGGAAGAGGGAGAACGTTTAAAAACACTGACTCCGATCTCTTAGACTTTGGCAGGGAAGGTTGATGTCATTCACAATAAGGAGAAGGCAAAGATTTCTACTACCCCTTCCCATTTATGCCTAAGATTTCAGCAGACCCATGTCAAACAAGCAGTGGTAATTTCAGAATTTATATTAGTCTTTGGGGCTGCTAAAACTGTGCTGTCCAGGACAGTGGGCGCTGGTCATGTAAGGCTGTGGAGCACGCAAAGTGTGGTTGGACCAACTTGAGGTGTGCTGTAAGTGAAAAAGCAGAGACATTACTTTGCCAACAAAGGTCCGTCTGGTCAAGGCTATGGTTTTTCCAGTGGTCATGTATGAATGTGAGAGCTGGACTATAAAGAAAGCTGAGTGCTGAAGAATTGATGCTTTTGAACTGTGGTGCTGGAGAAGACTCTTGAGAGTCCCTTGGACTGCAAGGAGATACAACCAGTCCCTCCTAAAGGAGATCAGTCCTGGCTGTCATTGGAAGGACTGATGTTGAAGCTGAAACTCCAATACTTTGGCCACCTGATGCAAAGAGCTGACTCATTTGAAAAGACCCTCATGCTGGGAAAGATTGAGGGCAGGAGGAGAAGGGGACGACAGAGGATGAGATGGTTGGATGGCATCACTGACTCAATGGACATGGGTTTGGGTGAACTCCAGGAGTTGGTGACGGACAGGGAGGCCTGGTGTGCTGTGGTTCATGGGGTTGCAAAGAGTCGGACACGACTGAGCAACTGAACTGCAAGTGAAATACACACCAGTTTTGAAGACTTAGTATTAAAAAAAGAAGGTAAAACATTATTTTTATATTCACTGCATGTTGATAGTATTTGGGATGTATTGTGCTAACTACAATATACCACTATGATTAATTTTACTTGTTTCATTTTACTATTTTAATGTGGCTACTAGAAGATTTAAGCTTCTGAGGTGGCTCAGGGGCAAAGAATCTTCCTGCAATGCAGGAGAGATGTTCGATCCCTGGGTCGGGGAGGTCCCCTGGAGGAGGAAATGGCAACCACTCCGGTATTCATGCCGGGAAAATCCCGTGGCCGAGGCCCCTGGTGAGCTACAGTCTATGGGGTCATAGAGTCTGACACAGCTGAGCACAGCCCCCACACAGCAACAAACGGCTCACATTATATCTCTGTTTGTCATGTATTAGTCTCCAGGGCGGCCATAACAAAGCTCAACAGACGGGGTGGCTTAACAACAGAAATTCAGAAGGCTGGAAGTTCAAGATCAGGCTGCCAGGATTGGTTTCTTCTGTGGCCTCTCTCTTCAGCAAGAAGATAGCTCTTCTTCCTGTGTCCGCAATGCTGTGTGTGTGTGTCTGTGTCCCAACTTCTTCTTATAAGGACACCAGTCATAGGGATGAAAGCCCACCCTAATGCCCACATTTAACCTTCATGACCTCTCTAAAGACCCTGTCTCCAAACACAGTCATCCCTCAGGGCATTAGTTCCAAAATACCAAAAGAAGCAGAGACGTTACTTTGCCAACAGAGGTCCGTCTAGTCAAGGCTATGGTTTTTCCAGTGGTCGTGTATGAACATGAGAGTCGGACTGTAAAGAAAGCTGAGCGCTGAAGAATTGATGCTTTTGAACTGTGGTGTTGGAGAAGACTCTTGAGAGTCCCTTGGACTGCAAGGAGATCCAACCAGTCCATTCTGAAGGAGATCAGTCTCAGGTGTTCATTGGAAGTATTGATGTTGAAGCTGAAACTCCAATACTTTGGCCAACTGATGCGAACAGCTGATTCATTTGAAAAGACCCTGATGTTGGGAAAGATTGAGGGCAGGAGAAAAAGGGGATGACAGAGGATGAGATGGTTGGATGGCATCACTGACTCGATGGACATGAGTTTGGGTGAACTCCAGAAGCTGGTGATGCGCAGGGAGGCCTGGCGTGCTGTATGTGGTTCATGGGATCGAAAGAGTCGGACACGACTGAGCGACTGAAGTGAGAAACTGAGAAATGGATGCTCAGGGCTGCCCTAGTGGCTCAGATGGTAGTAGGGATGCGATGCAGGAGACCCAGGTTCAGTCCCTGGGTTGGGAAGATCCCCTGGAGAAGGAAATGGCAACCCGCTTCAGTATTCCTGCCTGGAGAATTCCGTGGACAGAGGAGCCTGGCAGGCTACAGTACAAGACCGCAAAGGAGGAGAAAGCTGTAGGCGAAACTTCCAGCAGCTGAAGAACAGGAAACAGGACCCGCGCGGCACAGACGCAGAAGGCAGGCCACCAGCAGCTACTGTCCTGGAGCGGGCGGGGGCTGCAGCCGAGTTCCATTTGGAATGCAGCGAGAGCAGTCCTGCAAGACGGATCGCATTAATATGAAAAGAATATTATCGAAATCAAGAAGGTACAACAGAGGGCAACCAGAAAGATACAAGGACTCGAGCACCTTAATTATTTACAAAGGTTGGAAGCAGAGTTGTTCTACTTTTCTCTGTTAAAAAAAAAAAGAGAGAGAGAGAATGTAAAGGGAATTCACGAAGAATGTCCTGGATTCCAAGGTGGCAGGATAGAAGGAGCTTTGCAAGGACTAAAAGCCAAAAACAAAGAAAAAAGACGAGGCTGGTCCCTAAGCCCAGAAAGAATATGGTATTAAATAAGTGTTAGTGGGATTCCTTTACAAAGACAGGGGTAAATTTACAGTGCAAACTACTCTGCAGATTCCCATTGGTAATATATGTGTACTGTACACAGGCCTATGTGTCTCTATGTATTTTAAGGAGATAAGCATTACAAAGGAGAGTAATTATGGGGTGACCCAATTGCAGATGCAACTAGACTTACAGAGATTTCCTGTTCTACAGTTTCCTGTGTTCTGTGGCCCTTTCATGTAATTTTCAATGTTTTGAGTGCCCATTGGCAATTCAGACTAAACACTAAAACAATCTAGAGTGATAGTCGAGTGAAACTTACAGGAAAGTAAATCCAAACGTGAGCTGTCAAAACACCGCTTGAAAAGTCAGTACACCAACAGTCAAACCAAGGAAACGCTGCAGAATGCCTTCCAAGAAGGAAACCCAAGAGGCATTGAAAGTTCCGATTACACTGACCATCAGGCACCCACCCCACCCCAAACTCACAATGGACTCTGAAACTTTCAACCTGTGTTGCATCAGTTCAGTTCAGTTCAGTCGCTCAGTCGTATCCGACTATGTTGCATACTGTAACATAAACAAGGATTTGTTAAATGCTTATCAGACTCTGTGCCATCTATTTTGAAAGATGAAATAGAACTGTAAGGCTTGGTTCTTGTTTCCAAGAAGTTACTACTGTTTTTCTTGTTCACAGCTGAATCCCTAGGACTGAACACTGTATTTGATATTTAATAAATGCTCAATAAGTTAGAAATTTGTAAGGGACAATGTCAGCTGCTGTTTATGGAGAACCTACCTTGGTGGCTCAGAGGTTAAAGCATCTGCCTGCAATGCAGGAGACCTGGGTTCGATCCCTGCGTTGGGAAGATCCCCTGGAGAAGGAAATGGCAACCCACTCCAGTATTGTTGCCTGGAGAATCCCATGGACAGAGGAGCCTGGTGGGCTACAGTCCACGGGATCACAAAGAGTCGGACACGACTGAGCTACTTCAGAGAGGATTAGGTTGTTTGAATACTTTCTTGCTTTTAATCTCCATGAAGACCCAGGGAAGTAGGTAGTTGAATTCCTATTTTATGAAGGCATAAAGATGCTAAGTCCATCATATAAGGGCACACAGCCTGTAAGTAGCAGAAAGAGGGTTCAAGGCCAGACCTATGCACCTCCCTTAGGGCCATGATCCATCCTATAATCTAGTTGTAAAACTAAGATAAATGCCTGCAAAACAACAATAAGTGATACAAAATGCAAAATACTTTTAAGCTAGGGGATACGGATCAAATGCCACATGTTGTGGAGATTCTGAGACAGTGAAGCCCAGAGTGATCAGGAATGTCTTAGAGATGGGACCATAGGAAGGGCCTTGAACAATGAGAGGGCGGAGGCAGCAGTCACCCCAAACCTGCTATATGGTGAGCTTGTGGCAAAAGTTACTAGCTGCAGACCAGACTGGAAATATCTGAATGAAGAGCCTCCCACAGAGGAAACTGGTTCACACACTTCCCTCATGATAACCTTTTGTGACTGGAAGAGGGAGAACGTTTAAAAACACTGACTCCGATCTCTTAGACTTTGGCAGGGAAGGTTGATGTCATTCACAATAAGGAGAAGGCAAAGATTTCTACTACCCCTTCCCATTTATGCCTAAGGTTTCAGCAGACCCATGTCAAACAAGCAGTGGTAATTTCAGAATTTATATTAGTCTTTGGGGCTGCTAAAACTGTGCTGTCCAGGACAGTGGGCGCTGGTCATGTAAGGCTGTGGAGCACGCAAAGTGTGGTTGGACCAACTTGAGGTGTGCTGTAAGTGAAAAAGCAGAGACATTACTTTGCCAACAAAGGTCCGTCTGGTCAAGGCTATGGTTTTTCCAGTGGTCATGTATGAATGTGAGAGCTGGACTATAAAGAAAGCTGAGTGCTGAAGAATTGATGCTTTTGAACTGTGGTGCTGGAGAAGACTCTTGAGAGTCCCTTGGACTGCAAGGAGATACAACCAGTCCCTCCTAAAGGAGATCAGTCCTGGCTGTCATTGGAAGGACTGATGTTGAAGCTGAAACTCCAATACTTTGGCCACCTGATGCAAAGAGCTGACTCATTTGAAAAGACCCTGATGCTGGGAAAGATTGAGGGCAGGAGGAGAAGGGGACGACAGAGGATGAGATGGTTGGATGGCATCACTGACTCAATGGACATGGGTTTGGGTGAACTCCAGGAGTTGGTGACGGACAGGGAGGCCTGGCGTGCTGTGGTTCATGGGGTTGCAAAGAGTCGGACACGACTGAGCAACTGAACTGCAAGTGAAATACACACCAGTTTTGAAGACTTAGTATTAAAAAAAGAAGGTAAAACATTATTTTTATATTCACTGCATGTTGATAGTATTTGGGATGTATTGTGCTAACTACAATATACCACTATGATTAATTTTACTTGTTTCATTTTACTATTTTAATGTGGCTACTAGAAGATTTAAGCTTCTGAGGTGGCTCAGGGGCAAAGAATCTTCCTGCAATGCAGGAGAGATGTTCGATCCCTGGGTCGGGGAGGTCCCCTGGAGGAGGAAATGGCAACCACTCCGGTATTCATGCCGGGAAAATCCCGTGGCCGAGGCCCCTGGTGAGCTACAGTCTATGGGGTCATAGAGTCTGACACAGCTGAGCACAGCCCCCACACAGCAACAAACGGCTCACATTATATCTCTGTTTGTCATGTATTAGTCTCCAGGGCGGCCATAACAAAGCTCAACAGACGGGGTGGCTTAACAACAGAAATTCAGAAGGCTGGAAGTTCAAGATCAGGCTGCCAGGATTGGTTTCTTCTGTGGCCTCTCTCTTCAGCAAGAAGATAGCTCTTCTTCCTGTGTCCGCAATGCTGTGTGTGTGTGTCTGTGTCCCAACTTCTTCTTATAAGGACACCAGTCATAGGGATGAAAGCCCACCCTAATGCCCACATTTAACCTTCATGACCTCTCTAAAGACCCTGTCTCCAAACACAGTCATCCCTCAGGGCATTAGTTCCAAAATACCAAAAGAAGCAGAGACGTTACTTTGCCAACAGAGGTCCGTCTAGTCAAGGCTATGGTTTTTCCAGTGGTCGTGTATGAACATGAGAGTCGGACTGTAAAGAAAGCTGAGCGCTGAAGAATTGATGCTTTTGAACTGTGGTGTTGGGGAAGACTCTTGAGAGTCCCTTGGACTGCAAGGAGATCCAACCAGTCCATTCTGAAGGAGATCAGTCTCAGGTGTTCATTGGAAGGACTGATGTTGAAGCTGAAACTCCAATACTTTGGCCACCTGATGCGAACAGCTGATTCATTTGAAAAGACCCTGATGTTGGGAAAGATTGAGGGCAGGAGAAAAAGGGGATGACAGAGGATGAGATGGTTGGATGGCATCACTGACTCGATGGACATGAGTTTGGGTGAACTCCAGAAGCTGGTGATGCGCAGGGAGGCCTGGCGTGCTGTATGTGGTTCATGGGATCGAAAGAGTCGGACACGACTGAGCGACTGAAGTGAGAAACTGAGAAATGGATGCTCAGGGCTGCCCTAGTGGCTCAGATGGTAGTAGGGATGCGATGCAGGAGATCCAGGTTCAGTCCCTGGGTTGGGAAGATCCCCTGGAGAAGGAAATGGCAACCCGCTTCAGTATTCCTGCCTGGAGAATTCCGTGGACAGAGGAGCCTGGCAGGCTACAGTTCATGGGATTGCCAAGAGCTGGACACGACTGAGTGACTCACATATGGATGCTCAAGTCCTTTCTATAATACAGCATAATATTGGCATATATCTAACGCACATCCTCCTGTATCCTTTAAATCATCTCTAGATTATCTGTAATATCTTGCTGTTGTTCAGTCGCTAAGTTGTATCTGACTCTTTGCGACCCCATGGACTGCAACGCGCCAGGCATCCCTGTCCTTCATTGTCTCCCAGAATTTGCTCAAACTCAATGATTTGGTGATGCCATCCAACCATCTCATCCTCTGTCATCCCCTTCTCCTCCTGCCCTCAATCTTTCCCAGCATCAGGGTCTTTTCCAATGAGTTGGCTCTTCACATCAGGTGGCCACATACAATCTAAATCCTGTGTAAACAGCTCTTGATTTTTATTTATATCCATCACTTTCTTCAAAATATGACCTATCCGTAAATCTCTCCCTTGTTCCAAATTGTATGTGGAGGTGATGTAACAAACTAACTTATCCTTACATCTTTTTATGGTTGTTTGATTTTCTCATTTTCTTTTTTTAATTTATAACTTACATGTGATCATAAAAGTGCCATGTTGGCACTATTTTCAGAACAATCATAACCCCAAAAAAGGTCCATATATAATATATATCTTTTCTCCTTGGCTAGTTAGCTAAGTGTTCAGGGATTTGAATGAAGAGACAAGTTTTTTAAAAAATTCTAGTGGAAAAAAAAAAAAGTCACATGTTTCCTTCTAGACCACATGCAGTTTCCATGGGTCTCTAAAGAAAAAAAAAAAAAAAAAAAACCCTGGCATACTTCTGAGGATTTCCAAGTCATCTCTCTCTAGTTCTTGCCACTCAAACTGTGATCACTGGCCAGTGGCATCAGTCACACAGAAGCTTGTTATAAGTATGGGTTCCCATGAGTCCTACTGATTCCAAATCGGCACTTTAAAATACCCCCAGCGGATCTCTATAGACTTGAAAGTTAGGGAACCACTGTTCTAGACAGACCTCACGTATAGTGCCTAAATCCTGACAGTAGAATTGTAATCTCCCTACAGCGACATTTGGGGTTCAGAATCATAGGCAGCTCTTCCGTAAGAACTTCAGAACCCAGACAACAAACATCTGTGACCCACCCCAACACTGAGTGGAACCATGGCGATCCCAAGGACAGCATGTTTCCCACATGATGGCAGAAATTCTGCAGCAGGCTCCCAAACTATTCTTCAGGGGCAGTCCTCATAACCAGCTGGACTGCCAGGCATGGCTGCCCACAGCGGCCCGTGCTCCCCGGCCCTTAGGAACTCTGTGGGGAGGAGTGTGAGGAAGGGTGTGCGGGTCTCAGGGCAGAGACAGAAACCCAAAGGGCACAGAGAGAGAGAGAGAGCAGCTCGCGTGCGGGGCAGCAAGGGTGGACCACAGCCCAGCAGGAGGCGGAGCCCAGGAACAGCAGCGGGGCTAAAGGCACGCGCCTCGGGGACCCACACCACACAGTGGCCACACCCCGAGTCTGGACATCATCGGGTCTTTCAAGAACAGACAGCTTTCTTGGCTCTCCCAAAGGAGTTCCCAGCCCACCCTGCAAAATCCTGCCATTTCCTGGCAGCTTTTAGGGCCAAAGAGCTGCCTGTGGTTCTGAACCCCAAATGTCGCTGTAGGGAGATTACAATTCTACTCATTGCCCTCAGGCCATGAGTCCCATCAACATTTACACGTCAATTTCAAAGTGGCAGTTGTGAAAGGAGAAGGTCCAGCTGCTCAATCTATTTCAGTGATAATAATAACAATAATATAAAGGTCTCTAACCTGTTAGTGATGCACTGATAAGCCCTGAGCTTGCCATTACTGGAAGAAATGATGCTGGGCCAGAAAGGAGGCCACAGACTGATTGATTTTTTTAATTTAATACTGGTTCACGGGGAGTCTGGCTTCTTTACTGTGGCAGCACCTGCTCATGCCGTTACAGTTACGAGGCCTGTTGGAGCAGCTTTTTGGTAAAGGCTTATTTCTATTATAAATACTGGTTGGGGTGAGTGGTTAATATCCCAATAGTTTCCTGTTATACTGGGCTCGATCAAGTCTGGCCCATATTGTTAATTCATACAAATATCTTTGCATGCACACACACACACACACACAAATGTTCTGCCAAAATCAACATCATTAATTAAGTTGTGGAGGAAATATTATCCAAGTCAATTCTTCAATTAATCACCAACTTCAGGTCAACGATGTGAACAAACAAGTTGCTTAAAGCCCACGTGTTGAACATAAGCCAGTTCTAAAAGCCCAGTTTTTTTTTAAGATTTTTTTTTTTTTTTTTTGGCCGTGCAGGGTCTTTGTGGCTGCACGGGTATTTCTCCAGTTTTGGCGAGCGGAGGCTCTGCCTAGCTGCGGGCGCAGGCCTCTCATCGCGATGCCTCTCTCGCTGCAGGCACAGGCTTCTCGTCGCGATGCCTCTCTCGTTGTGGGCGCAGGCTTCCCGTCGCGATGCCTCTCGCTGCGGGTGCAGGCTTCCCGTCGCGATGCCTCTCGCTGCGGGTGCAGGCTTCTCGTCGCGATGCCTCTCGCTGCGGGTACAGGCTTCTCGTTGGTGTGCTGGCTCCCGTGGCTACAGCATGCGCGCTCAGTGGTTGTAGCTCTGGGCCCTAGGTCACAAGCTCAACAGTTGTGCAACAGGGACTTAGTGGCTCCGGGACATGTGGGATCGTCCTGAATCAGGGATTGGACCTGTGTCTCCTGCATTGGCAGGCAGAGTCCGTGTCACTTGAACCATCAGGGAAGCCCCAAAGCCCAGTTATTAAACCAGCGTTGTAAAAAGACATATGCTTGAATTGTGATAAAACAACTTATCTCAAGCAGCTCAGCACATGTATTTCCACTTCCTCAAGGACAATGCAAGAATATCATTACACAACTCATGGTTCAATCGGTCAAGAAATAATTGTTAAGCACTTATTACGTGTGCTTCACTTATCCATATGAATGTGTGACTTACCGTTTGTAGTTGAAAATCCCAAACTCAAATATATACTAGAAAATATTTATATATACTATTTGACAGTACATGTAGATTCTATTTCCCTAGACCAACAGCTTGAAGTGGGTTTTGCCTTTGGAAGGGAAGCTTTCCATCCTACACCAAGCAATCTAGTGGCTGAGTGCACAGACTTGGATATACCTAGATCCCAGATCCTTTCTTGATCTCAGCCTCTTTTCAGCTATGTGACCATGGGCTAGGTGATTAACCTCTTTACATTTCAGAGTACTTCATTATCCAACAAGAGGAATACTAGCATCTATCATCCTTGTTGTTATAAAGATTAAATGAGGTAACAGATGGATAATTCCAAGGCAGGGGTAGGGGAAGTACAAAATGAGCCTAGAATATCTTGTTGTTCTAAAAATATTGACTTGATTCAAGAATGACAGATACATAGGCCCCCAAAGATGCCTATATTCTAATCTTCAAGCTTCTGTATATGTTATCATAGGTGACAAAGGGCATTAAGGTTGTAGATGGAATTAAGACTGTTACTCACGTGACTTTTAGAAGTTTATCTTGGGTTATTCAGGTGGGCCCAATGCTACCTCAAACATCCTTGAAAGTGGAAGAGGGGACCAAAATAGGGATCGGAGTCAGACAGAGACGTGGAGATGGTAGTCTTCTGGCTGAGCAGGTGGAGAAAGGCCACACAATCCACGGGATGCAGCAATTCCCGGAAGCTGAATGAGGCAAGGAAGTAGATTCTCCTCTAGTGCTCCCAGTCGGAAGACTGTCCTGCAACACCTTCATTTTAGCCCAAGAAAGCCAATTTGAAAACTCCGACCTTCATAACTATGAGATAATAAATTTGTGTTGTTTAAACCATCAAGTTTGCGGTAATACAGCAATAGGAAACTGATGCATATGTTAAGGAAACAAGATCCAGCTTGCTTTTATAGTGAGAGCAAGAATGATAAGGCAACTGCTAACCATTCTGGGTGATTCTGGGGAATCTGGGTGAAGAGTATAAGGAAACTCTTCTGCTGAATGCAATTTTCACAATATGGCTGAAGTTATGGCCAAAGTAAGTTTTTAAAAAGAAGAAAAAAAAACGTTTGCGTAGGGAGGAATCAGCTCTCCAGTATTCCTCCTGCGCTCCCGACAGCTGACTGACTGTCCCTCTCGGATCTCGGAAAGAGATTGGAGTTGCATCCCCTTAAGTGGCTCTGACCTGGGATCACCAGGAAAACAGAGAAAGCAGGAGAGTTCTGGCTTTGGAGGCTGTAGTTGAGGATGAAGTCTACCAGCCAAATGGTGGGGCTCCTCCATCAGGCTNGACAGCTGACTGACTGTCCCTCTCGGATCTCGGAAAGAGATTGGAGTTGCATCCCCTTAAGTGGCTCTGACCTGGGATCACCAGGAAAACAGAGAAAGCAGGAGAGTTCTGGCTTTGGAGGCTGTAGTTGAGGATAAAGTCTACCAGCCAAATGGTGGGGCTCCTCCATCAGGCTTCAGGATGCAGACAGCCGCTTTGACCCACCCACTGGCAGGGCTTCAGTTAATCCTCTCCAGGTAAGCTGACTCATCCTAGAGGAGAGACCTGTAGATGAAGACAGTCGGGGCCACAGCAGGAAAGAGCAAGAACAGTGCTCAGGGGAGCCCAGAAGCCAGTGACACTCACACACAGAGCGGTAGGCAGGATGCCGTGTCTTCAAAGACGCCCACCGCTCAGCCCTCAGAGCCTGATGTGTCAGTTTACATGACAAAGAGGAATTAAAGTGACAGATGGAATAAAGCTCCTAATTCACCACCCCTGAAATAGAGAGATCATTCTGGATTATCCGTGTTGGCCCAATGTCACCACAAGGATCCTTAAAGGACAGAGGCAAAGAGGGGAGTCAGAGGGAAAGGGGACTGGGAATGCTGGCGTGGGCTGTGAAAAGCTTAACCTGCACTGCTGGCTTTAAAGATGGAGAACCATCTTTAACGGGGACCCAGGAGATGCTTTGGAGAAGGAAATGGCAACCCACTCCAGTATTCTTGCCTGGAGAATCCCAGGGACGGAGGAGCCTGGTGAGCTGCAGTCTATGGGGTCACACAGAGTCGGGCACGACTGAAGCGACTCAGCAGGAGATGAAGGCAACCTCTAGAAACTGGAAAAGCCAAAGAAACAGATGCTCCGCCAGAGCTTCCACGAAAGAAGGCAGCCCCGCCAGCACCATGACTTTAGCCCGGTGAGGCCCGTGTTGGGCTTCTACCTGCAGAGTTCTTACGGTAGTATCTTTATGTTGTCTTATGCCTTGCAGTTTTGGTAGTGTGTTCAGGCAGCAGGAGAAAACAAATACACACATACACAGCTGCTCACTGGCTTCATATAGTTTCATCTTAAAGACAAATCTGCACCCAAGAATCACCAGACACTTGAGAAGTGCTTCTAATATGAAGGACAAAGACGAAAACAAATAACAGAAGAAACACCAACAACGCAGAAGGCCATAAAACTTCCAAAAGTAAAGAAAAGGCCAGAATGCTTCCAGAAAAAATAAATCCATGAAATGACAGAATGCTATTTACTTATTTATTGTATTTATCTTGATATTCGCAAAGAACTCAATATATGCCAGGCAATACACTAAGTGCTCCACAAATATTAACCCATTTAATCATCATAACAACCCCGTGAGTTAGGTTCTGTTATCCTTATTTTACAGATGAGGAAACAGACACAGAGAGGTTAAATAACTTGACCAAGATCACAGAACTGAGGTTGGTTATGAATACAGGTAATGTGGTTCCAGAGTTCACAGAAGAATATTTGGGAATTAAAAATATAATGGCAGAAACTGAAAAAATACTGAAAAGGCTGAAATATATAGTTGAGGCAATATTTTAGAATGGAGAAAAATATGTAAAGAGGTCAAAAATGGAAAAAAGATATAAGAAACTCAGGAAGTTCAGCATCCAATCTTTTCAGAAAATGAGAACAGAGAAGAGAGATGGGAAGAAATTTTTAAAGAAAACCACTAGACTCTGTGGCAAGAATTTGAATAATTTTTACTCTTGTAATTTGGTATCACTATATGTTCAGCATGAAGGTATTCTAAAACTTGTTTCTTACCTCACTGACAATAATAGTTCCTACTGTTATTTCCTTAGCTGATACTTAACTTGCTAATGTTTCAGATTTTATCTAAAACAATGAACATATTATCCAAAAAAAGGAGAAACTATTGGAGAAATTTTTCAGAGTATCAGGATTTGAATTTCCAGATTGAAAGGGACTATGTATGAATGTGAGATTTGGACTGTGAAGAAAGCTGAGTGCTGAAGAATTGATGCTTTTGAAGTGTGGCACTGGAGAAGACTCTTGAGAGTCCCTTGGACTGCAGGGAGACCCAACCAGTCCATTCTGAAGGAGATCAACCCTGGGATTTCTTTGGAAGGAATGATGCTAAAGCTGAAACTCCAGTACTTTGGCCACTTCATGCGAAGAGTTGACTCATTGGAAAAGACTCTGATGCTGGGAGGGATTGGGGGCAGGAGGAGAAGGGGACGACCGAGGATGAGATGGCTGGATGGCATCACGGACTCAATGGACGTGAGTCTGAGTGAGCTCTGGGAGTTGGTGATGGCCAGGGAGGCCTGGCGTGCTGCGATTCATGGGGTCGCAAAGAGTCGGACACGACTGAGCGACTGAACTAACTGAACTGAACTGATGGAGTATCCTGCACAATAAATTTGAAAAGTTATTAGTAAATGCTGTGGATTATTGGGCTTCCCCAGTGGCTCAGCAGTAAAGAATCCTGCAATGCAGGAGACTCGGGTTCATTCCCTGAGCTGGGAAGACCCCCTGGAGAAGGTCGTGGATCCAGTGGGAACCCGTGAACAGAGGAGCCTGGCAGGTACAGTCCATGGGGCTGCAGAGTCAGATGGGACTGAAGTGACTGAGTGCGCACAAACGCATGGGCTGTTGCTGTCCTCACACAGTTCACATGTTGAGACCTATTTCCCCACTGGATGTGGATGCAGGGCCTGTGAGAGTTGGTTAGGTCATGAAGGTGGAGCCCTCATGAATGGGGTCAGTGCCATAATGAACAGGACCCCAGAGAGCTTCCTCAGCCTTCCACACCTGTGAGAACACAGTGAGAAGGCAACCGTTTATGACTCAGGAAGTGGGCTCTCACCAGACACAGAATCTGCTAGAGCCGGGATCGTGGGCTTAACTTCCAGAACTGTCAGAGACATATTTCTGCTGTTTATAAACTACCCAGTATACAAATATCTTGAAAGCAGGCCAAATGAACTCAGAAGTCAAACACACTGAAATTTCAAGATAGTATACATAAAGAGGCCCTGCTGCTGTTACTGCTGCTGCTAAGTCGCTTCAGTCGTGTCCAACTCTGTGCGACCCGAGACTGCAGCCCATCAGGCTCCCCCGTCCCTGGGATGCTCCAGGCAAGAACACTGGAGTGGGTTGCCATTTTCTTCTCCAATGCATGAAAATGAAAAGTGAAAGAAGTCGCTCAGTCGTGTCTGACTCTTAGCGACCCCATGGACTCCAGCCCACCAGGCTCCTCCCTCCATGGGATTTTCCAGACAAGAGTGCTTGAGTGGGGTGCCATTGCCTTCTCCTAAAGAGGCCCTAATAAGTTTCTAAAGGGAAAAAAAATGATCCTATACAAGGGATTGATAAAAATAATGACATCAGATTTTTTTAATGGCACCAATGAAAGCCAGAAGACAATAAAACAATGATGTCAAACCCTCAAGAGAAAATGAGGTTCATGTTAGAATTCTATACCCAGCCAAACCACCAGTCAATGGTGAGATAGAATAAAGACATTTTAAGATATACAAGGTCTCAAAACTTTACTCCCATGCACTCTTTCTCAGGAAGAACATTAGTATAACACCCAAGAAAACATGCAAATGAAACCAAAAAAAGAAAACATGGAAAGGAGGAAAGGAGCAATTCCAAAGGTGGTGGTGGAATGAGGTCTCCAATACAGCTGTGCAGTGACTTGCCCATACACAAAAAAGAGGATCAAGGGTGCCAGTCTCCTCAGTGCAGTCGCTCAGTCGTGTCCGACTCCTTGCGACCCCATGGACTGTAGCACGCTGGGCCTCCCTGTCCATCACCAACTCTTGGAGTTTACTTAGACTCATGTCTGTTGAGTTGGTGATGCCATCCAGCCATCTCATCCTCCATCGTCCCCTTCTCCTCCTGCCTTCAATCTGTCCCAGCAGCAGGGTCTTTTCTAATCAGTCAGTTCTTCGCATCAGGTAGCCAAAGTATTGGAGCTTCAGCTTCAGCATCAGTCCTTCCAATGAATATTCAGGACTGATTTCCTTGCTGTCCAAGGGACTCTCAAGAGTCTTCTCCAACACTACATTTCAAAAGCATCAATTCTTCAGCACTTAGCTTTCTTCAGAGTCTCCTAGATGAGCAAAAAATAAGAGTAACTGGTACCTAACATGTTTGATTGAACTGGAGGCATGTTATGCTTTTTAGAGTGTGAACAATTAGTGATAGTTATGTAACAAGCTAATTTTAAAAAATGATGCAATTATTAACTCCAAGAAAAACCAAACAAGACATAAAAGTGTCATCTGTAATATTTACAAGGTCATAATGAAGCAAATGCTGAAATTGAGTTTTTCCAAAAGCTTTGAAATAACTATGATTAAAGGAGGGGGAATTGCAAAAGATGCCATTGTAAAGCCAAATCCTCATCTTCCAAGGCAGGAAGTCAGTAAATAACATTTAAAGTGAAAAATTAGAGATATAGTAATATAAGCTTCTCATCTTAAAATATGGAGGTAAATAGCAGAATAAACAACTAAAATAGTTAAAAGTGATTATCTCTGGGGATGGGGCATTCAAAGTTGAAGAAGTTAGAAGAGGAAAATGGTATTTTATTATCAATCTTGTACTACAATAATAATACAGTTTTTCTTTTCTTTTCCCCATTCATCAATTTATTACGCTATGTACAAGCATCATTTAGATAAAAATTAAACATAAATGTCTTGAACAGGATTTAGCACATAGCATGTGCTCAGTGAATGTTGGATGTTGACGTTGATGCTGCTGTGATCTTTGTTAAAGCTGCAACACTTAAAAACAGAACCAATCCCTAATCTGCGTAACAACCCTAAGGTAAATTATTTCATACTTTTCTATTTGTCCACTAAAAAGTAAAAATGTAGAGTGACTCAAACTCACTAAGCATAATACTCTGTAAGGACCATCCACATTGTTGCAAAAAGGAAGAACTTCATTCTTTTTATGGCTGAGTAGTATTCCATTTTATATATTATGTACATTGTATATATTAAGTATATATAATATGTACACCATCTCCTTTATCCACTCATCTGTAGACAGACATTTAGATGGCTTCCATGTCTTGGCTATTGCTTTCTTTAATATTTTAATTTTATTGGAGGACAGTTGATTTACAATGTTGGGTTAGTTTCAGGTATATAGCAAAGTGACTCCGTTATACATGTATGTATATTCATTCTTTTTTAGATTGTTTTCTCATGTGGGTTGTCACAGTGTGTTGGGTAGAGTTCCTTGTGCTGTACAGAAGGTCCTTATCAACTATCTATCTTATACAGAGAGTGTGCATAAGTTCACCCCACACTCCTGACTTCATCCCTCCCCTTGGCTGTTGTTAATAATGCTCCCATGAACATTGGGATGCATATCTTTTTGGATTTTCATCCTTTTTGGATATATGCCCAGGAATGGGATTGTTAGATCATATGGATTGCTGAATGCTATATAGTTCTAATTTTTTGTAAAATGAATGTATATTTATTTTTAAAAATTACAAAGAATAAATGTCATTTGAAATTCTACTCTTTAAGTAGAGATTCACAACTAACACTTGATGCTGCTGCTGCTAAGTCGCTTCAGTCGTGTCCGACTCTGTGCGACCCCATAAACGGCAGCCCACCAGGCTCCTCCGTCCCTGGGATTCTCCAGGCAAGAACACTGTAGTGGGCTGCCATTGCCTTCTCCAACACTTGATGAACCCCTCACTGTTATGTAAAAATATATATATAATATTTTTGTGCTTATTATTATCTATTAATCTGTTGGTAAAGCATCTGCCTGCAGTGCAGGAGATCCAGGTTTGATCCCTGAGTTGGGAAGATCCCCTGGAGAAGGAAATGGCAACCCACTCCAATATCCTTGCCTGGAAAATCTCATGGACAGATGAGCCTGGTGGGCAGTCCATGGGGTTGCAAAGAGTCAGGCATGACTGAGCAACTAATACTTACTTACTATACACAATTACATATAAATTAATGATACTATTTATGCTACTTTATAATCTGCTTTCATCAGCCAGTAATATGATATGGCCATGTTTCCACGACCAATAGATGTATGTAAATATACATATTTATTCAAAAATATGCATTGCCAACATATACCATAAGTTATAAACCATTCCCCTTTCGATGGACGTTTAAGTTGGCCTCATATTTCAATATTATATGCCACATTTCAGTGAGCATCCTTGTTAATGCGATATTGAATTCTTGATGTCCAAAGCCTCTTTTCACCAAATTCAATATTTGAGATAGAAAGAATCCACTAGATTCATACAATGGTCACCTCATTGCAAAATTTCATAAAGTAAAATAATTTGAGATGAGCTGAAGTTATTATAAAACCTAGCTCCTGATCTTGGGTCTTGAGGTTGAATATAATAAAACGTTCTCTTACACAGCTTGTGTCAGATCACAGGAGTCTAAAATTTGGTGTCTATGCCTGCACAGATGCCCCTTTAAACTTATTATGCTATTATCAACCTACAGTACTATATTTTTAGAACACTGTGAAAATAATTTTCCCATAAGTTTTCTTAGCATTATAATTTGATAGTTAAATCAGTCATCTATGCTTTGCAGATAAAAAATTTAAATACTTAACCTAGGGTGTAATTTCTGATGCTGGATTTTCAATGTCCACCAACCCAAGTTTGAGTTTGGTAGGAAACAAGAGAAAAATGGAAACTCATATCGTGTTCTGCTCAGTCATCTGGGCAAGCAGACTCTGAAAGCTTATAGAAGTTCTTGCTCTGTGTTCACCTTCTTCCAACAAATTATTTCAATAACAAAGAATTTATTAAGGTCAGTGTCTTCATGCCTTTCCCTCCCTGTGTATGATATTAGCTTTGCGGTGTAGACCAGCATGAGTTTGAGAGTATGCCTCTGTAGATGGATGGCCTTATGGTCTCTGGATGAAATGCACTCAATGCAGAAGGTGTAAGGTGGTATTTGGTATGTAAAGTAGAATCCTAAAATTGTGAAGCAAATTCTATCCTAGGAACACCAGGCACTGAACGGTAAACAAACATAAACAAATAAGCTTTAAATCATTCATTTCTGTTTCCAAGAATATTAAATCCACGACTTAAAGGCTTCTTATTTCCTGCCCGCTTTTGGAGGCTGTCCTTCCTTGTCTACATTTCTTGATATATGCTGGCCTCGTCACACACTCTACAGTCATAAAAATCTCAGGGAAAACATTTCACCACTTGACAGCCCATCCTGAACTTGGCTGGCTCCAGGAGCCACGGGGCGCCATCTGTTTACTCCGACTCCGCGGGTATCCGGAGGGCTCTTCCCACGACAGGCATGATGTCGAGGGCTCTGCAGTGGAAGCGCTCACTCGTGGACCTCTCCAAACAGACGAGACGCTCAAGGACCTTCCGGTTTCCAGGAATCTCAACGGGGGCCCCGCGTAGCCTCTGTCGGATGTTACTGGAGAAGATGAGGACCAAATAAGCAGACGTCAACACTTGTCCCTCCTTGGGCCCTGATGTCAGATTCCTCAGGAAACAGACTCTGACACAGATTTAGGTAGAGCGGACGCTGGGGTGTGTTTCGGAGGCCCACGTCTGGGGGGGAGTAAAGGAAACAGGACCCGGGAGAGGGAGCGGTCAGACTGGGACGCGCCTGCGGCAGACACCTAGTCTGCTCATCAGCGAGCCCCCGAGCCGGCCGGCTCTCCCGGGCTCTCCCTGAACCGAGGCACAGGGATCTGGCCTTTGCAGCCTTGCATCAGCCAGGCACGGGCTGTCGGCTGGCCCGGGAGGAAGTGTAACCCGCTGGGAGGGCGCGCCCTCTGATGATGGCAACCCCAGAACAAGCTCTTAGCGGAGAGCTCTCAGCAGCAGCGGGGCGGGTGCCTGGGGCTGGAGGGGCCAGCGGCAGGGCTCGGCAGCATCCCCTCCACTCTCCTGCCCTCGGGAATTCCCAGCTGTCCCGGGACGCCAGCTCCGTAGGCAAAGCTTCAGTCTGAACAAATGGCCACCGTCTTTAGACATGGGAGGGGCACAGGAAGGCGGGCATCAAAGAGGGACCCCCAAGGGAAGGGCATCCTCAGGGGCAGAGACCCTGCAACTACAGGTACAGTTACTATGAGAACTGCTGCAGAAGGCTTTCACAGCCACCCCAGATGAAGGGCCATCACAGGCTCTGTGGTGAGTGTGTCCGAAACGAGCAGGAGCCCCCTGGGTCATGAATGGGAAACTGAGCAGCAGGATACCAGCAGCATCACTCACGCCTGAGCTTCCACTGAGTCTCCACGTCGCTGTCCTGCCCGTGCCCTGGAGCCCGCCTCTGACGTCCCCACCAGTGTAACAGGAAAGAACATTCCGTATGCTGTTATAGACTGGTCACTAAAGGGATGCCACCTGTAAGCTTAAAACATACACAACCGCCCATCTCGGGGAGCCCTGCCTCCCAGGTAATGAGCATTAAGCTAAAATACCTTGTTTATCCCACAAGAAACATCCTGGCCAGGCCCACCTGTGAATGACGGCAGGAAGGAAGAAACTAACACATCCCCTCTGAAGGCTGGGGCCTTCCTAGCCGGCACTATGGCAAAAAACCCGTCTGCCAACGCAGGAGACATAAGACTCAGGTTCCATCCCTGGGTTGGGAAGATCCCCTGGAGGTGGTATGGCAACTCACTCCAGTATTCTTGCCTGGAGAATCTCATGGACAAAGGAACCTGGCGGGCTACAGAGTCAGACCAACCGAGTGACCAGCTTAAGGTTGCAAAGAGTCAGACCAACTGAAGCAACTTAGCATGCATGCTCTCTGGAGGCCGATGGGAACCAGGAAGTGCTTGACTTTACCCCCCGCCCCCACCTTTTCAGTATAAGAAGAGCCTAAATTCTAACTCAGGCAAGGCGGTTCTTCGGGAAATGAGCCCACCAGCTACTCAGTTTGCTGACTTTCCGAACAAAGTCATTATGCCTTGCCCCAGCTGCTCACCCCTTAATTACCGGTCTGTCATGAGGCAAGCACGGCAAGCTTAGACGCAGGAACAGCGGTACCCAAAAATGTCACAGCTTCCTGCTGCTTCTACTTGGAAGTGCTCTCTGGACCCTGTAATGAAGAGCAGACTGGAAAAACCTGCGTGTTACTACTCCAGAAAAGACCCTCAAAGAGGAATGGAGGTTGGTGGATAAATACCCCAGCCACCATCCTCTTGGAGACACAGTTACAAAACAGGTCCTGCACAGTATCCCCAGTTATCTGCAATGGCAACCCCCTCATTAATACACCATTTGGTCCCCTGGTTTTTCCAGTAGTCATGTATGGATGTGAGAGTTGGACCATAAAGAAGGCTGAGTGCTGAAGAATTGATGCTTTTGAATTGTGATGCTGGAGAAGACTCTTGAGAGGAGTCTTCTCTTCTGCAAGATCCAACTAGTCAATCCTAAAGGAAATCAATCCTGCATATTCATTGGAAGGACGGATGCTGAAACTGAAGCTCCGATACTTTCGCCACCTAATGCAAAGAGCTGACTCATTTGAAAGGACCCTGATACTGGGAAAGATTGAGGGCAGGAGGAAAAGGGGAAGACAGAGGATGAGCTGGTTGGATGGCATCACTGACGCAATGGACATGATTTTGAGTAAACTTCAGCAGATAGCATAGGACAGGGAAGGCTGGTGTGCAATCCATGGGGTCACAAAGAATTGGACATGACTCAGCGACTAAACAGTACCAACAACTACCTCTACTTTGGTTGAAGCCCAACTCAAGAGGATAGTTGAAACATAACTTCATTTTTACTGAAAAAGTCTCTAAAAGTTGAGTGTAAATAGATCCTTGCTTGGATTGCCTTCTCCTCACATTCTCCCAAAATTCTAGAAAATAATGCCCTCTGGGGCATCCCCTTTCTGGCCCCTTACATATAGAAATGATGGATAGTTATATTTAGATACTTAGATACACAGATAGATACGGATATTCTGATTTTTTTTTCCACTATTTTTGCCCATGTATGAAAGCCTGCAGAGCGTGTGTGGAGGGCAGGCTCTAGCCGTGTAACCGGACTGCATAGTCTAGTGGGACCCTGGCTGCCTGCCGCCCACCCCCCACCCTTCTGTTCCTCACATTGTGGATTTCCTTTAAGGAAGCGCCCCTGCCCACACTTAGTCCCTCTGGACTCACAAGAGTGGACCACCTGAGCCACAGCCTTCCAGAAGCAGGGGCTCTGCAGCACTGTGCAGCTGTCTACACCCTCCTTTCCCCCACACGTGGCTTCCTGTTACATTTAAAATGTAGCTCGAACTATTTCCCTGACGGCTCTAGATGAGTGTTTGAATGCCCCCCCCAAATCCATATGTCGAAACCTTACCCCCAGCGTGATGGCATTAGAAAGTGAGGGCTTGGGGAGGTAATTAGGCTGTGAAGTTGGCGCTTCCCTGAATGAGATTAGTGCCCGCATACAAGTGGCCCAGAACCCCCACCCCTTCCGTCCCACTGAGGGGGCGGCCATCCACGACCCAGGAAGCGTGTCCTCACCAGCACCAAACCTGCTGGCGACTTGCTCATCGACCGCGCAGCCTCCAGAGCTGCGGGGATGGGTTTCTGGTGCTCGGAAGCCGCTCAGTCTCGATGTCCTCCGCTGTCTCACGTCCTTCTCCCCCGATTCAGCCGGGCTCTTCTCAGACTTGCCGTAGGCTGTCTCAGGAGCGCTGCGCCTGCAGAATTCTTTCCCCAAATCTTCACTCACCCGCCGCTCCTTCTTCATTTGCTTTCCATTGAAGTAGACTTGGTTTAAAATGCCTCGTTGGTTTCCGGTGTGCGTCACAGCGATTTAGTTGTACGTATATACTTATTCACTTTTCAGATCCTTTTCCACGTAGTTTATCACAAGATACTCAGTATTGTTCCCTGTGCTATGCAGTAGGCCTTTGTTATTTATTTTATAATAGCAGTGTGTATGTGTTAATCTCAAATTCCTAATTTGTTCCTCCCCACTTTCCCCTTTGATAACCATGAGTTTGTTTTCTGTGTTTGTGGGTCTATTTCTGTTTTGTAAATAAGTTCATCTGTATTTTTTTTCAGAGTCTACATATAAGTATATATATGCTTATATACATATATAAACATATAACCTCCTGAGAAATCTGTATACAGGTCAAGAAGCAACAGTTAGAATTGGACATGAAACAACAGACTGCTTCCAAATTGGGAAAGGAGTACATCAAGGCTGTATATTGTCACCCTGCTTATTTAACTTCTATGCAGAGTTCATCATAAGAAACGCTGCTGGATGAAGCACAAGCTGAAATCAAGATTGTAGGGTGAAATATCAATAACCTCAGATATGCAGATGACACCACACTTATGGCAGAAAGTGAAGAACTAAAGAGCCTCTTGAAGAAAGTGAAAGAGGAGAGTGAGAAAGCTGGCTTAAAATTCAACATTCAAAAAACTAAGATCATGGCATCCGGTCCCATCACTTCATGACAAATAGGTGGGGAAACAGCAGAAACAGTGACAGACTATTTTTTTGGGCTCCAAAATCACTGAAGATGGGGACTACACCCATGAAATTAAAAGATGCTTGCTCCTTTGAAGAAAAGCTATGACCAACCTAGACAGCATATTAAAAAGCAGAGACATTACTTTGCCAACAAAAGTCTGTCTAGTCAAAGCTATGGTTTTTCCAATAGTCACGTATGGATGTGAGAGTTGGACTATAAAGAAAGCTGAGCACCAAAGACTTGATGCTTTTGAACTGTGGTGTTGGAGAAGACTCTTGAGTGTCCCTTGGACTGCAAGGAGATCCAACCAGTCAATACTGAAGGAAATCTGTCCAGAATATTCATTGGAAGGACTGATGCTGAAGCTTAAGCTCCAATACTTTGGCCACCTGTTATGAAGAACTGACTCTTTGGAAAAGACCCTGATGCTGGGAAAGATTGAAGGTGGGAGGAGAAGGGGACGACAGAGGATGAGATGGTCGGATGGCATCACCGACTCGATGGACATGAGTTTAAGTAAGCTCCTGGAGTTGGTGATGGACAGGGAAGCCTGGCGTGCTGCAGTCATGGGGTCACAGGGAACTGGAGACTGAGTGGCTGAACGGAACTGAACTATAAGCCACATCATATCTTTGTCTGTCACTCAGAATGATAATCTCTGGATCTATCCATCTTGCTGCAAGTGGCGTTATTTCATTGGTTTTATGGTTGGGTAATATTTCCTTATGTATACATGCCACATCTTCATTATCCCTTCATCTGTTGATCGAATTTAGTTTGTTTCCTTGTCCTGGCTATTGGAAATAGGGTTGCAAGGAATACTGGAGGAACATGTATCTTTTCAAACTAGAGTTTTCTTGGATATTTGCCCAGGAGTGGGATTCCTGGATCATATGGTAGTTCTACTTCTAGTTTGTTAAGGAACCTCCATCCTGGTCTCAAACCTAATATCACCTCCTCGGAGACGGGCTCCTTGACCACTCAACTTAGGGTATCAAACCCCTCAGCCACCATTGTATAACTCTGTCCAATATTTATCACAGCCCAAGACAACATGAAGTTATCTCATCTATTGATTTATTCATTTATTGTCTGATGTACCTTCAATAGTATAAGCTCCATGACAGCATCATATGATCCTTGTTTGCTCTGTTATCCTCAGCACCTAGAATAGTACCTAGACTATACTAGGTATTCAATAAAAATACCTAATAAATGAACAAATGAAATATTTCATGCTTATATAGCAAAACATAAGCTTAGAGCAAAAAATATGAAACCTCCAAAACGTTATAGTCATTGTTTTCAAACATCTTAAAATCAAAAGACAAGAGTATTAAATAAACATGGTGCATTGCAATCATTAAGGTGAGTTTCCAGTAACCCCTCTGCACTATCTACAGATGTAAGATCTAAGGGTCCTGTTGATTCCAAACTTCCTTCACACTATGGATTTCATTATCCCAGATTGAGTTATTTGTAGCTTTGCAATGTTAAAATAATAACAGGCTAGTTAATAAAAATAATATAATGACAACAAAAGCAAGTTGATGTTGCCATTCTCCTTGATTTAGAGGGTCTTCTAGGTAGGGGATTGAAAGGCAGCTGATTTCTGAGTCAGGCCAAGAATTCCATCATAGTTATAGATACTTCAAGTCAAATCAGCAAAATGTGCCCTCAGAGGTAACACATGAAATATGTTTTGCTAGATACTACCAGGCTGGAGAAGGAAATGGCACCCCACTCCAGTGTTCTTGCCTGGAGAATCCCAGGGACGGGGGAGCCTGGTGGGCTGCCGTCTATGGGTTCGCACAGAGTCGGACACGACTGAAGTGACTTAGCAGCAGATACTACCAGGCAAGGAGCAGAGAGAAACAGGTGTGCCAGCAGGGATATGTGTTGTTTTTGCAGGACAAAAAGGAGCAAAAGCTGAAAGATTTAGCCTCTCAGAGCAATGGCTTTGTGAGCCTACAGTGATTTATTTGATGGGGAAGAGGAGGACTGATCCCCTCCTCCATAGGATCAGCTCGTTGATTATAAACACTCAATAACTTTCAGGTTGAAAATGCATTTCCTCCCCTAGCCTATATGTTTCTGATGCATGCTTTATTATTTCCTATTAGGAAATGCTATTTAATTCCATCCACAGCTTGGCGACCTTTGTGTGGCTTCCCCACTTAGGAAATTTACAAGTAAATCACCAAGAAGTATGTACACATACACTTATAAAATATACATGTGCTTGTAAATGAAAATGCACCAAATGGCAAAAAAAAAAAAAAAAAAAAAAAAGCTACATGCATTGCAAAAACCGGGCATATTGTGCATAAGAGGTGGGAGGCAGGTGTTTGGGAAATCTTCACACCATCCCAATATTTTTCTAATGGTTTCCATTTCCAGTGCAAGGGAGAATTTGGAAAACATTAGCCACTGTGGTGTGCTCTGAGCTGTGACATGTAGCTGGCAACGTGGTGGGTGGGATGCCCCCCCTTTTTTTCCCTCTAACAAAGAAATAGGGTGAGTTTATTAAAGCATAAATGCCATTTTCATTCTGCAATGATGACTGCATGGCTGGGATCCCCGAGGTACAGAGGCAGTCAAAGCAAACAGCTGTGCCACCTACTTGCAACAGTTGTACGCCCACCACACAGCTCGGAGGGGAGGAGCAGGTCACAGAGAGCCGTAAAGAGGACGGGGAGGGGGCGCGCGCGGGGGGCACCTCCCTGAGCTTGCTCCTCGTCGCCCGAGGGAAGATCCAGCCCTTCAGAGGGTAAGTATTGTGCGCTCGCCGCTCAGAACACTGGGCATTCTCTTGCAACTCGTCTCCTATAAACCACCTACTGCATTTTTACATCCTCCAGTCACGCAGACCAAAACAGTGTTAGATGTGTATAAGAGACAGCTGCTCTAGTCTATGAAACAGGCTTTTTTTTTTTTTTTTTTTTTGCCACGCCATATATGGCATGTGGGGTCTTAGTTCCCCAACCAGGACTCAAACCCATGCCCCCTGCACTACGAACTCAAGAGTCCTAACCACTGGACTGCCAGGGAAATCCCAAACAGCACCAATTTCTTACGGTTATTGCTAAAATTGAACAAGCTATGGAATATGAATACAGCCAGTCCCCAAGAGTTGGTGGGGGCTCCCCAGGGAGGCGTCTGCGCCCCGCGTGGTGGATGACCGGGGGCACGCCTCCTGCCACTCAGCCTGAAAGAGGCAGGCGGGGGAGAAGCACCCCCCCTAGCTAGCTCTGCACCCCGCTTTGTGGATGACCGGGGGCACGCCTCCTGCCACTCAGCCTGGAAGAGGCAGGCGGGGGAGAAGCACTCCCCTAGCTAGCCCTCCTCCTCGCCGCTTCCGTGCTCCAGGGCGCCTCGTGGGAGGAGACTTCGAAGTGAAAAGTCTGAGACAAGAAAAAGCAGAGAAAATGCCTTTCCTCTGAAACAAGGCTGCCTGCCACCCCTTTCTTGGAAAGGCTCGCGAATGAGCAAGGACCCAGCCCGAGATGTTCATCTTGTGATCAGCTCCATGCCTCGCGAGATGACCCCGCAGAGCAGGGTCAGCAGGAAACCACGTTCAGTGGGCCCAACTGGAACTGAACCTGTAACCTCAGTGACAATATGTCCTAATCAACGAAGGTCATGCTGACCTAAGATGCTGCCCTGAAGCGCTGACCTTCAGGGGTTCCACAGTAGCCCTGGACGTCACTGATTCTCTTTCACTGCAGGCTTCCCTCCCCAAGGCCACCTGCTCCCATCAAACGTCCCCTCCACACCGTGTCACAAGGCTCTCCGCTTTTAAAAACCACCTCCATTTCCTCAACACCATTCAGGGCAGGCCTTCTCGGTGCCAGGCACTGTTCCAGAGACGTGGATGTGTATGGGATATGTCAGTGGAATAAAAGGGTCAGGGATCCCTGCTTTGAAACAGATTATATTCTAGCAAGAGAAGACAGACAATGAAAAATAAACATAATGCATTCAATAAGAAATGCGTTGGAAAAAGAGAATGTCACGCAGAATAAGGAGGAAGCAGGATTACCATTCACTCTGGCAACCCCGCTCCTGGGCATATATCTGGAAAAGACAAAAGTTCTAATTCAAACAGATACATGCACTCCTATGTTCAGAGCAGGACTGTGTACAACAGGCAATATGTGGAACCAACCTGAATGCCCGTCAACAGGTGACTCGATGAAGATGGGTGTATATGCACAATGCAGTATTACTCATCCATAACATGCAATGAAGCAATGCCATTGGCAGCAGCATGGATGGATCTAGAGAGTGTCATAGGAAGCACAGCATCAGTCTCAGTTCAGTCGCTCAGTCGTGTCCGACTCTTTGCAACCCCATGAACCACAGCACGCCAAGCCTCCCTGTCCATCACCAACTCTTGGAGCTTACCCAAACCCATGTCCATTGAGTCGGTGATGCCATCCAACCATCATCCTCTGTCGTCCCCTTCTCCTCCTGCCTTCAATCTTTCCTAACATCAGGGTCTTTTCAAATAAGTGGAGTACGTCAGAGACAAATATCATATGATATCACTTATACATCATATCTAAAAAAAATGATACAAATGAACTTACTTACAAAACAGAAATAGACTCACAGAGAGAATCAGTTCAGTTCAGTTCAGTCACTCAGTGGTGTCTGACTCTTTGCGACACCATGAATCGCAGCATGCCAGGCCTCCCCATCCATCACCAACTCCCAGAGTTCACTCAGACTCAACGTCCATCGAGTCACTGATGCCATCCAGCCATCTCATCCTCTGTTGTCCCCTTCTCCCCCTGCCCCCAATCCCTCCCAGCATCAGAGTCTTTTCCAATGAGTCAACTCTTCTCATGAGGTGGCCAAAGTACTGGAGTTTCAGCTTTAGCATCATTCCTTGACAGAGAGAATAGATTTATGGTTATCAAAGGTGAAATGGAGGAGGAGGGATAGGATTATCAGATACACACTGCTGCTGCTGCCGCTGCTAAGTCGCTTCAGTCGTGTTTGACTCTGTGTGACCCCATAGACAGCAGCCCACCAGGCTCCCCCATCCCTGGGATTCTCCAGGCAAGAACACTGGAGTGGGTTGCCATTTCCTGCTCCAATACATGAAAGTGAAAAGTGAAAGTGTAGTCGCTCAGTCATGTCCAACTCTTAGCGACCCCATGGACTGCAGCCCACTAGGCTCCTCCATCCATGGGATTTTCCAAGCAAGAGTACTGGAGTGGGGTGCCATTGTCTTCTCCAGAACAGATACATGCTATTGTATATCAAATAGACAAAGACTTACTATATAGCTCAGGGGTCTATATTCCATATCTTATCATAACCTATAAGGGAAAAGAATCTGAAAAAGAAAATAAATATGTATATATATATCACTTTGCTATACGTCCAAAATTAACTCAACGTTGTAAATCTACTTAAAAAAAAAGCATGAGTGCAGAAGTTGAGCAAGTGGCCCCTTTCAAAGATCAGTCAGGATTCTTGTCACTGAGAAAACCCTGGAGGCGAGGCTAGCAGGGGTGGACGGTGGGAGTGTGTGCACAGCCAGGGCTGAGGCCAGGCTGGACTGGCCCACTGACAGGAGGGTCCATGAGGCCAGACAGGTTAGGAGGGAGCGGGTGTGGGCCTGGAGCTAGGGGAAGCAGACCACGCAAGCCCTGCTGACTGCACGGAGGACCGGGCTTGGCGCTGAGGAGTGAGGGGCCCGGCGGGGTCCCCGAGAGAAGCGGCATGGTCCAACTCGTGCATTAGGAGGGGCTGTGTGGCGGCTCCGGGCGCTGGGGCTGACTCCAATTCCCCTCTGCGTGTGGACAGCCGTTCCCCGAGGGCCAGTCTCCTGGGAGACGTCTCCACTCATGACCTCCGTTTTCTCCTCTCCCATTGCTCTCTCAGCCTGCCTTCTATACTGGCGGGTACCAATTCTGACAAGGATCCCTGGGTAGGAAAACCCCAAACCAACGTCTTTGCTCTTACTTTCCCTATACTGATGACCTTTCCTCCTCTTTTCCTTCTTTCTCAACCTGGCTCTCAGAAATCTGTGCTGCTCGGTTTTCAGTATTAGGTCCTCTTCTCACTGGATATACATTTGGGGGGGCCGGGAGAGGAGCAATTCCTTTCTTTCCCAGGAGCTACATTTTCATTGTTCTATTGATGACGGCAAAGTTGTTACTTCCATCCCCAGTCTTCCTCCCGACATCCAGACCCATACCCAACTGCTTATTGGACATCTTGACTTGGCAGTGGAGGGCCTCATGTTTCTCTGTAGGAAGGGTTCAGAAACAGCACTCAGGGGGAAGGGAAGGACTGGATTGTATAAAAACTGTCTTTGCACTGCATGGATTTTTCTTTTTTTACTACAACTGTGTGTATAGGTGGGGTAGCCAAACAGAAAGCTAATGAAAACCAGGAGAAGGCTATGAGCCACTCTGCCTCACGTACAATTTTACAAACCTCCATCCACAGTTCTTCAAGCACTCTGTCCAGAATAGCAAGGAGAGATAAGAAAGCCTTCCTAAGCAATCAATACAAAGGGGAATATTGAGGAAAACAGTAATATTGAGGAAAATAAAGGAAAACAACATAATGGGAAAGACTGGAGATCTCTTTAAGAAAATTAGAGATACCAAGGGAACATTTCATGCAAAGATGGGCTCAATAAAGGACATAAATGGTATGGACCTAACAGAAGCAGAAGAGGTGGCAAGAATACACAGACGAGCTATACAAAAAAGATCTTCATGACCCAAATAACCATAAAGGTGTGATCACTCACCTAGAGCCAGACATCCTGGAATGAGAAGTCAAGTGGGCCTTAGGAAGGATCACCACTGTGAACAAAGCTAGGGGAAGTGATGGAATTCCAGTTGAGCTATTTCAAATCCTAAAAGATGATGCTGTGAAAGTGCAGCACTCAATAAGCCAGCAGATTTGGAAAACTCAGCAGTGGCCACAGGACTGGAAAAGGTCAGTTTTCATTCCAATCCCAAAGAAAGGTAATGCCAAAGAATGCTCAAACTACCACACAATTGCACTCATCTCACATACTAGCAAAGTAATGCTCAAAATTCTGCAAGCAAGGCTTCAACAGCACATAAACTGTAAACTTCCAGATGTTCAAGCTGATTTTAGAAAAGGCAGAGGAACCAGAGATCAAATTGCCACTGGATCATAGAAAAAGCAAGATAATTCCAGAAAAACATCTATTTCTACTTCGTTGGCTATGCTAAAGCCTTTGACTATGTGGATCACAACAAACTATGGAAAATTCTTCAAGAAATGGGAATATCAGACCATCTTACCTGCCTTCTGAGAAATCTATATGCAGGTCAATAAGCAACAGTTAGAACTGGACATGGAAAAACAGACTGGTTCAAAATTGGGAAAGGAGTACGTTAAGCCTGTATATTGTCACCCTGCTTATTTAACATATGCAGAGTACATCATGAGAAATGCTGGGCTGGATGAAGCACAAGCTGGAATCAAGATTGTAGGGAGAAATATCAATAACCTCAGGTATGCAGATGACACCACCCTTATGGCAGAAAGTGAAGAGTAAGTGAAGAGCCTCTTAATGAAAGTGAAAGAGGAGAGTGAAAAAGTTGGCTTAAAACTCAACACTGAAAAAACTGAGATCATGGCATCCAGTCCCATCACTTAATGGCAAATAGATGCGGAAACAATGGAAACAGTGACAGACTTTATTTTCCTGTCCTCCAAAATCACTGAAGATGGTGACTGCAGCCATGAAATTAAAAGACACTTGCTCTTTGCAAGAAAGCTATGACAAACCTAGACAGCATTTTTAAAAGCAGAGACATTACTTTGCCAACAAAAGTCCATCTAGGCAAAGCTATGGTTTTTCCAGTAGTCATGTATGGATGTGAGAGTTGGACCATAAAGAAGGTTGAGCACCAGAGAACCGACGCTTTTGAACTGTGGTGTTGGAGAAGATTCTTGAGAGCCCCTTGGACTGCAAGGAGATAAAGCCAGTCAATCCTAAAGGAAATAAGTCTTGAATATTCATTGGAAGGCCTGATGCTGAAGCTGAAGCTCAACACTTTGGCCACCTGATGTGAAGAACTGACTCATTGGAAAAGACCCTGATGCTGGGAAAGATTGAAGGCAGGAGGAGAAGGGGACGACAGAGGATGAGATGGTTGGATGGCATCACCGACTCAATGGACATGAATTTTAGTAATCTCCAGGAGTTGGTGAAGGACAGGGAAGCCTTACATGCTGCAGTCCACGGGGTGGCAAAGAGTCGAACACAACTGAGCGACTGACCTGAGCAGGTGAGCCACTGCAAGCTACCTGTGGGCACCGACTGATGTCAGATATGCATAGCTATTCAAAGGGCTTCCCTGGCGGCTCAGCTGGTAAAGAATCTGCCTGCAATGCAGGAGACCCGAGTTCCATCCTGTGTCAGGGACAGAAGGAAATGGCAAGCTACTCTACTCTTCTTGCCTGGGAAACCCCAAGGAAAGAGGAACCTGGTAGCCCTACAGTACATGGAGTCGCAAGAGTTAGACACGACGTAGCACCTAAACCACCAACCACTATCACATATATTCAGAACTTGGTGAGACAAATCTAAATGCCCACCCCATGTCCCCTGTCTTAGGGAATGGGACTTCCATCTGACTGGTCACCCAAATCTCAAACTGAGAATCTCCTCTCGTTACTGAGTATAACTTCCCCCACCCCAACTGTTTATTCTGGGTCATGAACTCTGAGATTAGCCTCAGTCCTCCTTGGGGCCCTGGCCTCTCACCCTGCCTGCAGGCTCCAAGCGTTTGGCTCCTTGTCCTGCCTTCTCAGGGACCAGCTGGAGCCTTGCTCCAAACCACAGAATTACCCTGAATCCCTGTGATTCCTCTCGTACAATCTGCCCACTGCCCACAGAATCCTGCTCTGTGTCTTGCTCATGAGCTCAAATCTTCTTGGACGCCGGCTCCAGTCTAGAGCAAGCCTCTTTCTCGACCACTCCCTTCAAGAGCCAGCTCTACATACATGAAGGCTCCAAGCTGCGGCTTCTTTTCTATGGCTTCCACCAAAGCCCTAGCACCTTCCTCAGCCCAGCCAGCTTCTCAGTTATGCTGGTCTGCGTTAGTCAGGCGAGGACAGACTATTTGTAGCAAAACAACCCAGAGCAAAGTGTAGCACAACAAAGGCTTAACTCTCAGTCCTGCCAGAGTCAGAAGTAGGCCAGGGAGTTTTGCACAGTGGTCTTTCAGATGGCAAATCAAGGACCCAAGCTGCTTCCCCTCTGCTGGTCCGTCACCACCAACGCGCGTTCTCTAAAACTGCCAAAGCAGGAAAGGTGCAAGCCCAAAGAACGCGTGCCTTCTCGTAGGTCCCTGGGACCAGAACTGACGCGACATTTTTATTTACATTCCATTGGTAAGAATTAGCCATCACGGATCTGCCCGGGGGGCTGGGAAATAAAGAAGACGTGGTTGTTTGCGGAGCACTAATTAATATTATTTCACACATGTTTAATTATTACAGGAAGCTAAACTTTATCACTGGGATCTCAAAGAGCTAAAAGGAATTTAATAAAAGTAAAAGAACCTTTAGGTAGACCTAAGAGTCAAACCCACGTGCATCTAACAGCAGAGTAAAGAGAGGCTGACTTGAGGGCACCTCCGTGCGGGGCTCACGCTTGGCAATTACTTCAGATGCTGACCCACACGGAGAGAGTCAGCTTGCGGAGATGTTTGCTGATAATGAATTGGTGGCTTGTTTATATTTAGAGTGAGACTGAGTAATTGATGGTTATCTGACGAATTGGCAGAAACCACACAGACATTCTGAAAAGTTCATTACAAAACACGCCTAAATACAGCAAGATTCCTTGTGACTTCTTCCCGCCTGCAATATACTTAAATAAAGCTGTATCTGACCATTGTCCTTGTGGGCATTAGAGACCCTGACCAAGGCTCTCTGTCTCCCACGACTTTAACAGGCTCCTATCGCTTTGCACCCACTGAGTTTTCTCAGACGGCCTCACAGGCAGCAGCTCAAAGGAGATGGGAGATCAGATCTGAGCGGCTGTGGGGTTGTGCTGGGTTCCTAAAAGTCTTTGCATGACCTCAGAACTTCAGGGCCTCGGATTCATAATTGAAATTTTGAAAACCTCATGTGTTCATACTAACCTATCTTATCTGTGCATAAGGAGTGAAAAGGGAAAGTGAAAGTGAAGTCGCTCTGTCGTGTCTGGCTCTTTGCACTCACGGGCTGTAGCCTACGAGGCTCCTCCATCCCTGGGATCTTCCAGTCACGAGCACTGGAGCGGGGTGTGATTTCCTAAGGAGCAAAAACCATCAAAGGCTCCAAGGGGCCAGAAAACTGCGTGAATGAGAGGGACACGCCAAGTGGAGCACATTCACCACCCAAATCTGCCCGACTATAGTCAAGAGCAGTGAGTGGGGTCTGCCCGGGACTATCTAAGCGTCCGCACGTGGCGCTGATGCTGCTGGCTCCGGACCAGGCTTTGAGAACCACTGGGCAAGAGGAAGGCAGGCTCACTGTGTTACTAGAGCATCTCCTTTTTTTAAAAGAAACCAGAAGTCTGGAGTTATATGTGAAATCTTACGATTTTTAAATTCCTGGCAGCAAATTTAAAATTATTTTTAAAACACTCTCTGAGCCAGAGTCTTTGAGCTAGATTTTTTTTCCCTTTAATCTGCCAGTTCACAACTCTACCATAAGCGTTGACCAAGGAATCAGTCACACATGCGCCCACACACACACACACACACACGAACATGCACACACACGCACGAACATGCACACACATGCACACACCTACGCGGCTTTGTATGGGAAGATACCGCCCTTATCAGGTATCCTACCGTGATCCCTATCATCCCAAGCTACCTTCGCCTTGACGCAGATCACAACCATTACCGTTATTTTACCTTTGACATTCCAAAGTAAGCATCCCAAAGCCTTCATACTTGAACGCCTTTTATATGGACTAGTTTTTGAAACATGGACTCTAAACATTTCCTAAAACATCTTAGATTCATGTTTCTGTAGCACTAGGTTCTGTGTCCTTTCACAAGCGTTTATCGGGCACCTCTTGTGCGAGATGCTGAGTCAGGTGTGGATGCTCTCGAGACCCTGGCCTCTGCAGCTCTGTCCCACTGCGGGTTCTGTGTCATCCGGGTTTGGAGAGAGAGGGGGGCATGTAGAAGTGAGGAGAAATGCAGAGGAGAAGCCACCAGCCTTCATCTGTCTCATACACACTGGGTTCCATTGAAGAGCTTCTTTGAAGAAATTGCCTCAACATAAACATTTTGACCATTCATTTCAACAGTGATTAAGTTCAGTCGCTCTGTCGTGTCCAACTCTTTGCGACCCCATGAATCGCAGCACGCCAGGCCTCCCTGTTCATTACCATCTCTCGGAGTTCACTCAGACTCACATCCATCGAGTCAGTGATGCCATCCAGCCATCTCATCCTCGGTCGTCCCCTTCTCCTCCTGCCCCCAATCCCTCCCAGCATCACAGCCTTTTCCAATGAGTCAACTCTTCGCATGAGGTGGCCAAAGTACTGGAGTTTCAGCTTTAGCATCATTCCTTCCAAAGAAATCCCAAGGCTGATCTCCTTCAGAATGGACTGGTTGGATCTCCTTGCAGTCCAAGGGACTCTCAAGAGTCTTCTCCAACACCACAGTTCAAAAGCATCAATTCTTCAGCACTCAGCCTTCTTCACAGTCCAACTCTCACATCCATACATGACCACAGGAAAAACCATAGCCTTGACTAGATGGACCTTAGTCGGCAGAGTAATGTCTCTGCTTTTGAAAATGCTATCTAGGTTGGACATAACTTTTCTTCCAAGGAGTAAGTCCTTCCAAAGAAATCCCAAGGCTGATCTCCTTCAGAATGGACTGGTTGGATCTCCTTGCAGTCCAAGGGACTCTCAAGCCTCAAGTAAATAACAGTGCCTGGCATGTGCTACCACTCAAAAAATGTTAGACTTACTATTCAAGAAGAATGGAGTCTGATTGATTTGACAGGTACCAAACTTGAGCTTTAGAAGAAAAGAAGGGCAGACTCAGAATCAACATCTTTTGTTGCCACCTGTGACGCTAGGAGAGAGAAAACTTCAAAAAGCATATTATCAACTTTTTCCAGAGTGGGAAGGAAAATTGCATGTGTTGAACACTGATTTTGCCTCAGGCACCAAATGCTAACACCTTTAATTTTCCTAACAGCCCTCCTGTGGAACCACACTGTTTCGGGGGCAAAACCAAGACACACACATTAAATGACTGACTGTGAGTCATAACTACAAACGCGACAGGAGTAAGGTCTGGTCTCAGCTTGCTTGAGTCAGTGTGGGCCACTGGGACCGCGGCGAGCAAGAGTCTGGATCCAGCTTAGTAAGGGAAGGCTTCTGGACCTTACATGTCTCCCGACTCATACCCCGCAAATCAACCAGACATTGGTGACTGGTCGGCCAACATTTCAAAACATGTCAGGGGACAGGACAGCACAGTCTTCTCTCTCACGCCAAATATCAAGCCACTTTTCCTTTGACCGAAGAATCTTTTCCTGCTCTAGATGTTAGAAAACAGAGAAAATGAGTGGAAAGATTTGATACTATCCTTACCCTCAAGGGCTTCCCTGGTGCCTCAGATGGTAAAGAATCCACCTGCTGTGCAGAAGACCTGGGTTTGCGATCCCTGGGTTGGGAAGATCCCCTGGAGAAGGGAATGGCTACCCACTCCAGGATTCTGGCCTGGAGAATCCCATGGACAGAGGAGCCCGGCAGGCTACAGTCCATGCGGTCGCAAAGAGTCAGACATGACTTCGCAACTCTCACTTGACTTCAAGGGCTTCGGGGTTTTATTTGGTCTCTCTCTTTCCCACCTCTCTATTTTTCATTTTCCTTTCAAGGAACACTGCCATCACATCCATATTAGTCTTTACTCTTGGCTGAGCAGTTGCAGCATTTATTCCCTCACTGCTGCTGCTGCTGCTAAGTCCCTTCAGTCGTGTCCAACTCTGTGCGACCCCATAGACAGCAGCCCACCAGGCTCCCCCGTCCCTGGGATTCTCCAGGCAAGAACACTGGAGTGGGTTGCCATTTCCTTCTCCAATGCATGAAAGTGAAAAGTGAAAGTGAAGTCGCTCGATCGTGTCCGACCCTCAGTGACCCCATGGACTGCAGCCCACCAGGCTCCTCCATCCACGGGATTTTCCAGCAAGAGTGCTGGAGTGGGGTGCCGTTGCCTTCTCCATTCCCTCTCTGAGTCACCATCAATACCAGACCCTCCCAAAAGGATTAGTGGGCAATTTAGGATTTCCTGATGATTTCGCTGCAGAGATGGAAGAGAAGATTCACACTGGAAGCACCACGGCAAGCTGCTTACAGTCACCCCTCTGCATACAGTACCTCAAAGAGGGTTATTGGCCCCAGTTCTTACCTCAGTGTAGCTCTCACATTTGCTGGTTTTACTCCTCTTTCCAAAGTCTCCTCAACCCTGCCAGTTCCCTTGAACAAAGCCACTTAGCACAAAGCCAGCTCCTTCCTCAGACTGACAGGTTCACATCCACCCTAGAGCAAAGCACAGTCCCTTGCTTATCCGCCCTCGCCCTTCTCAGAAGGCAGTGGAGTGCTGCAGCAGAAAGCTTACTGGCCAGTCACAAAGTTTAAAAGCAGCATCGCAATGTGCCAGACAGACATGATGCTCAAAATAAAGTCAGTATCCTTTCCGGCGTACAGTTTGACAGGAAGGTAGCCACTGACTCAGTGACTACACCAGCTATAGGAGCTGTGGCAAGAAGACAATATTGTTCAAAGGGAAAGCCTTTGTCAGGAAGAGCTTCCAGAGGGAAGAATAACTCAGCTGAAAACTATAGGACATGGTAGAATAGCCCGAATGAGGAAATGGAGGAAGGAGAGCTCCAGATATAAGGAACACCGGGGCAGAGCCCTCTGGCAGGAAAAAGCCCAGCATGTTCTAATTCCGTGGTACTCCAGAGAAGGACACTTTTCCTTCCCGTATCCCTTGCTCACCAACTAGCAGTTGACTGGATGTCATAAGAGACTTCAAAGCCCTCAAGAGGCCCTCCAGAGAAATATTAATCGGCCATTCTGATCCAGAGAGGTACCATCTCTGAACATTATAGCATCTTTAATCTATTGACATGCTTCTATGTCTTAATGTGTATGTATAATAATTTATCCTTAGCGGTAATTGGGAGTAGAAACTGTAAGTGCACTTGCTAAAAAGCTGTAAGAATTCATATGTGTATTTTGGTGATGTATATTGTTTGCATAAATCACAAAGGCATATTTTTATTGCAACAGCTCAAAATAATGCTGTATACATGATTGTAATTCCAAGTAATTAATGGGATAATCAAATATATCAGGAGTTTTATTTTGAGGCCTCCATGATCTCTCAGCTCTAAAATCAATCCAAATATTCAGAAGCTTGAAAATCTGGAATTCTTCAAAATAATTGTACACGATCACATCATTTTTGAATCTCAGTCCCTGTCACTCTGATCTCTACATTTGCTTCTTTTTCATAAAAAAAGCAAGGTAGACCAGTGATTTCTCTGTTGGCTGCTCCCTCTCCGCCCTGTACCTGTCTCACATGTAAGCTTCATAAGAATGTGGAATTCTGTTTGATAAACTTTTGCTGCATTGAAACCTGTTAAACTGAATATTAACATTCCCTAAGCATCAACTTTTGCTTATTAAGACTAGAGTAAGCATGAATCTCCACAGGGGCAGAAAGAAGAATTGCAACTATTCTTCAATAACAGAATGATGAAATTAGCCAAATAATATTTCACTTGAATCAAGTATCTAATTCAGTGTTTGTTTTTTTTTTAATATGTGTGAATCAGCAATTTGTTCAGCTGAAATAATCTCCTGTTTAGTTCAAAGGTAGTACTGTTAATACATGAATCAGATTGTCCTGATTCCTTTAATTTTCCTCACAGAGCTTTCTTACTAAAAGAAAATTTAAATCTCTAAAATTAAAAAAAAAAAAAAGAATGTGGAATTTTGTCAGTTTTGCTCCCGCTGGTATTCCTAGATTCTATTGCAGTGCTTGTAGATCGTTACTTGCCAAAGAATCTAACAACTGAGAACTGCAATTGACTTGCCTTGCCTTAAGTCATTAGTAAATCTAAATGCATAGGCCCTTCTCTTTACCTCTCATAGTACCCCAAGATGCGTTTGAATAAAAATAGCCCCAAGATTTTATTCCCTTTCACATGTATATAAATGCACAAATATATTGTAATGACTTTATGTTGTACNTTTTTGAGATTGCATCCAAGTACTGCATTTCGGACTCTTTTGTTGACCATGATGGCTACTCCATTTCTTCTGAGGGATTCCTGCCCGCAGTAGTAGATATAATGGTCATCTGAGTTAAATTCACCCATTCCAGTCCATTTTAGTTCGCTGATTCCTAGAATGTCGACGTTCACCCTTGTCATCTCTTGTTTGACCACTTCCAATTTGCCTTGATTCATGGACCTGACATTCCAGGTTCCTATGCAGTATTGCTCTTTATATCATCGGATCTTGCTTCTATCACCAGTCACATGCACAACTGGGTATTGTTTTCGCTTTGGCTCCATCCCTTCCTTCTTTCTGGACTTATTTCTCCACTGATCTCCAGTAGTATATTGGGCACCTAATGACCTGGGGAGTTCCTCTTTTGGTATTCTATCATTTTGCCTGTTCATACTGTTCATGGGGTTCTCAAGGCAAGAATACTGAAGTGGCTTGCCATTCCCTTCTCCAGTGGACCATGTTCTGTCAGCCCTCTCCACCATGACCCGCCCGTCTTGGGTTGCCCTGCAGGCATGGCTTGGTTTCATTGAGTTAGACAAGGCTGTGGTCCTAGTGTGATTAGATTGACTAGTTTTCTGTGAGTACGGTTTCAGTATGTCTGCCCTCTGATGCCCTCTTGCAACACCTACCATCTTAAACAACTCAGATACTCTTCGATTCCCTCTCTTCAGTTTGGTCGCGCAGGTGTGACTGACGCTTCGCGGCCTCATGAGCTGCAGCACTCCTCTTAGATGAATCCTCCTCTTAGACGGATCCAAACTCTGAGTCATTTAGTCTCCTCTGATATGACTTAAAGTTTGAAGAAAAATCCATGCACAATAATTACTTCTGGTATGGAAAAACCTGGTGTAATATTCTGACTATTCTAACCAGACTATGTCAAAATAGGATAGAATTATTTTTACTCCATTTGGAGGACATAGAATATAAAATTATGGAAGGTGCGTCTAGCTGGTTGTCATCACACGACACGCAGATACACCTGGTCTGGACAGGATGCTCAAATAAGAGTGACCATAATATACGTCTCAGAGTTCTTGCTCCAAGTATGGTCCAGAATTGCCCCAGTGTGCGATTCCTGCCTCCTTGGTGCTATTCCTGTGCCTAACTTAAGGGAAAGTTTTGCCATGATAAACATCCAAGGACATATTGTGGCAAAACGTGAAAGTGTCTGAATGAGTGGAAACGCTGTCTTGTCTTCTAAAAAGGGCATTTGATCAACTTCGTCTGAATCGTGGAGTCCTAAATGACATTACTCCTTTTTTATCAATTAAAATACGTAATTTCGGTGTAATGGTCCCTCTTATCTGTGCTCTCCTCCAGACAGAAAAAAAAAAAAAGCAGACACAACAAAAGGAGAGCCCTGATGGCATGAAGTTCACATTCACAAAAGCGTGCTTTTTATTGTCCCTGGACATTACCATGCCCTCACTGCAGCAGGAAAATCTGCCTTCCACTGTCAAAAACACTTCTGTTGAATTGACAAAAGTGCTGAAAATGAAATCTCTGAATCCCAGAGTCCAGCGTAAAGGAACTCAAGCAGAGGCAGGAAGGGAAGAAATTTCAGCTGCTCTCGGACCACACGGGCCTCTGTTCCCCTATATCTTGTCCCCCGGAGACCAGCCATTTCTGGTGCCAGGACATCTCCCCCTGTGGCTCTCCCGCCCTCCCTTTGAGAGCAGAGGTCCCCACGCCTGAGGGTTAGGCATGTGCCCCTGACTGCAAGAAGAACCAAAAGGATGGCAAGGGGCTGCTGCTGTGGCGCCCACTTGGAGGAGGGAAGTCTGCTCAGGTTTGGAAGGTGCAATGTGTGTGCCACCGAGACTGTTCTGATTGTGTCCGTCTTAGAGGGGAAGGAAGAAAAAAACACGTATTGCCATCAGAGGATGTCCAGGGAGAAAAAAACCATAATTTGTAATGAATCTTTAACCTATTTAAAGCAATTAAAGACCGACTCCATATGCCAGAGGGAGCCTTTGTCTCTTTACTCTCCTAATTAGTCCCTCTTCTCCCTCACTGTTTTGATCACCGCGGTACTCAGGATGCCTCCTAGAATTTGCTTCACCGTGATGATGAAAGGGTGTTGCTCTTGGCACACTTCCAACTGTCTCCTTGCTTCCATCAGTCCCTCCCTTTCCCTCCAAACCTTATCCCGTCTCTTCTGTCTGGCGAGGTAGCTCACACCTCCCCCAACAGGCCGGTTAAACCTCCTCCACCCTAAATGCAATGGGGTCCACTCAGCGCAAGGTCCTGACAGCAATTTGGAACTAAGAACTTCAACAGACCTTAAGAAAACAGACGTCAGTTTCAAAATGTAAAAGGCACACGAGCCTCTCTGCCTCAGCAGTCCCACTTGTAAGAATTTAGCAGTTGCTTGGAGAAGGCAATGGCACCCCTCTCCAGTACTCTTGCCTGGAAAATCCCATGGATGGAGGAGCCTGGTTTGCTGCAGTCCATGGGGTCACTAAGAGTCAGACATGACTGAGCTACTTCACTTTCACTTTTCACTTTCATGCACTGGAGAAGGAAATGGCAACCCACTCCAGTGTTCTTGCCTGGAGAATCCCAGGGACGGGGAAGCCTGGTGGGCTGCCATCTATGGGGTCGCACAGAGTCGGACACGACTGAAGCGACTTAGCAGTAGCAGCAGCAGAGATGTATGTGTGACTCTAGCATGTTTGCAAGATCAGAAGTGGAAACAGTTGAAACATCCATCACTCTAGATGAATTCTGCTCCAACCTTGCAGTGTATGAACTTTAAAAAGCCTGGGCAGCTCTTATGAAATGATTTAAAATGATCTCCAGGTAAAAGGAAAAAAGTAAGGAGCAAAACACTAAGGAAATAATAATTATAATTATGAAAAGATAGATGTATCTACACACATACATGCATAGACCATCTCAGTAAGGATACAAAAGAAAATTGATAAAAAGATTCTCTACTAGGACATGGAACTGGGGGCAAGGAAAAGTGGGAGGGAGACTTCTGTTTTGCCATCTTAACTATTTGAATTTTTGAGCCAAAATCAAATAAAGTAATCAAGAACTAATGTGTACGCATGGACCAAGATGGCTTGCAGGGAGCTGCTCCAGAAAGAAGGCTTTCCCCCTCTAGACAAGCCCCAATTTAATTCTGTGAGTCTAATTACCTGAATTACACTTTGCTTTGTTTCTGATAAAAATCCTTCAAGGGACTCCAACAGTGAATTCTGAGTGTGGATATCCTAAACCCAACACTCAGAGGACAAAATGAAGATGTCCCTCTGAGTCTCCGAAGACAGTCTGAGCTTGAGTGTTGGTGCTTTATTTGGAAGGCACAGTCCCGGGATGGGAAGACTGATGAAAAGGGGTGTGAGGCAGGGATCAGTGGCTACAATCCCAGAAGGCTCGTTACCGCATGGGCCACAGCTCATGGCAAGCCTTGAAAGAGATGCCGCTGGGCGTCTGGATGATAAGGGACATATTTGGGCTTTGCAGTGAAGGGATTTTCAGTAAGCCCATCAGAGGGTGGGAAGAAGGGGAATTTATCTGCTCACCTCCCCCCTCCCTTCCCCTCCATTGCTCAAGTTGGCTCCACAGGAAGGCAACCCCCTGAACTTCTGGGAGCACTATCCAGCCCCTTGAACACAGCATTTCGTTGGCGCCCAGAAGTGGTGAGGAGTGATACAGTCCGGCTCCACCCTGGGCCTCAGGCAGCAGCAGTGCAATCCGGAGGTGTGGAAGCAGAGCGAGCGGGTGGGGTCCAGGAGGCAGGTTAGTGCCAAGAGTCTGATGAGAAATGGATGGCATGTCTGATACAGGGAGCGAGAACTCTTTGTTCCCTCAAAAGAATTTTGTGGGAGGGGATAAACTGACTCTCCCCTAAAAATAAAAGTATAAAGTGCTTTCAGAGAGAAATGCCCTGTGCCTTAGACTGTTAGGTCTGCTATAACAAAATACCGCAGCCTGGGTGTCTTATAAATGTTCATAATGTATTTCTCAGAGTGCTGGAGGCTGAAAGTACAAAATCAAGGTCCCAGCATTATGGGGTGAGGACCCTCATCCAGGTCTCAGGGTTCATGTTTGTGACCTCACATGGTGGAGAAGGTGAGGAAGCTCTCTGGAAGCTCTTTTATAAGGACATGAATCCCATTCATGACTAATCCCACTCTCCTGACTTAAGCTCCTCCCAGAGGCCACACATACCAATATCTCCTGTCATCTTTGGGGGTTAGGTTTTCAACATTCAAGTTCTGGGGACACACACATTCAACCCACATCACACGTGTGTCAGCTTTCACCACATAAGAAGTCATTCTGAAGCTCAAGGACTTAAAGCAAGAACCATTCCATTTCTGCTCACAAGTCTGAGGGAAGATCCCCTGGAAAAGGGAATGGCTACCCACTCCAGTATTCTTGCCTGGAGAACTCCATGGACGGAGGAGCCCAGCGGCCTACAGTCCACTGGGTCACAAAGAGTTGGACGCGACTGAGAGACTAAGATGCACACAGGTCTGAATGTTGATGGAGGGCTGGATGGTGTTTTCACAAAGAGGCAGGAATCCTAAAAATAGCAGGCAGCTCTCGCCTTCTTCACAAGACCTTGATAATTCACAATTCAGTCATTCAACCAGATGTTCACAACGCATGACCTCATGTTGAACTCCTGAGCCATAAAGAGTTTACAGGATGATTATTTACACCAGTATGATTACTTATGCTCATTCTTACTGACGGAATAACTAACATTCTGGCAATTTGCACAGCATTTTATGAGAAATCTATTGTAGTCAGCCCAAAGTGACTGAAATGCCATAGCTACAGAAAACACCGTTTTTCTCCTCTGTTAAAAGAAAATGAAGACCGTTCACCATACAAAAGCTAGGTGAAGATCTCAAAGTCGTCCATCTCCTTGAGAAGATTTGAAAATGACTGACACTCTAAGAAGTTTCTCCTTCGATGTACAGATGTCTTTCAAATCTAGATAAACTGGCCCAAGCCCTCAAGCCGCAACCTCGTGATTTAAGCAGTCGGGAGTCCCCCAGTTCACTGAAACACTGAAGGTTCTGTCTTGTTCTTAACCATTCTATTACTTTCATTTTTTAATTGAGTGATTTATTAAAGAATATTTCAAATAATTATTTTTCATTGATTGCTACAACTGAAATGATAAAACATTAAAATACATTTGATTATTGCTTCTAGTTCAATTCAGTTCAGTCGCTCAGTCGTGTTCAACTCTTTGCGACCCCACGGACTGCAGCACGCCAGGCCTCCCTCTCCATCACCAGTTCTTGGAGCTTGCTCAAGCTCGTATCCATCAAGTCAATGATGCCATCCAACCAGCTCATCCTCTGTCGTTCCCTTCTCCTCCTGCCTTCAATCTTTCCCACCATCAGGGTCTTTTCAAACGAGTCAATTCCTCACATCAGGTGGCCAAAATATTGGAGTTTCAGCTTCAGCATCAGTCCTTCCAATGAATATTCAGGACTGATTTCCTTTAGGATGACACAAAGGAAGCCCTCACTTCTAGGCATAATTCATTATCTAAATAATGACTAATAACTGAAAATAGTGATTTTGAGCTCATCTCCTTGACACCTAGACAATAGGCATAGATTCGCCACGATGGGATAGGGGTGGAGGGGAGAGGGGACTAAACACAGGGTCCCTTTGCTCCAATCATTCTGATTCAGAAGATGTGAGATGAGGAGGAATACTCAGTCTTAACAACCTTCTCAGGTGATTCCAACATCCACCAAAATCAGAAAAATACAGCCTAGGGCTTGTTAATGGCTCCATGAGTGTCAATTTTTTAGAGAAGGTTTACATCAAAAGTTCTTCATAAATAAAAGATATAAACAATAAGGACCCTACTGTATAGCATAAGGAACTATATTCAGTCATCTTGTAATAACATATAATGGAAAATTATCTGAAGTGTATATATATAATATACACAACTGAATCACTTTGCTGTTCACCAGACACGAACACACATTGTAAATCCACTATACTTAAATCAAAAGAAAAATGGGGTGGGGGGCGGAGCTCTTGCAATAGTCTTCCACAGAGACTGTGGTTTATTTTACAAGATAAATTTCTCACATACACAGATACACATTCTTTTTCATATTTTTCCACTATGGCTTATTGCAGGATATTGAAAATATTTCTGTGTTTTCTATATAGTAGGACCTAGTTGTTTATCCATTCTGATATATAATACTTTGCATCTGCTAATCTCAAACTCCCAAGCAATCCCTCCCTGCCCACCCTCTTTGGCACAAGTCTATTCTCTGTGTGTGAGTCTGTTTCTGTTTCATGGGTAAGCTCATTTGTGTCATATTTTAGATCCCACATATAAGCGATGATATATGACATTTGTCTTTCTCTGTCTAGCTTCCTTCATTTAGTGTGATAATCTCTAGGTCCATCCATGTTGCCGCAAATGGCATCGTTCACTCTTTTAAAGTCTGGGTGATCCGTTGTTTATATATACTGCACCTTCTTTATCCATTAATCTGTCAGTGGACACCAAGGTTGTTTCTGTGTGCAAGATAAATTTCTAATCGATGGCTATGAATGTATCAGGTCATCAGAGGAAGGAGGCTGTGTGTGTCTCCAGGTCTTCCTGCTTCTCTTTTCTGTCCTAATCTAAGTGGAAAGAAGAAAAGAGTGGAGAGGAGGGGAGAGGGGGGGAGGAGAAGGGGGAGGACATGTTTTGTCAAGCATAACTTGTCTGCCCCTCTCGGGACTTTGCTTTTGATCAGTTGCATAATGTCTGTTCAGTAGGTCCCTGAACAGCTATATACAGTTTGTTGTCAAATACAGTTTTGAATCATAACTGCCTGATATCTCACCACAAACAGACTCTTCATAAGATCAAGCATGTATATTTTTATAAACTTCCCAAGTTATTAAAAAATGTAATCATATTTGGCAATGTACTTCAACTCTATTCCAAAACTTTAATGTTAACTATTACACGTGATGAGTTCTTAACAAGGTGGTTTACAATGATTTTTCCAGTAAGATGTTTTGGCTCCTCTAACCACTCCAGAGTCCAGACATAGAAAGCTATACCAAACCAAGGTTACACAGCCTGAGATTTCAAATTAATTTCTTACACATTCTCCACAAATTAAATCCACATTCCATCAGGAGTAAGAAACAGAAGGAACTCATTATTTTCAAGGACTCTATTCTTAGCAATAACTATATCTTTTACCTTCTCCAGGTATCAGGTATGTTCATGGATTTTGGAATCAAACCACCTGTATTTAAATCCATAATCTCCCAATTTACTTTTTCAGTTATATTGGGAAAGCATTCAAACTCTCTCAGCCCACTTCCTTATCCATGAAACATATTTTAATATCAAAACCTGTTAAGCATCATTTGGTGTTCAGATTCAGAAGACCCAATTCAACTGAAATGATAAACACAAGTTACTTGGTTAAAGGAAAACTCAGAAGTAGAGTAGGCTTTAACTGAGGCTTAATCTAGCTATTCAGTGAAATCCACCGAGTTTTCATTTCTTCCTCCTTTGGTTTGTTTATTTCTGACAGCACTGCCCACATATGGGATCTTATTCCCCAACCGAGGTTTGAACCCACGCACCCTGCATTAGAAGGTGAAGTCTGAACCGCTGGACCACCAGGGAAAGTCTCTCCTTTTCTTCACTGCCTTCTTTGGTGCTCCTTCCACCCAAGGCTGACTCCCCTCAGCAACTTCCAAGCTTCCACATTCCTCTTTAACACAAAGAGAGTGCCTCTCCAGGCTTTTTCACAGAAGCGCCAGAAACCCCATGGAAACTTCTCCTGTGATCTGATTGGCCCAAAGTAGGTCACATGGTCAACCCTAACTAGTCACGGCAGCGGGGCTTTGCTGATTGGCTTCAGTCTACAAGGGCTTATCAGGAGATCTGAATGGGATCTCTCTCCCCAAAAGCATCTGGGATATCCTTGGGGGAAAATGGAAATCTGGGCGCTGTTATCAATGGCAAGGGAGAGGGAATCCGGGTGGCCTAACATAAAAATCATTCACCACCGTTCTCTTGGAAAAGACTCTGATGCTGGGAGGGATTGGGGGCAGGAGGAGAAGGGGACAACCGAGGATGAGATGGCTGGATGGCATCACGGACTCGATGGACGTGAGTCTGAGTGAACTCCGGGAGTTGGTGATGAACAGGGAGGCCTGGCGTGCTGCAATTCATGGGGTCGCAAAGAGTCGGACACGACTGAGCAACTGAACTGAACTGAGCCACGTTTCTCCATAGGGAACTGTGAGGATTACAGAAAGTGGCTGGCACGTGGTAAACACGCAGTAAAAGTTCGCTATGATTACTACTTCTCTTATTCCCACTGTCAGCATCAATTAGTGGGCCCAGTGTGTGGTAGCCTTTTTAAGGGCTGAATATTGCCCAGAGAATATGGACGTCTGCTTCTCATTTGTGGAAATGATGGAGGGGGCTTCACGCTTAAATCTCACGGGAGCTTGCTTTTCTTAACCACATGTGGTGAAGAGTAATTGCTCAGTGTGACAAAGGATGTAAGTTCTGGGGAGAACCGACTGCTTGTCTTTGTTCACTGAGCTACGTTTCACCACCAGAAGCGATGCCTTGGTCTCCACCTCTGGACATTCCACTGTAAAGTTCCATCGGTCTCGATGACGTTCTATGAGTGCCATGAGATCAGGACCTGCACGCAGAGACCTGTGTTGCCTTCCCCATCTGAGGCAAAGAATGTGAGAAACTGACCCCATCTGACCAGGGCTCGAAGGCCTTTGAAGTGCACTGCCCTTGCTCCCCGTTCCATTTCACTGTTTTCACACGCTAGTAAGCGAGATGGCCGCCTGGGCTGGTGAAGGGAGAAGTGTTCAGTCTCTCGGGAATGTCCGACTCTGTGCGAGCTCATGGACCACAGCCTGCCAGGCTCCTCTGTCCATGGAATCTCCAGGCAAGAACACTGGAGTGGGATGCCATGCCCTCCTCCAGGGGATCTTCCCAACCCAGGGGTCAAACCCAGGTTTTCCTCGTTGCAGGTGGATTCTTTACCGTCTGAGCCAAAATTTGGACAAGTTGTAATCACTGATGCCCAACATTCTGTTTCAGCAGACTGGCCCATTTAAACCGAAACAGATCTAAAGCTATCCTGAATTAGAAAAGAGCTAGGCATTAGGAGCCTGCAGTGAAGTGCAGGGAGCTCAGTTCAGCTCTGTGATGACCTAGGAGAGGGTGTTGGGGGAGAGGGTGGGAGGCGGGCACAAAAGGAAGGCGGTATATGTCCACCTTCAACTGAGTCGCTTCACTGTATGTCAGAAACTAACAACACTCTAAAGCAACTAGGCTCCAACAGAAACAGGGAAACAATCAAGAGAAAAAAGGCCTAGGTTCCCACGGGGTGCTTGTATGCTCTGCTCCAGCCAACGTGGAATTATTTTCTTCTAGAAAAGCCTAGAAACGGCATAATTGAGGAACCAAGTGTGAGTTACACTCTTCTGCAACAACCAGGACCCCGCCCGCATCTTCCAGCTGTCATTTGCTTGGGTTGAGGAAAAGAACACCCAAGAGGAAATAATCCCTGTCGTTGCTGGGACTCCCACGGGTTTGCTGTGTGGTGTCCACAAAACTTTCGTCCCTCTGCGCCTCTGTCCTGCCAGCCATGAATGAGGCAGCCTTCTTACAGGAGAAAGTATTTCCAAATAGGACTTTCTGTTCCAGTGCTTCCTGTCCGGGTATCAACCGTGAAACCCAGTAAAAACAGTAAACCCATACATACATGACCTCTAAAGGAATTTCTGATATATATATTCTCAGTTTAAATATAAATCACTATAAATATAACAGGACCAAGCGTTATAAATCTGTGTGCTCTAAAGGGGGCTTCCCTGATGGCTTACCAGTAAAGAATCTGCCTGCAATGCAAGAGACACAGGAGACTTGGGTTTGATCCCTGGGTTGGGAAGATCCCCTGGAGGAGGAAATGGTGACCACTCCAGTATTCTTGCCTGGAGAATCCCGTGGACAAAGGAGCCTGGCGGGCTACAGTCCACGGGGTCACAAAGGGTCAGACACGACTCAGCGACTGAACAGACACACATATATGCCATAAAAGAGAAATATCATACATTTCTTATTTACCTTCCATCAAAAAAAGGAGTTAGTCCACTTTTAAATTCTTTTTCTTTATTGCAACTGTAAAATGGCTAATAATAAGTTGCTACCAACTGGAGAATTCCAGGATTAAATCCTATGTAGAAATAAAAGCAATCACAGGAAGGATGTACCTTATTTACCTGTTGCCTAAGGTATATACACACCTGTCACAAAGGTGATATACCTTTACAAATGAAGACAAAGAAAAGAATAAATGGGCTATGTTCTCTCTTGTTAGGCTAAATAAAAGTAAGATCAGGCTTCTAACAAAGATCATACTCTTCACTAGAGAGAGGCAGCTTCAGAGCAAGGAAAGAAAAAGGAAAATGAAAGCAGGGGCATTAATTCTGATCTCCAAATTTAATTCAGATATATAGTAATCCAGAGGGGCCTGTATCTTTAAAATTAGCTACAAGGTGTGAAGCGCACTCATTCTATTCCATAAAAGTTTTATTTGAATTACAATGAAAAGGACATCAAAAAGGGGAGGGGAATCTTTGCTAGTATTAATTAATGATATGCTATACTTTAGAGACAGGAAAGGTATAAATGAGTAACTGATTCTTTCTTGATTCTTATTGGTAACTGTGTACATGAAAATTCTAGCTTTTGGTGTGGTCTACATTGTACACACCAGGTTTTTTTTTTTTTCCTCACAAGCAAACTAAAAAAAAAAAAAGGCATAAAAATCAAATAAATTACAGCCTACTCTATTTTGATGTGTGCTCTAACAAAGAAAAATTGGGCCATTTTCCCAAAAATGTTCTTGATGTGTAAGACTCCTTGAAGCCTCTCCTGTTGCAATCAAAAGTCAAGTCATAGAGAAGAATGGAGATGACGCTACCTTCATCCACTCATGTTATCAGTTAAAGAAAAGCAGCAAATGTGAGTTCAACATATTGCAAACGTTTATCACCGCACGCCAGTGCGACTGTTCACTCTTCCCTCGGGTCGACTGATCACTGTGTCTTGCCATTCATCCTATGACGATTTTCACCCAGCACGAAGGCAACAGAAAAGGAGGAGCCAGCATGAAAGAGACAAGACGACTGGAGAGGAGCAGAGAAGAAAACAGACAAGCAAACAAAAACTGTGACTTTCCTGAAACAAAGAAGAGGACAGTAGCAGAGAAATCCAGTTAAAACACCAGGTCAGCATTTCCCTAAATGTATCCTCCGGGCTGCTCGTCCCACAAAAGGCTTAGCCACGAACAGGGTCCACGGCCAAGTGCAGTGGGGAAAACGTGCATGCCATGTCCCTCCCACTTCCCTTGGAGATTCACAAAATACGCGACTATTAAAAGACTCCAGGAAGTCCTGCAGAAGACTGATGTTCTTATTTTAAGCCAAGTGGCTCACAAAATTATTCAGTTGTGGAGCGTCTTAGATCTCCTGGCCTCTAGAAATGGTCCACGGAGCTAGTGTTCTGTCGAGCACAAGTAGCTGCCGAAGCTGCCACGTGAGGACGGGTGGATGAAGGCAGCCCGGGAAAGGAACGAAGCTTCAGAGGCTGGCTGAAAACAGGGATTCTCGGGGCTTTCCATTTCCACGGCAGACGATGTCATGCATATGGAAGGAGAGAGGCAGGGTCCAGTTCTCAGATGAAATTCCATTTGTAAACTGAGTGAGTTATTGAAAATTCAAGAATTATCGATTTTAATTCAACTAAGAGAAGAAGAGGCTGCTGTGAAAGTGCTGCACTCAAAATGCCACAAATCTGGAAAACTCAGCAGTGGCCACAGGACTGGAAAAGGTCAGTTTTCATTCCAATTCTAAAGAAGGGCAATGCCAAAGAATGTTCAGACTATTGCACAATTGCACTCATTTCACATGCTAGCAAGGTAATGCTCAAAATCTTTCAAGCTATGCTTCAGCAGTATGTGAACCAAGAACTTCCAGACATACAGGCTGAATTTAGAAAAAGCAGATAAACTAAAGATTAAATTGTCAACATTCACTAGATCAAGAGAAAGCAAGAGAATTCCAGAAAAGCATCTGCTTCATTGTCTACACTAAAGCTTTTGACTGTGTGGATCACAACAAACTGTGGAAAATTCATAAAGAGATGGAAATACCAGACCACCTTAACTCCTCCTGAGAAACCTGTATGTAGGTCAAGAAGCAACCGTTAGAACCAGACATGGGGCAATGGGCTGGTTCCAAACAGGGAAAGAAGTACATCAAGGCTGTATATTGTCACCCTGCTTATTTAGCTTACATGCAGAGTACTCCATGTGAAATGCTGGGCTGAATGAATCACAAGCTAGAAGCAAGATTGAGGGAAGAAATATCAATAACTTCAGATATGCAGATGACACCACACTTATGGCAGAAAATTAAGAGGATCTAAAGAGCCTCTTGATGAAGGTGAAAGAGGAGAGTCAAAAAGCTGGCTTAAAACTCAGCATTCAAAAAAAAAAAAGATGATGGCATCCAGTCCCATCACTTCATGACAAACAGATGGGGAAACAATGGAAACAGTGAGACTTTATAAGAAAATAAACCCAAGAAAGGGTTGCATAGCCACTGTGGGTGGTGACTGCAGCCATGAAATTAAAAGACGCTTGCTCCTTGGAAGAAAAACTATGACAAATGTAGGCAGTGTATTAAAAAGCAGAGCCGTTACTTTGCCAACAAAGGTCCATATAGTCAAAGCTGTGGTTTTTCCAGTGGTCATGTACAGTTGTGAGAGCTGGACCATAAAGAAGGCTGAGTGCCAAAGAACTGATTCCTTTTAACCGTAGTGTTGGAGAAGACTCTTGAGAGTCCCTTGGACTGCAAGGAGATCCAACCAGTCATTCCTAAAGGAAATCAGTCCTGAATATTCATTGAAAGGACTGATGTTGAAGCTGAAATTCCAATACTCTGGCCACCTGATGCGAAGAACTGGCTCATCAGAAAGGACCCTGAGGCTGGGAAAGATTGAAGGCATAAGGAGAAGGCGATGATCGAGGATGGGATGGTTGGATGGCATCACCGACTCAATGGACATGATTTTGAGCAAGCATTGGGAGATGGTGAAGGACAGGGAAACCTGGCGTGCTGCAGTCATGGGGCTGCAAAGAGTCAGACACGACTGATGACTGAAAAACAGCAACAAAAAAGAGCTGATAAAGACACCCTTTAGCTACTTTAAAAAATGAAACATATTTGGACTGTATTTCACTATCACAATGGAGGAGGAAAAGGACAGGAAGGCACATATCCTAGACGGTTAGAGTACTAATGTGTGTCAGCAGCTGCGATCCACCAGGCTGTGGGCGCTCCCCTCTATATAGCTAATCTCAGACATCATAACAATTCCAGGAAGTAAACATTACTACCCCTATTCAGACATGAGGAAACCACTTCAAAGAGAGCAAGTTAACTTTCACTAACTTGCGAAGTATTATGGAACGATGAAAAAAAAATGAGTAAGAAAGAAATGATGCAAAGACCAGAAAAAAAATGAGGAACCATCATGCCTTTGGATAAGCGGGGATGTAGAGAAGCATTGTCCACTTAGGGAAGGAGCAAGGCTGCAGAACTTATGGAGAAGGCACCATAATAATCGACCCTGGCAAGGGCTTTTGCAGTGCACTGGTGTAACATCACTCAACCTAAGGAACAAAAGCTCTGCATGGTGAGCTGGTCCTCATTGCCTTCTTGTGGCATCATAATCAACTCCACTTTTATAGTTAGTCAAAGCAAGAGGAAGGGAAGAAAGGCTGGAATGCCCTTGAACTCACAGCAAATCGAGAAGAAACCCAGGATTGGATGGCTGATAGTAACTGAGCAGAACTGTAGGAATCCAGGGTCAGGTGGTGAGTCTAGGAGACCTTAGGAATAAAGAATTACTCATGACTAACAAGGGCTTCCCAGGTTGCACTGGTGGTGAAGAATCCACCTGCCAATGCAGGAGATAAAAGAGAGCCGGGTTTGATCCCTGAGTTCGGAAGATCCCCTGGAGGAGGGCATGGCAACCCATTCTTGCCTGGAGAATCCCATGGACAGAAAAGCCTGGTGGGCTACAGTCTATGGGGTCGCAAAGAGACACTCCTGAAGCAATTTAGCACACATGATTACTAACAAAATAATCAGGAAGGTATGTGGAGAGAAAGGCAATGAAAGAAAAGATGGCAAGGGGCTGCAGAGTCAGAGCTCTCCACATTCAATGCAACCTCACTGAATCTCTAGCATGTGCACGCTCGGTTACGTCTGACTCTTTGCAACCCCATGAAATGTAGCCCACCAGTCTCCTCTGTCCATGGATTTCCCAGGCAAGCACATTTGGAGAGAAGGGCGATAAAAGAAAAGATGGCAAGGGGCTGCAGAGTCAGAGCTCTCCACATTCAATGCAACCTCACTGAATCTCTAGCGTGTGCACGCTTGGTTACGTCTGACTCTTTGCAACCCCATGAAATGTAGCCCACCAGTCTCCTCTGTCCATGGATTTCCCAGGCAAGCACATGGGAGCAGATGCCATTTCCTTCTCCAGGGGATCTTGGCGACCCAGGGATTGAATCCACGTCTCTCAAGTCTCCTGCATTGGCAGGCAGGTTCTGTACCACTAGCGCCACCTGGGAAGCCCTCGCTGATAGTTGGATAAGTGGGATCCACTTGGTAAGGACTGTCCATGGGAATCTCCGGGGACAGTCACTGCTGAATGGATCCCGCTTCTCCAACCATCAGTGAGGAAAACGTCTTACGCTCCCATCTCCGCATTCTGATGGATTGGGGCATTTTAGAATGTTATACTTAGCTTTAACTATTTGAAAATTCAGAAATCTTCATGTTACATGTGAGAGAGAATCTTGCTCAAACTGGTTTAAGCAAAAACAAAATAATATTAAAACTAAATACAATTTAGTCACTTCATTGAAAAGTTCAAGAAAGAATGGTTTCTGGCCCAGTTAACCTCCATGGTCTCAAATCAAACCAGTCTTTCCTCTCTCTTTCCACCCCGCTCTCCTTTATCTCCATCTCTATTTCTATTTCCAGTTCTATCTCTTTCTCTCTCAGTCCCAGCTTCCTCTCTTTGTTGACAGCATTCTCAAGCAGGCCTTCTCCACTAGGGACCTCAGACACCTCCAGCTCCCTTTACTTAGACAGCTGCATATCCAAGTTCAAAAAGACTTTTTCTTTCCCAAAAATGCTCACAAAAATCCTGGTTTTGACAAAAACTAGTTAGAAAAGATACATGCACCCCTATGTTCATAGTGCACTATTTATTAATACATATTAATAGCCAAGACATGGAAGCAACCTAAATGGCTATTGACAGATGAATGGATCAAGAAAACGTGATACATATACACAGTGGAATGTTACTCAGCCGTGAAAAAGAGTGAAACAATGCCATCTGCAGCACATGGATGGAGCTCGAGATTATCTGAAGGAAACAGACAAATATCACTGAGGTTAATGACTCAACTAAAAGGGGTGTGTGCGTGCTTAGTTGCTCAGTCATGTCTAACTCTTGGTGACCCATGGACTGCAGCTCCCCAGGCTCCTCTGTCCATGGAATTTTCCAGGCAAGAATACTGGAGCAGGTTGCCATTTCTTACACCAAAAGGGACAGCAGGGAGTTTGGGTTTAGAAGATACACACTACAATATATAAAAGAAATAAACAACAAGGACCTACTGTATATCACAGGGAACTATATTCAGTATTGAGACAGGACAAGTGAGAATACAGAAGAACGTGAAATTCCTGGAGCAAGGAAGAGGACAGTATAGATGGGGGATAAAGCATAATGGAAAAGATATAGAAAAGAATGTATGCACATGGGTCATTGAATCACTTTTCTGTACACCTGAAACGAACTCAGCTTTGAAAATCACTTATCCTTCAATTAAAAACTTGGGGGGAAAGTCCTGGCTTCAAGTCCCATCAGACCAGGAGTCACATGCTCACCCCTGCAGCGAGCACAGACACGGGGCACTGGGACTGTGCCCCCCTGGAGCTGAGGGGCGGGTCCGCCCCTGCACAGCCATGGGCTGAAGACAGATGAGGGGTTCTCCAAAGCAAAGAAGGCAAACGGGTGCTGCACACACAGGGATAACAGACGTCCACTGCAGAGGCCAATGCGGCCCTTCTAAAGTTTAAGAGGCTCAACTTTAAAGCCCGTGGGCTTTGCTGTTGTCAAGATGAGTATATTATTATATCAAAGCACTGCAGAACCATAAAGAAGAGGAAGCAATTTGTTCTCCTTAGAAGAGGGCAGGAGGCGCTGTCAAAACCTTCATGGAGGAGACGCCCTTTGAGCTGAGGCTGGAAGGATGTGTAAGGGTATGACAGGCAGTCAGTTCTCACAAAACTAGCCCCTGTTCCCTGACTGTTCTCACCCAGGGGCTTATTTTAAAATTAATATTTATTAGAGTATAGCTGCTTTACAATGTCAGAGAAGGCAATGGCAACCCACTCCAGTACTCTTGCCTGGAAAATCCCATGGGTGGAGGAGCCTGGTAGGCTGCAGTCCATGGGGTCGTGAAGAGTCGGACACGACTGAAGTGACTTAGCAGCAACAGCGGCAGCAGCTTTACAATGCTGTGCTAGTTTATGACCCAGCAATCCCACTCTTAGATATATATATACCCAGATGAAAACACAATTCAAAAACATACACACACCCAGTGTTCATTGCAGCAGTGTTTACAAGAGCCAGGATGTGGAAACAATCTAAATGTCTATCAACAGATGAATGGATAAAGATGATGTGGTACATATATGCAATGGAATATTACTCGGCCATAAAAAGGGATGGATCGGGTCATTTACAGAGACGTGGATGGACCTACAAACAGAGTGAAGTAAGTCAGAAAGAGACAGATACCCTATATTACCTCATATATGTGGAATCTGGAAAAGTAGTAGAGATGATTTATTCACTCTAGGGCTTTGAATGGAAATGACAAGCTTCCAGGCAAAGAGAGTTAAAAGCTAGTGTGTTTCATCCCTTTCTCCCTTCCCCTTTGTCAGCATCTGTGGAAGCTGTGTGTTGAAACTGTAGAGCGTCAGGAAGGAATCCTTAAATCACTGCATGGAAGACAGCCACACCGTACCATGCCCCCCAACCCCAACAATGATCTTGCCTGGGTGAGAAAACCCCTGTTGTGGCCAATCACTGAGATTGAGGGCTAGGATAACCTCACTGCACAGGCTCTGTTTCATGTTCCTGGACTCTTGTTCCATACATAGTAAACTTCATCTAAGAAGCTCTGCTCTGCTCTAAAATTCTTCCTTTCCCCTTGTAAATCTGAGTGAAAGCAAATGGAAAGCATGAAAGCAAATGAAAATGTACATGGCCCTCTCAGGCCTAGGCTCAGAAATGATACACTGTCCTTTCTGCCCTGGTGCCATTAGCCAAAGCAAAGTCACACGGCCAAGCCCAAAGTCAAGGACAGGGGAAATACACCCCACCCATGACAGAGCCACGGAGATGGTGTGGATCTTAGAGAAGGCAAAGATTTGGGACAAGTATTTCCATCTGTCACTTAGGTATCTTTCACCACGGAAACTCATGAAAGCCTCAGAAGATATCTGAGGGAATTTTAAGATTCTCCTGGTCTAAGAAATGAAAGATAACTCAAAAGCCAAAACTGTCTCTCCCAACATCCCCAGCCTTCTCTGCCCACCAATATCTTTTTCTCTATGTTGTAAACACCAGGGCTAGTTCTATTTCCCAAAGATCAGGAGTCTGTGTTTTTATTTACCCTGGTGACGAGCAAGGCAATGTAAATAGACCATAAGGAAAGCTGCTTTTTCATTTGCACTCCTTCATTCGTTTTGTATTTATAAGATATACAGCCCAGGGAAAGCTATAAATAAGAGGTTAGAAACAGCTTGAGGGGCTGGTGATGGAATCACAAATCACCAGGGTTACATCTTCATCTCTTTCCTGATGTAGAGCCTTTATAATTGCCAGCATATATTTATCTCTGCTTGGGTTACACCATTTGTGTATCAGAAGCTAAACAAAGTGACCTCAGCTTTCCTAAAGCATCTAGGGAGTTTCATATTAACTAACCCAAATCTGGCTGGAGTGGATCCACTGTCTTAAAACATCCAAGGTAAAGCTGGCCCTCCAGTGCTTCTGTTGATCTGTTTCCATGAGTCCTTTTCTGCTCTTGTCTTTATGTAAGACCCCCTAAAGGAGCCAGAATACAATGTGAGGCTTGAGGCCACCAGCCGACTCACCCTGATACAAACTCTTACCAATTGAATCCCTTCATGATTTACAGCATAAACAGGAAAGCTATGGGCAAAGAGGGCATTGCCTCCATATGCCTCCCTTAGCATGCACCTCAGTTTGTCCAAAATGGATTTATTTTCCCTCCTCGTTAGAAAAAAAAATTCATCTTCAGATCATTGAGTTGCTGCTGTGGGTTTGAGAGGATGAAAAACACATTTTGTTGGAAAGAACAACCCAGATGCCAGAAGGTCTGATCTGGTAGAAACAGAGGCAGAGGGAACTCGGTGGCCAAAGCTAGATGGAGATCCCTGGTAGGCACACAGGGAAGAGGGGATGGAGGCAGACAAGGAGGTGCAACAAACTCAGACAAAACCTGCTTAAGACACTTCTTTGCAATGCTGCTTAGATCTCATCCTGAAAACTGGATTCACCCCAGTAGCCAATACCTGGTGAGCAGTCACTCTAAGCCAGATGTGGTTTTCAGTGTATTATTAACACATACCTCCCCTCATTTCTGATTATCCCATTCTTGACTCAAGAAACTGAGACTGGAAAAAGCATGAGTGACTCACCTAAGGCCACACAGAGAGAAGCTGACGGGCTGGGAGACAGAGCTGGACACAGGACTTAACCAAAGAGTTGGCCTCTTCTCAAGAAGGCTGCCACTGTCCCGCGTTTCCTGAGTCCCATTTAAAGGAAAGGACCCACTTGATCCTGGGTGTGGTGAGGAAGAATGCACCAGAGAAAACGCAAACATGAACAAAAGAAATATCAAACAATGAAGGAAAAAAAATACTGAACTTGGACTTCATCCTGGCTCTGCCATTAATGATTTGAGAAGCGAGGCACAGATTTTCTGGGCCCCAATGCCTTGCACAAACAGCTTGCAAACAGTGTTGTGGGATGTTGACTGAGATTTTTTTCTATTGCCCAGAACAGATGACAGATCTCAAAAACGACAGCCTCAAAAATGACAGAATGATCTCCAAGGCAAACCATCCAATATCACAGTAATCCAAGACTATGCCCTGACCAGTAATGCTAAAGAAGCTGAAATTGAATGGTTCTATAAAGATCTACAAGACCTTTTAGAACTAACACCCCCAAAAGATGTCCTTTTCATTATAGGGCACTGGAATGCAAAAGTAGGAAGTCAAGAAAAACCTGGAGTAATAGGCAAATTTGGCCTTGGAGTACAGAATGAAGCAGGGCAAAGGCTAATAGAGTTCTGCCAAGAGAATGCACTGGTCATAGCAAACACCCTCTTCCAACAACACAAGAGAAGACTCTACACATGGACCTCATCAGATGGTCAACACCGAAATCAGATTGATTATATTCTTGCAGCCAAAGATGGAGACGTTCTATATAGTCTGCAAAAACAAAACCAGGAGTGGACTGTGGCTCAAATCATAAACTCTTTATTGCCAAATTCAGAATTAAGTTGAAGAAAGCAGGGAAAACCACTAGACCATTCAGGTATGACCTAAATCAAATCTCTTACAATTATACAGTGGAAGTGAGAAATAGATTTAAGAGACTAGATCTGATAGACAGAGTGCCTGATGAACTATGTATGGAGGTTCATGACATTGTACAGGAGGCAGTGATCAAGATCATCCCCATGAAAAAGAAATGCAAAAAGCAAAATGGCTGTTTGAGGAGGCCTCACAAGGAGCTATGAAAAGAAGGGAAGTGAAAAGCAAAGGAGAAAAGGAAAGACACACCCATTTGAATGCAGAGTTCCAAAGAATAGCAAGGAGAGATAAGAAAGCCTTCCTCAGTGATCAATGCAAAGAAATAGAGGAAAACAATAGAATGGGAGAGACTAGAGATCTCTTCAAGAAAATTAGGGATACTAAGGAAATATTTCATGCAAACATGGTCTCAATAAAGGATAGAAATGGTATGGACCTAACAGAAGCAGAAGATGTTAAGAAGAGATGGAAAGAATACACAGAAAACCTATAGAAAAAAGATCTTCATGACCCAGATAATCACAATGGTGTGATCACTCACCTAGAGCCAGACATCCTGGAATGTGAAGTCAAGTGGGCCTTAGGAAGCATCGCTATGAACAAAGCTAGTGGAGGTGATGGAATTCCAGTTGAGCTGTTTCAAATCCTGAAAGGTGATGCAGTGAAAGTGCTGCTCAATATGGCAGCAAATTTGGAAAACTCAGCAGTGGCCACAGGACTGAAAAAGGTCAGTTTTCATTCCAATCCCAAAGAAGGGCAATGCCAAAGAATGTTCAAACTACTGCACAATTGCACTAATCTCACACACTAGTAAAGTAATGCTCAAAATTCTCCAAGCCAGGCTTCAGCAATACATGAACCGTGAACATCCAGATGTTCAAGATTATTTTAGAAAAAGCAAAGAAACCAGAGATCAAATTACCAACATCCACTGGATTATTGAAAAAGTAAGAGAGTTCCAGAAAAACATCTGTTTCTGCTTTATTGACTATGCCAAAGCCTTTGACTATGTGGATCACAATAAACTGTGGAAAATTCTGAAAGAGATGGGAATACCAGACCACCTGACCTGCCTCTTGAGAAACCTGTATGCAGGTCAGGAAGCAACAGTTAGAACTGGACTTGGAACAACAGACTGGTTCCAAATAGGAAAAGGAGTCCGTCAAGGCTGTATATTGTCACCCTGCTTATTTAACTTCTATGCAGAGTACATCATGAGAAACACCGGGCTGGAAGAAGCACAAGCTGGAATCAAGATTGCCAGGAGAAATATCAATAAACTCAGATATGCAGGTGACACCACCACCCTTATGGCAGAAAGTGAAGAGGAACTAAAAAGCCTCTTGATGAAAGTGAAAGAGGAGAGTGAAAAAGTTGGCTTAAAGCTCAACATTCAAAAGACAAAGATCATGGCATTTGGTCCCACCACTTGATGGCAAATAGATGTGGAAACAGTGTCAGACTTTATTTGGGGGCTCTAAAATCACTACAGATGGTGACTTCAGCCATGAAATTAAAAGATGTTTACTCCTTGGAAGGAAAGTTATGACCAACTTAGACAGCATATTAAAAAGCAGAGACATTACTTTGCCAACAAAAGTTTGTCTAGTCAAGGCTATGGTTCTTCCAGTAGTCATGTATGGATGTAAGAGTTGGACTATAAAGAAAGCTGAGCACTGAAGAATTGATGCTTATGAACTGTGGTGTTGGAGAAGACTCTTGAGAGTCCCTTGGACTGCAAGGAGATCCAACCAGTCTTAAAGGAGATCAGACCAGGGTATTCATTGGAAGGACTGATATTGAAGCTGAAATGGCAATACTTTGGCCACCTGATTGGAAGAACTAACTCATTTGAAAAGACCCTGATGCTGGGAAAGATTGAAGAAAGGAGGAAAAGGGGAGACAAAGGATGAAATGATTAGATGGCATCACCGACTCAATGGACAGGAGTTTGAGTAGACTCTGGGAGTTGGTGATGGACAGGGAGGCCTGGCGTGCTGCAGTCCATGGGGTTTCAAAGAGTCGGACACGACTGAGCGACTAAACTGATGACAGTCACAAAGCAGAGGACAGAGAGGGTCAAGTGCTCCGCAAGCTAAGGATAGACATGACTGATGGGGTCAGACACCCCATCCGAGAATGGCTCAGAGGCAGGTGAACAGTCTTTGCTGCCTCCAACTCTCATCTGTAAAATGATGTCTGGACTCCACCCCATCACACTGGTATTCACCATTTCCACACAGTCCGTCAGCTTTCCACAACCAGAGTCTGCACCTCTGTGCCTGTGAGCCTTCTCCACAGGAGCATATAGTACCCTGAGAAGCATAGAGTACCCTGGAAGTACAGAGAGCTGTCCTTTCTTCCAGAGCAACGTTTAGCAAAGTATGGACAGGAATCAGTAGGAAAATACAGCAGCATCCTCATTTTCAAGAAAGACATGAAGATGTGGAAACCTCCATGAAGTTTTACGTGTTATTCTCTCATTTGGAAATGCCACCTTACATGCTACAAAAACTCCTTAAATTTGTTATAGTAGGATTGACTAAGCTGTCACACAAGTAATCCTAAATCTCAATGCTTCCATGCTGAGTTGCTTCAGTATGTCTGACTCTTGGTGACCCTGTGGACTGTAGCCCACTAGTCTCCTCTGTCCCTGGAATTCTCCAGGCAAGAATACTGGAGTGGGTTGCTGTGCCCTCTTCCAGGGGATCTTTCTGACCCAGGGATCAAGCCTGCGACTCACGTCTTCTGCCTTGGCAGGCGGATTCTTCACCGCTAGCACCACCCAGTTCAGTCCAGCTCAGCCGCTCAGTCGTGTCCGACTCTTTGTGACCCCATGAACCACAGCACGCCAGGCCTCCCTGTCCATCACCAACTCCCACAGTTCACCCAAATCCATGGCCATCAAGTCAGGGATGCCATCCAGCCATCTCATCCTCTGTCATCCCCTTTTGCTCCTGTCCCCAATCCCTTCCAGCATCAGAGTCTTTTCCAATGAGTCCACTCTTCACATGAGGTGGCCAAAGTACTGGAGTTTCAGCTTTAGCATCATTCCTTCCAAAGAAACCCCAGGGCTGATCTCCTTTAGGATGGACTGGTTGGATCTCCTTGCAGGCCATGGGACTCTCAAGAGTCTTCTCCAACACCACAGTTCAAAAGCATCAATTCTTC
>SJYT01071055.1:0-54687 GCA_006410635.1 Cephalophus harveyi | reverse complement strand
AACCAGTCTGTTGTTCCATGTCCAGTTCTAACTGTTGCTTCCTGACCTGCATATAGGTTTCTCAAGAGGCAGGTCAGGTGGTCTGATATTCCCATCTCTTTCAGAATTTTGCAGTTTATTGTGATCCAGACAATCAAAGGCTTTGGCACAGTCAATAAAACAGAAATAGATGTTTTTCTGGAACTCTCTTGCTTTTTCCATGACCCAGCAGATGTTGGCAATTTGATCTCTGGTTCCTCTGCCTTTTCTAAATCCAGCTTGAACATCTGGAAGTTCACGGTTCACGTATTACTGAGGCCTGGCTTGGAGAATTTTGAACATTACTTTACTAGGGTGTGAGATGAGTGCAATTGTGCCGTAGTTTGAGGATTCTTTAGCATTGCCTTTCTTTGGGATTGGAATGAAAACTGACCTTTTCCAGTCCTGTGGCCACTGCTGAGTTTTCCAAATTTGCTGGCATATTGAGTGCAGCACTTTCACAGCATCCAGGAAGTCCCTAAATGTGAATAACTTATCACAGTAGAGCTTTGCTCACCAGCACAAAGATCTGAGTGGGTGGGGCATCTTCCTGGGTGGCTCTCTCCCACACAGTCCCCCAAAGATTCCATCTTCAGGCTCCACAATTTCCAGCACACGGCTTCCTATGATCCTATCCAAGGGAAAATGGATGAGACACACCGGCTTTTAACTATCTTTGCCAGGAGGCTCATCACTCCATTCACAGCCCATTGGCCAGGGCAAGCCACATGGCACCAACCTAACTGGTGGCTCTGACTCTCTGTTCAAGATTCAAAGCGCGCTTCCTCCATGAAGACCTGCTCGATCATTCAGCCTCCCTGTAAGACGAACGAAAGCTTCATCCTCCTTTACGTTCCCACAGCCTGTGTCGCGTGCCTCTCTACTCCACGCTTCCCAGACTGCTTTGTCACTTGGCTCTCCTATTATTCTGTGAGCTCCACAGAAGGTAAAAAAAGCTTGATTCTTGTCTCCAAGAGTGCCGAGGAAGTAGTTAGGGTTTAATAAGTGTTTAGTGAGCGAATGAATGATGGCTTCATAAGTAGCTATGGCCTTGCAGGTTTTCTGCTGCATCTAATCCCAGGGCACACGATCAGATCTCCACAAGGCCACCCCTGAATCTTCTGATGTGGAAATCCTCCAGGACTATATTTCTCCTCTGGGCACGGCAAGGAGCCAAAGTTACGGGAACAGCAGATAAGAATAAAACCCAGGATCAGGAGCCTTGAATTAGTACAGTGGGACTCGGATGCCAAACACAGGTCCGGAATAAAAACGACCTCCAGGCACTAACATGCTCTCCAGCATGGCTCTGTCCCTGACCCCAGCCCCCACCAACACACACAGTCCCCAGCTCAGAGCCCTGTGGGCACCTGCTGCTCCGGAGACCACAGTCCAAACCTTCGCAGGAGACGAGCTGAGCCAAGCTGATTCCCAACTGGCAAGAAGGAAGGAAGGAACTAGAGACTTCTCAGCTGAGGAGCCTCTGAGAAAAGCAAAACTTTAAGCTTCCTAAGATTCATCACTCCTGCCATATGCTGTGACTTTTCCATTCATACCAGAAATTGTGAAAGTTTCAGCTTCCTAATATAACATTGAGAAACCAAGAGTTTATAAATAGGTCCTGACTCAGAGCAAGGCCCTTGCTAATGTTCTTCAAGCCCTGGAGGAATTGATGCCCCACCCAAGGCCCTTGCTTTTGGGGACAGTCCCCGCCAAGAAGGAGGTCCTCGCTGGCCTTCTGTGACCTTGCCATCCTCGCCACCTCTCTATCAGACTTCATACTCGCTGGGACTCTATGCTTGTGCCAAAAAATCAAACCAGCTTGTGCCAAGACAAGAGCTGGGAAGATGACAAGAAGGGTGGGGGTGTGGGAAGTGGAGCAGAAAGCTGAAGCAGAGGCGGCTCTGTGCTTTGGCCAAAGCAGGACCAGCCCTCCGTGCATGGGACCCTTGACTGCATAAACAATTTGAGCCCCCCAGAATTCACTAAGTCAGCACCGTCCTGGTAACCTGGCCTAACCTGATCCTGTAAAAGACGTGCTGTACTTTCTCATGTGAGTGATATTCTTGCCAGACTGCCCTTCTGGAACCAAGCCCCTAGGGAACCCCATAGACACAAATCCCAGGGCACAGGACATCCAGCTGGCCTGACTTCGGCGCTGAGGGTCACAGGATAAGGTTCTGCTCTGGATGCAGAGTATCTCATTGAGATGGTTACATAATAGGAAAAAACTTGAGTCATAGAAAAATATAAAAAGTATAACAAATGTCACCCGTAATATTTCCACCCAGGGTTACCCACAGTTGAAATTTCACTCTATTTAAAAACCAATGTTTTCCTATGGCTGCGTAATTTGCATAGACTCAGGACCGGTTACATAATTTGCAGGGATGAGTGCAAAATGAAAAGGTGGGAACCCATGTTTAAAATGTATGTAGACTTTCAAGACAGTGACAGCAAAGGGCCCATCTGAGCACGGGGCTCTGTGTGACCACATAGGTCACATGCATGAAGCCAGCCCTGACTGCTGGTCTGGGCTGGTCCCAGGCATCGTGGGAGGACTTAGGAAATTTGAGGAAGGTGTTCTGAAGTGTGGGTTCCCTCAAACATGGGGGTAGGACAGAGCTTACCTGGGTCTGAGTGAAGTACTGTGTCAAGATTGCAGAGATAAGGGGCACATTGTAGAGTGAGTTACCACTTTGTCCCCAAGTCCCCAGATGTCAGGGAACTCGTGACAGAAAAGGCTAAGCAATTTATGAGACTCTTAGTTGGTAGAATATTTTACAGTCACCAAAAATGATATTTACAAGAGGTTTTAATAATACAGAGCAAATATTGTAATATAATATCAAATGAAGGAAATATAATCACAGTTTTATGAATATGTACAAACAGAAAAAAATAGTTTGAAATAGAGTAAAATTTCAACTGGGGTTAGTCTTAGGTGGAAGTATTATAGGTGCCATTTATTATATTCTTTATATTTTCTTATGACTCAATTTCCTCCAATAAGCAAATAAGATATTATAAAGAAAGCAAAATTTCAAAAATGTAAGTGGAATACACATACAAAGTACACCTGTAAGTGGTATCCCAGGACTTCTCACTTCTGATGAGTCCCAGAGACACTTTACTAGGAAGTTTTGTAGGAGGTGGACTTACGCGATTTGTATTTTCTTCTCCTGTTCACCGCATCGGTGGTCTCGCTATTCACACGGTCCGCACTGTTCGCTGAACCCAGGGTAGGCAGGGTGCGAGCTGCAAGGCTGGACAAAGGTGCAAAGCACCCTACGAACTGCAGACACATTTACTCTCTGCTGGCGGCGCCGCAGCCGTGGCCGTGGACTTGCCGTAGGCTCTCCGCTCGTGGCTGACCCAGGGCACACAGCCCTGAGTCGGCAGTTAAGGCTGCCGCTTTCTTGGCGGGCCCACGCAGGCCTACTGCACACAGGAGCAGACCAAGCGCGCACCTCGCGACCCGCGTGCCAGCGCTGGGGGCGATCTCAGCTGCTGCTCAGTCATTCTTTACAAAGCGTGGGGTGAGAGCCTGAACACACCACCTGGGCTAATTTGGTCTCGGCCCCTCTCCGCCCCTTCAGGGTCTCTTGTCCCACAGATCACGTAGGTTATGCCCTCTGCAGCACACTGGAGCGCACAATACCACTGTTTGAACTCACATCCTGCAACAACGGCAGTGACAACAACAGACAGCTACATCCCCAGCACATTTCAAAGCTCAGCGCCAGGCGCCACCGGGACTCACACCGCAGCCCTCGCCCGCGTGGGGCCAGAGGAGACGCGCTGCGCGTGGAGCGCCTGTATCTCCCATGAGCAGGTCCAGTCCACCAGCTGCCCATGCGAGACTGCAGGGAAGCCGCACAGCGGCAACTCCACTCCTGCGGAATGTTATTGCTATGGACCCACAGTAATCCCAGCAGTCCAGGTCCACCCCTTCAAAGAGAGGATTTTCTGTGACATTCATAGGCCACCCATAGGCTTACACTTTTCTAAATATGAGGGCACAGCCTTCACAGTACACTGTTCTGCGTAGGACACAGCCTTCACAGTATCGGGGCAGTCCAGTCACTCAGTCGCATCTGACTCTTTGTGACCCCATGGACTGCAGCACGCCTGGCCTCCCTGTCCATCACCAACTCCCAGAGTCCACCAAACCCGTGTCCACTGAGTCAGTGATGCCATCCAACCATCTCATCCTCTCTCGTCCATTTCTCGTCCTGCCCCTAATCTCTCCCACCATTAAGGTCTTTTCCAATGAGTCAGCCCTTCGCATCAGTTAGCCAAATTGTTAGTGTTTCAGCTTTAGCATCCGTCCTTCCATGAACATTCAGGACTGATCTCCTTTAGGATGGACTGGTTGGATCTCCTTGCTGTCCAAGGGACTCTCCAGAGTCTTCTCCAACACCACAGTTCAAAAGCATCAATTCTTCAGTGCTCAGCTTTCTTCACAGTCCAACTCTCACATCCATAATGTCCACTGGAAAACCATGGCCTGGGCTAGGCATATGCCTGCACAGAAGTCAGCCCTCATTTGCATCCGTGTAACCCGGATGGGACCCCTGCCAGCTCGGGCCCCCTTCAGGGTCTTCACACTTTCAAAATGGTGTCTCACATGACCATCCCTCTACTTCTCTCAGTAAAGACCCGTGAAACCCCCACAGCTGCTGGGCCCACTCCTGTGTCCCAGAGATGCAAAAGCCACACTGCCAAGGTTTTCCCTTGCTTTTGTGGAAACGATTTACCCAAGTCAACTAACTCTGCCCAAGTACATGGTTGATATGTCATGAGCTCAGTCACATCGGGGGCCCCTTGAGCCCTTTGGGGATGACGTGCCTGGGTCCTAAGCTGCTCAGGCTTCACTTTTGCTGCACAAAGGGCCTCGCTGCCAAGTGGGGACCCTCAGTCTTGTAACATTCATCATCATCATCCCTTACTGCCTTGCTGTCAGAGATGCTGGGCTCTCTAGGACCACGAGGTTCTCGCTCTAATGCCAATATATGTTGGTCTGGCTCTTACCAGTGTCTCTGCACATTGCACAGCATCACGGAGAGCACTGTCCATATTCACCTTCAGGGCAGAGGGAAAATCCACCCCACCGTGCCAGCAGCCTCCATCGGCAAAAAGGAACTCTGCACCTGCAACGCCTTTCCAATGCTCTCTGGTGAACCATCCACCACCTCCCAGTCTTCCACCGGAGCCCACACTGAGAGGGCCGCAGCCGCACAGAGCCACATACTGTATGGAGGCCCCTGGCTGGCTCCATCCAGGAGAGTCTCAGGCTTCTCTACCGGATGGGTATCCTGTCAAGTACACCGATTGTTGACAGGCGCACCCAGCATAGTCGCATACAACCTGCCTCCTGGCTGGCACGGCAGCCGTACCCGTGGACACGCTATGTTCTGTCCTCTCATGGCTGACCCAGTGGGCACAGCCGGGACTCAGCTGTAACGCCACCACTATCTTAGGGGGAGCCCGTTCCGGCGAGCCACACACAGTAACCTTGACCAAGTGAGTACCTCGTGACATGCGTGAAGGGTACTAGAAATGATCTCAGCTGTTACCTAGTCATCATTTACAGAACATGGGGCAGGAGAGCCTGAACAGGCCATCTTGGCTAATTTTCTCTCTCCCAGCACTATTGAAAGTGCTCTTTAATTACTGAATGGTAGGCAAAGTAAGTTATTGCTTTACATAATACTTATATCTGCAACCCATTTTACCTGATAATATTAAACATTAATATACATGTCTATTGAGTTATTTCCATACCACTTTGCCTAATGCCAGCCCATCCTCTTCTGCTCCTTGAAGGGGGTTACGTCACAGCTCAAGAAATGGGAGCCAACGTTAATGCAAATCATTGAGGGCCTGGAAGACAGATGTTTAGATACAGATGTAGCAAAGCCACGATTACATACTCTAGGATAGTCTAAAACTGTTGCTTTCCATTTCTCTATTTCTGACCTTCATTCGCTCATGGTCTCCTTCATTACCACGACAGTGTTAGGTGAGGGTCTTGTTCATGTTGCTCTATCAAAAATGTCACAGATTGGTTGACTTAGTAAACATTTATTTCTTACATTTCTGGAGGCTGGGAATCCAAAACCGAAACCCTGGCAGGTCCAGTGTCCAGTGAGCACGCACCTCTCGGCTTGTGGACAGCTGCCTCCGGGGTGTATCTTCAGATGGGAGGAGGAGGAAGGGAGGGGAGGAGGAGGGAGCAAGGGGAGGAGGAGGAGGAAGGGGGGAGGAGTGGAGGAAGAAGGGGAGGGGGGAGGAGGAAGGGGGGAGGGAGGAGGAGGAGGGCTCTCAGTCTCCTCTTCTAAGGGCACTAATCTCGCCAAGCTGACTCCACCCTCCACCCTCATAACCTAATCACTTCCAAACGCTGACACTTTGGGGATTAGGACTTCTACATATAAAAGGGGTGGTAGGGTAGAAAAACGACAGAGGATGAGACGGTTGGATGGCATCACCGACTCGATGGACATGAGTTTGAGCATACTCCAGGAGTTGGTGATGGACAGGGAGGCCTGGCGTGCTGCAGTCCATGGGGTTGCAAAGAGTCAGACACGACTGAGCGACTGAACTGAGCTGAACCGAGGTGGAACAAACATTCAGTCCACAGCACAGGTGAAAGAGAAGTTGATTTGCCAGCTAAAGACTACTCAGCCTCTGCCGGTTTAAAGCAGTTTCCTTAAGAGTTGTTCAGTATAAACTCAAATTTTCTGATGTACTTTACTCACAAAAGATCAACTGAGAAAAATAAGAGACTTGGAGTATCTCTCAGAAGTTACTCAGAATGCGTATTCCTCTAGATGCTGTGCACCTGATATATGGAGTAAGCAGAAGATGAGAATTATTCAGGAGACACAGTCCTGGCATGATTTCGAGTGTCTTTGGTGACCTCTGCTTTGACATTTGAGGTAAGGTGTAAGAAACATCCTAGGGACTTTCCTGGCAATCCAGTGATTAGGACTCCAAGCTTCCACAGCAGGGGCCTGTGTTCGATCCCTGGTCAGGGAACTAAGTTTTTTTTTTTTTGAAGAAACACCCTAAAGGAGACTTATTTGGGGAGTTACATAGGGACAGTGAGGACTAGGTGTCAAGTAGGAAAACCCACAAGATACATTTCTCTCAGAAATGTTCACTAGAAATACAGCTCATCTCTTTTGTCTTCTGGATCCTCTAACCATGGAAAGAATCGTGGTTTCCTCTTTGCTTTGACTGGTAGGAAGCTTAAAGCCAAATGTGTAACTCATTTCCAATATGTGTATGCTTTATGAGATGTGTTTTGTTCACTAAATTTACATGTAGTTCAATGGACTTTTCCTACTCTTATTTTTTTTGCTTAGTCTCAATTTCCTCACTACTTAGTTTCTATCTTATTAGATACCCTCTGTAAACCACCCCAAAACCGTTTCGAAACAATGCCACCCTTCATGAAGATCCAGCACCCTCGCAGTCACAGGAACACTCTGTCTAGCAGGGTCGTCTTGTAAGCGCTTCTACTGAGGACCTTTGTAGCATGGGGTCTCTGTCAGGGGGCTGCACTTGTTAAGAGAGTAAAATAACTATTTGGCACTTGAAAAAGTCAGATTAAAGCTAAATGTTAAAGAAACTAAGATCGTGGCATCCGGCCCCATCACTTTATGGCAAATAGAAGGGGAAAAGGTGAAAACGGTGACAGATTTCCTTTCCTTGGGCTCCAAAATCACTGTGTATGGTGACTGCAGCCATGAAACTATAAGATGATTGATTCTTGGCAGGAAAGCTCTGACAAACCTAGACAGTGTGTTAAAAAGCAAAGACATCACTTTGCCAACAAAGATCTATATAGTCAAAGCTATGGTCTTTTTAGGAGACATGTGCAGATGTCAGAGTTGGACCATAAATATGACAGAATGCCAAAAAAATTAATGCTTTCGAACTTGATGCTGGAGAAAACTCTTGAGAGTCCCTTGGACTGCAAGGAGATTAAACCAGTCAGTCGTAAAGGAAGTCAACCCTGAATACACACCAGAAGGACTGACGGTGAAGCTGAAGCTCCAACACTTTGGCCACTTGATGCGAACAGCTGACTCATTGGAGAAGACACTGATGCTGGGAAAGACTGAAGGCAGAAGGAGAAGAGGGCAACAGAGGATGAGATGGTTGGATGGCATCACCAGGGCAATGGACATGAACTTAGGCAAACTCCAGGAGAGAGTGAAGGGCAGAGCAGCCTGGCGTGCTGCGGCCCACGGGGTCACAAAGATTCAGACACAACTTGGTGCCTGAACACCAACAACATGTAACAGGCTGTTGAAAACTGTTTGCTGGAGTGAATGAGTGCCAGAATGAGGGACTGCTTCGAAAATGATTGAAAAATATGCTAAAGTGACTTACATTGTGGTATTCATTGCAGAAGACAGCTTGTTTCAAAATATTGTGATATTGTTATTTTAAGTCTATAAAAAAATAGGATAAAATCTTAACATCAGGTTTTTCAATGCAATCCACAGAGTCTTCTCTGCAAGTGACTGGCTGGCTGGAAACATATTTGAGGTTCTTTATTCCTCGGGATTGCAAGCATGGAGCTCTTGGAAGCAGGTCCTATAGAATAAGATCTGCTATCAACTTGAAGAAGACCCTTTTCTTCAAGCGACAGTCTTTAAGCAGAAATGCTGATGCACCTGAATTAATGCAACCAGCAAAGTTTTCCACAGGGAAGCTAGCATAGTCTGAAAGTAGAGTTTATACTCAGAACCCCCGGGTAACCATGAGAGCGTCACCCCCATTAAGTCCTAAACTTCTGAGCTTCCCGGGCTGTACAAAGGCTTCTGCCATCTTAATCCCCGTAATACTTTCAGGAGAAACACCGACTGAAAGCACTCCCCCTGGCCGGGCGCCACAGTGACCGTCTGCACATGCCGCTTTACGCCCGGAGGCCCTGGTGAGGAGCGTGCAGCTAACGGAGGAACTCAGGAAAGGCCAAAGGAGAGGGAAGCCGCCAGTCCACACGCCCTCCCAGAACCCTCCTCACTGGAATCCAGCTTGTCTGAGTGATGCCACCAGGAAGGACCCTGAGTCAGAATGACTGACCAGAGGCAGCCCAGAAACGAGTCCCCTCACCATAACCCGGGACCACGAGCCACACAGAGCAGTCCTCCCGGGTCCCCTCGCCCTGCTGCCCTCTCCGGGCGCCCCTTCCAACAAAGCCTCCTGCTTTGTGAGCATACGCGTCTCCTCGGACAACTCACTGCTGAGTGGTGGGCCAGAGCCCGCTCTCAGGCCCTGGGAGGGGCCCCTCTTCCTGCAACAGGACTGGACAAGAGCTCACATTTGCAGAGCATTTGGCAGCCTCCAGTAGTCCTGACCAGGCTCCCAGTGTAACAGTGACAGTCATTTCCTGGACATTCGCTCTGTGCCAAGCGCCAGGGTGGCTTCACCTGTATCAAGCAGGGAAAACCTTGATTCGTGTTAACAATCACCCTTTCTTTCAGCTGCAAAGGAACGTCAGCTTCCAGATTCCCTCACAGTGCTTTGGGCTTCCCCGGTGGCTCAGAGGGTAAAGCGTCTGCCTGCAAGGCAGGAGACGTGGGTTTTGATCCCTGAGTCGGGAAGATCCCCTGGAGAAGGGAAGGCAACCCACCCAGCATTCTTGCCTGGACGGAGGAGCCTGGCGGGCGAGAGGCCGGGGTCGCAGAGTGGGACAGGACTGAGCGCCTTCGCGTTCCCTTTCTCAGGGCTGAGGGAAGGCGGCGAGTGAGGATGCAGGTGAGGCCCTGCTGGAGACCTGGGCCCTCCCGCCAGAGGGCAGGAGGCAGACCCCGGGCAGGCGCCAGCAGGCGGGGGACTCGCAACAGCAGGGGAGGCCAAGGGAGGTTTCAGAAGCAAAAGTCTGCAGTCAGAGACGAGATGGAAGTCTGAGCTGAGGGGAAGGCAACGGCTGCTGGGAGGAGAGAAGAAAGTTTCGGCGTGAGAGCCAGGGAGCTTGATGCCTCGGTGTGGAGTGCAGCCCTTCCGTGAAAGCAGGACGGCGGCCCCCGTGAGTGCTGTGTGCGGAGTCAGGATTCGGAAACACGGCTGAGTCCCACACGTTGGTGCTTTCTCTTTTTGAAGGTTCATTCCTCTGAACTTGGTGTCAACAAACTCCAGCCCCTGGGCTGAGTCTGGCCAGCCTGGCTTCGCAAAATCAAGTTTTATCAGAACACAGACAGATACACCCATGAAAAACCGATCGAGCCGCTTTCACACTGCAAAAGGCAAAAGGCAGAAGCAAGGGGTGGTCAGGAAATTGCATCCTTACAGCCCACACAGCCTGAAATGCTTGCTCTCTGGCTCTTTACTGAAAGTTTGGTGAGCCCTGCTCTCTACTCCTAAATGTGAAATACTGACATACCAATGGAAGGGAAAGTATTTTATCAGTCAGGCTAAGGGTTTTGAGGAAATTCAGAGTCAGCAAACCTGAGTTAAAGATAGATTCATTGGTTCCTTCCTTGGCCAAATCCTCCCATCTGTAAAATAGGATCAATAATACATACTTCACAGAGTAATAAGAAGACTCAATTGTGAAAATCATTTTTAAGACACACTTTTCAGTTCACAAATAGAAAAGAAATGTTAGATATTGAATATAATGGCTCACAAGTGGCTCAAAACTTGGAAAATGTAAACACTACTGAAGCCTCAGGTATTGTGATACATACACACACACACACACACTTATATATCACATTGCTGAGATACACTCATCTCTCTTCCACCACTGTATTCTTGGGCAGGTAGGGGCTGAACAATAAGTTCTATAAGATTCTTCAAAAGACACTTAATCCCTCCTCTCTAGAATTATTAGTACACTACTTTTTGTCTTAAAAAGTTCCCAACAAAAGTTTAGTTTGAAATTTTCCTAGGTGATCACTTTCCATTTCCAGGAAGCCCATAAACTGTGAATTTCAGCCACAAATGTGAATTTGACCGGCTGAATGAATTTGAGGAGGTCATACAACAACTATAAAGTAAGGTTTCATTCCAAGCAATGAAAATGAAGCCAGCACAATGACGTCACCACGAGAAGACTTTCACAGAATTAAAGGTGCTCATAGAGTCTTGGGCTTCGTTTTGGTTTTACCTTCCAAGCTTCAGCTGTTTTTGGGAGAGGTAAACAATCCTCCAAACATTTGAAGGCAAGTTCATAAATGCTTTTAGGACCACTAGAACACAGCTCAGTGTAATCTCCACCTATTATGATACGAGTTTCAGAGGCTCTGTTTACTGTTTCAAGCCCTTGACTTACTGCCTTAAATTCCATCAGGAAATAGACTTCTGTTGCATCAACGAAGTCTTTAATATGCTCCTATAAAATATGATAGATCTGGTGAACAAGTAGCTGAGCAATTGATCCACCTTTTTCTAAATGACATTTAAGAGCTCATTTATTAAAGTTCTGATAGCTAGAATAGATAATTATACACTTCCACCTGGCCATCCATCTTCCCTGTTGCCCACTTGTTCCTCAAAGATACAACAACCCTATCCTTGTTGATTTGTCATTGATGAAGTTCATTTCTATCAGCTTCACCCAATATGACAGAAAACACTCATTGTACTGTTCTGGTAGAAAGCAGGATTTTCATAGAAAGCAGGATTTTCATCTCACAACAGATATAGACCAAATCACTAGCCATCTAGAAGTTATCATTGCAGTTATAATGGCCTAATTTTGCTTATTCACCTTGAAAAAAATAAATTGTGTATTGTGGAGTTATCCTAAACTATTTGAATTAATTTGTTTTTAAAAGTATTCAGAGAGTATACATTTGACCTAAGACATTAAAGGTAAAATTGTACAATAAATTTATGATGATATGTATTTCTAATTACCAGTGTTGGTTCATTATTCCTTCTTATCTCAGAATTATCTTTTCTCAGGATACTCTCTCAAATGAAAGGGAAGAGGGAAGAATCATAAAAAAACTTAAAATCATCTTTTAGGGCAATGAAAAAATGGTTCCTAAATATGGCTGCCCATCAGAATCATCTGAGAACTAGAAAAATCCATGTTCGCAAGTCCACTCAAACCAGTCAAATCAAAATCTCTGCCGGGTTAGAGTCCAGTCATTTTAATTTTTAACAAAGTATCTGGATGAGTTTTCCCAGCCAGTTCACGATCAGACTGGAAACTGCTTTGGGAAACAACTGGCTGGAACAAAACCACATGGCCTGACCTCATTCCAATGGACCCAGCTTGTGCTGTAGGGAAAGGCATGAAACATTCATGAAAAGACAAGGGTCAGAAAATACACTAAAAATGAATACATGAAACATCTATGGGAGAGCATGTAATTATACTGAAGTTCCTAAAAGATAAAAGTCAAACAAGAGAATGTTCATCCTCTTGAATAGGATGTTTAACTTCAAAAAGATGTCATTTTTTCCCAAATGCACTTTCAGTTATTATTTTTAAATTTATATGAAGAAATTCATAAATAATAGCTAAGTTAACCCCGAAATTAAAGAGAAAATATGAGGATGGTGCTGCCCTCCCAAATACTAAGATATATAATAAAAGCACAGTAATGGAAAGTAACATGGAAGCGGTACAAGAACAAACCAGTAAGCCTGTGGGAGAGAGTGGATAGCTCAGGGTGAGGCTCATATATGAAAGGAAATGCGTTTGTAGAACCCAAATCCATGGGGGAAAGTTAGACGTTATAATACATGAAGTTGGGAAACTGCTTTACTATATGCAGAAAAATAGAACTGGATCCTTACCTCACACCACATGTCACCTGAATAAATGGAAGAAGGAGCAGATTTTAAAAGTCAGAGAACACCTTTAAGATTTAATGGTGAGGAAGACTCTCTTAAACAAAATCCCCAAAGCACAAACTATCAAGACAAAATTAAATTCCACCAAAATTAAGGCAATCAGTGCAAGGAAGTAGAGGACAAAGTTAACAGACATGTGACGTTGGGAGAAGACAGTACCATGCCCAAAACTGTCAAGGAACTAGTATGTAGGACACATTTTAAAAAGAAAGAGAAAGAGGGAAAGCGAATGCTCATACAAGTCAACAAGAAAACTTCATGAACCTCAATAGAGAATACGGGCAAAAGCTATAGATAAGCAATCACTAAAAATGAAAACACAAATTCTGAGAAACACATAAAGAGTTCAAACTAATTAATAACAAGAGAAAGGCAAACTATGATGTCCCTTTATACTATTTGATTGGTAAAAATTAAACACCAGGAGGGAACGTAAATTGGTGCAGCAACCATGGAGAACAGTATGGAGGTTTCTCAAAAAACTAAAAACAGAGTTACCGTAGGATCCTGCAGTCCCACTCCTGAGCATATATTCAGAAAACACAAAAATGCTAATTTGAAAAGATACACGCATCCCCAGTGTTCATAGACTTCCCTGGTGGCTCAGACGGTAAAGCGTCTGCCTACAATGTGGGAGACCTGGGTTCAATCCCTGTGCTGGGAAGATCTCCTGCAGAAGGAAATGGCAGCCCACTCCAGTACTCTTGCCTGGAAAATCCCATGGACGGAGGAGCCTGGTGGGCTATAGTCCATGGGGTCTCGAAGAGTCGGACACGACTGAGGGACTTCACTTTCACTTTCCCAATATTCATAGCAACACTGTTTACAATAGCCAAGAAATGGAAGCAAACCAAACGCCCATTGACAGATGAATGGATAAACAACATGTGGCACATACATACAATGGAATATTATTCAGCCATAAAAAATGACATAATGCTGCTTGTAGCAACATGGATGGAACTAGAGATGATCATACGAAGTGAAGTCAGACAAAGACAGGTACCATGATATCATTTATTATGTGCAGTCTTAACAAATGATACAAATGAACTTATTTACAAAACAAAAATAGACTCAGACATAAAAAGCAAACTCATGATTACCAAAGGGGGAGGGGAGGGATAAATTTAGACTTTAGAATTAACATATACATGCCACTTTACATAATATAAAATAATCAACAAGAACCTATTGTATAGCACAGGTAACTATATTCAATATCTTGTAATAACCTGTAAAGGAGAATAATCAAGAAAATACATATACATATATATTTTCTGGATTATTTATATATAAAAAACTAAATCACTGCATTGTCCACTGAAACTAACACAAGACTATAAATCAACTATGCTGCTGCTGTAGGCTCCTCCGTCCATGGATTTTCCAGGCAAGGGCACTGGAGTGGGGTGCCATATAACTAAGTAAATAAACACCAGGATAATGACAAGTTTGGGTAACGTGTGGCTACAGGAGTCCCTAGGCAGAGTTTGCAGCTCATCAGAGAGCCACGTGGCTGTGTAGTCAAATGAAGTTCAGTCATACCCTAGGACTCAGCATTCTAGTTCCTGGGAATGTTCCAGGGAACTTTCCGCACAGGTCAGTAAGGGAGTCTGCATGAAAACCCTGATGCCAGCATCGCTTATGCTGGGGGCGAGAAGCTGGAAGCCATTCTATGTCCAACACCAGGAGATGCATTTGTTCAGCGTGGAATATTATGCAGCCGTTAGAATGAACAGGCAGACATATGCAAAGCCACATGGAAAGAATAAAATCAGTAAAAAAGAAAACCAGATCTGTAATACAACGCGCCACTGCTTAGTCACCCAGTCATGTCCGACTCTTTGCGACCCCGTGGACTATAGCTCGCCAGACTCCTCTGTCCATGGGAAGCCTCCAGGCAAGGATAGTGGAGTGGGTTGCCATGCCCTCCTCCAAGGGATATTCCCAACCCAGGGATTAAACCCAGGTCTCCTGCATTGCAGATGAATTCTTTACCATCTGAGCCACCAGGGAAACCCCTATAACACAACACTATTGTGAGGGAAACCCCTATAACACAATACTATTGTGTAAATTAAAAACCCATGTCTTATTTGTGTAAATTAAAAACACTTGTTCAAAAACAACACACACTGTGTTAGAACACACACAAATGAAAAGACACACGTCAGTTCATTGAAAAAGGGTTGATCATGGGTGGGCAAGAGACTTGGGAGGGGGAAATAGGGATAAAAAGAAAGGAAAGAAGGGAGGGAGGAAGGGAAAAGGCAGGAGAGGGGCGTGGGGGAGGAGTGGAAGTGGGAGATGGGCGGATGGGGGAGGGATGGCCCCGGCTCCAGGGCTGACTGCAGTGAGCTGGGCAAGGAACCCTGACGAAGTGAAACCTCTCGAGTCTGAGGGCCAAAGTCAGAGGGGGGAAATCAATCCTAAGCATTTATCTCTGCATCTGAATTGCTGTTCAGCTTAAGCAATTTCAAATAAAGGTAAATGTCAGTTCCATTGCGAGTATAAACAGTGTGAGGAGGCCACCCAGGCATGTAAACCCCTTCGCCCTTGACCACCGGCTTCACTAGGAAGGTGGGAAGCTGTCTCCAGCTCCTTGCCCAGCGGCCTGAGAGCTGGATTTGTATCTTTCATCCTTCTGTTTGCCTGTGAATAAATATATACATTATTCTTGTTCTTTTAATTCTGTAACCTCTTCAGAGCAGTTAAAAATTATGTTAAAAACTCATTAACTTTGACGAGATATTGATGATGCCAGCGGTTAATTACGAGCCAGCTGGTGTGATGGCAAGAATTAAAAAGTTAGACGCTGGAAGTTTGTTTAAAAAAGAAAAACAAAAAAACAACAACAGCAGAGCCTCACCGCCCACACCGAGAGGATTTGGGAGGATGGCTGAAACAGCGTCGCTTGGTGCTGACCTTACAGCGTGGGTCAGGGAGAGATCTGTGGACCAACAGATCAAATCACATCGCTTGACTCCATTACAGCATTCGAGTCTTCCAGATTCTCCCTCGCTGAGAAAATAAAAAGTAAGGGCTATAAATTCCCATGCTTCATGGTGTTAATTGATTGCAAGCTGGGGTCAGAAAGACATTTCTCCCCAAGGAGTACTCCTACACAATTTAGAGGCACTGCGGGCGTTCTAACACGCCTAGAAAGCATTAAGCGGTGGTCACTGTCAAGTACCAAATAGCGAAATTTAGTATGCTCCCAGTCTGCACCCGCAGGGGCAGCATGAGGGTGTTCAGGGGCCCCCATCTCCTCAGGAGCGGGGGGCTTCAAATGTCACGCATTAGCACACAGATGCGGAATCTAGCATACGTGGACCACGTAAGTGGTCAGATGACCCTGTTCGCAGGGCAGGAAAAGAGACGCAGAGGACGGATGGTGGGTGGGGGGGCCTGAGAGGCTGGACCGAGGCACAAACAGTGCCTGCGCAAAGCAGACAGCTGGCGGGGAGCTGCTGTGCATCACAGGGAGCTCAGCTCCGTGCTCCGTGCCGGCCCAGATGAGGGGGGGGCGGGGGCTGGAGGAGGTCCAAGAGGGAAGGGTTCCGCGGATACATGCAGCTGAATCACTTCACTGTGCATCAGAAGCTAATTATACATTATAAAGCAACTGTACCCCATTTTCTAAAAAAGTGTGAGGGTTTTTAATAAGCCTGTCACCCAACAAATCTTTTCCTCTTGCCACCCAAAAGAGGTACATTTTTTTGAAAATGAAAATAAGTGGTATGATAGAGTCATGGTTTTGTTTTTCAAAAAAAAAAAAAGAAGAAGAAAACAAAGAAAATTTTTATCTTTTCCAGAAGACTTTCTGACACACAAATAAAAAGACTGTTAAGATGACAACATAGAACAGGATTCAGGGGCTGATGCTGGGGTTCCCGGGGCTCCGCAGGGGGAGAGTCTGACTCGCTCCCCTGACACAGGTGAGCCCCGAAGCTGAAGAGCCTCAGTCCTGCGCCGAGAAGGTGGGCGTCATGTGGGCATCGCCTCAGCAGCTCTGCAGCAGGAAATGGAGGGCACGCACGAAACCCTCAGCACCGTCAGGGAGTGCAGGAGACACACGGTACGGATTCAGTGTTTACTTCCAGGGTGGGCAGTGGGTGCAGGATCTGGAGTCAAACTGCTGGAATTCAGCTCCATGGACGTGCCCCATCTTTCCAGCGCTTAGGGGACCTCTGCAGGCTTCAGTCTCCTCACCAGCAAAATCCGTAACAGTAGCACCTACCTCACAGCCGTGGGTCAGGATGAAATGAAGTCACGTGTGCAGAGCACTGGAATGTTTGAGACATCCCTCCCTAACGTTACGGCTTCCCTCGTGGCTCGGACAGTAAAGCGTCTGCCTGCAGTGCGGGTGACCTGGGTTCGATCCCTGGGTGGGGAAGATCCCCTGGGGGAGGGCATGGCACCCCACTCCAGTACTCTTGCCTGGAGAATCCCATGGACAGGGGAGCCTGGTAGTTTACAGTCCATGGGGTCATGAAGAGTCAGACACACTGAGCAATCTCACTTTTGCTTCCCTAGTATTAGTAATACTACTAGCTGCTCTTATTGCTCTTATTATTATTACTATCACTTTGGCACTCTCGCTGTAAGAATAAACCCTTTTTTGATAGTAACACAGCCAACCAGGATCAAAAAACACTTTGTGGAACTTAGCAACCCACAGAGAGAAACGTGTGCAGATGAATATAGAAATCCGCTCTCCCAAGCCCTGAAACGGGCCCAGGCAGACAAGGAGCGCGCTTCCAGCCTCTGTGATCCCTGTCCCCTCTGTTCGCGCAGAGGTGTCCCTCAACTTCTCTCTTTAAGCCCCACCTTGCAGGGTGATGGGCTGCCTGCGAGCTGTGCATGGACTTTCCCACCCTGTGCTCCCCTCCCGCCTCCTGGGGCGGGTGGGCAGGCAGGCAAGGAGGGATGGCATGGGGGGAACCTCCAGCAGAGGACTGGGCCGTGACCTTCTCTCGCCCATCGCTGAATCGTCATTCTTGTGTACTCTGTCCTCTTTCTATGAGGAGCACATTTAAAAAGATGGCTTTCTTTCCTTGCTTCCCACGAGGCTCTTCTTTATAGACCTGCCCTCCGCTTCACACAGCTTGACGCTGTTCCGGAAAAGTACTCATCATTTGCTGATGCTCAACATTCAACATAAAAAGGTTTTCTTCTCTCCTGCAAATCACCGCGTTCTGCCCAAGCCCCGCTATCTTGACCTTGCTCACTTCTCTGGAAACAAGCCTTGCAGCTGCATCCTGGAGCGCTCTCTCTGGTGTTTATCTTACGGGCCTCGCCCTCCTCGCGTCAGTTCCATTTCGAGCAACTGAGGGGAGGTGGGTTTGTGTGGAGAATTTCACAAAAAATGAAGCTTAGAATATCGCAAAATGCTAATTAGTTCAGAACAAGGGGACAAATACTCCACCAAGAAATCCCTTTGTTTCCTCAGAGGTTATAGAAATTACTCGATCTTACTCCCCCTGTATGCCCCAAATAATTAGAATACTTTGAACCCACAATCTATATATCTAAATTCAGAAATTAAAACAACCAACCAGAGTTGCTTGGGCTAGCATCCTAAATTCTTCCCAATACTATCCTCACAGCTAATTTTCTATATTTTCTGATTTTTTTCCTTCATATAATAAGCATGTGTCAGTTTTATAATCAGAAAAAGAAAACCTTGTTAACAACTTTTCCTTGGTAAACTGGAAGAAGCAGATGATCTCATCAAACCAATGCTTTTCTCCTCCCTCCTGTTTTGGAAATATTGGGGAGTGACTACTAATAGCAATGCGTGCCTGTTGGTGTCAGGGGCTGGATTTTGGAAGACTTGGGATGTAATTTCGCTGCCAAGCATCGGGTGTCACATCTTTAGCTTACTGTCTGGGCTCTCGTGTTTCCGCATCCAACTCTAGACTCATTGTATGTGTGCACCTACGCTGTGTTCCAGACTGTCTGTCAGAAGAACACTTCTTTCTAAATGAAGAGAAGTGTTTCTGGCGAATGCCAAGTCTATATGAGGCATCAGAGTGCAGAGTGGCTGTTTCTTTGTTCCTGCTGGTTAATTGCTTTAAAGACAAAAATCAAGGCAAGTGTGCTACAGAGAAAACCTTTTGAAGGACACACACCCCTTGTACCTTTCGAATGATCACAAATTGCATTTTGGCAACTTTTGATCAAGGTGACAAATCTTGGCTCAGAAAAGAAGTTTAGCAATATGTCAGCCCCATCAATAAGCTCTAAGAAAAAGTAATTCATTTTTAATGGAAATTCTGTTTACAAAATAGACTAGGTATATAACCCTACTCAAAGAGGAGATAACTCACCCTGGCAAATGGGCTGTATACCTAATAGAGTAAAATAAAAGTGAAGCAGAGCGCATTGCACTTACAGAAATGAAGTGCATGAGACATTTTATAGTTAGCTACTATGGCAGCAATTTTGCAACATACACAAGCTTTTGTGTTCAACCTTGATTTAGATTCAAGAAGTAGGGGGGGAAAGTTGGGAAAGATGAAAAAGATAGGGAGCCATTATATTAAGCAAAACGTTAAACAGAACCCTTACTTTTCAAAAATCTTTAGACTAATACAACTTCCTCTTGGTACCTAGAATTTCTTGGGTCTTAGCCAATTTCTTTCCTCCAGGGGTCTGGCTACCTTTGCTTCTTATTAAACGTGACCTCATTCCCATTACAGATACTGCTAAAACATTTTCTAAATGTATTTATATTTTTTAATTTTATTGAAATATGGTTGTTTCTACTGCACAGCAAAGCTAGTCACTCATACGTGGGGTTCCCCAGTGGTTCAGCGGTAAAGGATCTGCCTGCAATGCGGGAGCCCCAGTAGGTGTGGGTTTGATCCCTGGGTTGGGAAGATTGCCTGGAGGAGGGCATGGCAACCCGCTCTAGTATTCTTGCCCGGAGAATCCCATGGGCAGAGGAGTCTGGCGGGCTGTAGACTGTAGGCTCACAAAGTCTGACACTACTGAAGGGACTTAGCATGTCCATGTGGTTGTTTTACAATGTCATATTAATTTCTGTTGTACAGCAGAGTGACTCAGTTATACATACATATATTTTCTCTCATATTCTTTTTCATTGTGATTTATCACAGGATACAGAATATAGTTCCCCTGCTAATGCAGTGACACCTTCGTGTTTATCCACGTGTNTGTCATATTAATTTCTGTTGTACAGCAGAGTGACTCAGTTATACATACATATATTTTCTCTCATATTCTTTTTCATTGTGATTTATCACAGGATACAGAATATAGTTCCCCTGCTAATGCAGTGACACCTTCGTGTTTATCCACGTGTTTGTAACAGATTGCCTCTGTTAATCCCGAACGCCAGTCCTTCCTGCTCCAGGCCCCCTCCCCCATAGCAACCGCAAGTTTGTTCTCTGCATCAGTGGGTCTCTTTCTGTTTCATAGAGAAGTTCACAGGCATCATATTATTTCACATGGAAGTGATACCAAATGGTCTTTGTCTGATTTTCTTCACTTAGTATGGTAATCTCTATGTCATCAGTGCTATTGCAAATGGTATTACTTCAGTCTTTTTCATGGTTAAGTAGTATGCCACTGTGTGTGTGTGTGGTGTGTGTGTCTGTGTGTGTGTGTGTTGCTGTTCTGTCACTGAGTCGTGCCCAACTCTTTGCCACCCCATGGACTGCAGCATGCCAGGCTTCCCTGTCCTTTACTATCTCCTGGAGCTTGCTCAAACTCATGTCCATCGAGTAGGTGATGCCATCCAACCATCTCATCCTCTGTCGTCCCCTTCTCCTCCTGCCTTCAATCTTTCCCAGCATCAGGGTCTTTTCCAATGAGTCAGCTCTTTGCATCAGGTGGCCAAAGTATTGGAGTTTCAGCTTCAGCATCAGTCCTTCCAATGAATATTCAGGACTGATTTCCCTTAGCATTGACTGGTTTGATCTCCTTGCTGTCCAAGGGACTGTCAGGACTTTTCTCCAGCACCACAGTTTGAAAGCATCAATTCTTCAGTGCTCAACTTTCTTTATGGTCCAACTCTAACATTCATATATGATTACTGGAAAATCCGTAGCTTTGACTAGACAGATATCGGTAGGCAAAGTGATGTCTCTGCTTTTAAATATCACTGTTTAGGTTTGTCATAGATTTTTTTGCAAGGAGCAAGCATCTTTTAATTTCATGGTCTGGTCACTGTCCACAGTGATTTTGGAGCCCCCCAAAATAAAGTCTGTCACTGTTTCCATTGCTTCCCCATTTATTTTCCATGAAGTGATGGGGCTGGATACCATGATCTTCATTTTTTGAATGTTGAGTTTTAAGCCAGCTTTTTCATTCTCCTCTTTCACTTTCATCAAGAGGCTCTTTAGTTCTTCTTCACTTTCTGCCATAAGGGTGGTGTCATCTGCATGTCTGAGGTTATTGATATTTCTCCTGGCAATCTTGATTTTAGCTTGTGGTTCATTCAGCCTGCCATTTCGCATGATGTACTCTGCATATAAGCTAAGTAAGCAGGTTGACAATATACAACCTTGATGTACTCCTTTCCCAGTTTTGAACCAGTCCATAGTTCCATGTCCAATTCTAACTGTTGCTTCTTGACCTGCATACAGGTTTCTCAGGAGGCAGGCAAAGTGGTCTGGTATTTTCATCTCTTCAAGAATTTTCCAGTTCATTGTGATCCACACAGTCAAAGGCTTTAGCACAGTCAATGAAGCAGAAGCAGATGTTCTTCTAGAACTCCCTTGTTTTCCCTATGATTCAGTGGATGTTGGCAATTTGATCTCCGGTTCCTCTGCCTTTTCTAAATCTAGTCTGTACATCTGTAAGTTCTTGGTTCGTGTACTGTTGAAGCCTGGCTTGGAGAATTTTGAGCATTACTTTACTAGTGTGTGAGATGAGTGCAACTGTGTGGTATTTTGAGCATTCTTTGGCATTGCCCTTCTTTGGGATTGGAATGAAAACTGACCATTTCCAGTCCTGTGGCCCCTGCTGAGTTTCCCAAATTTGCTGGCATATTGAGTGCAGCACTTTCACAGCATCATCTTTCAGAGTTTGAAATAGCTCAACTGGAATTCCGTCACCTCCACTACCTTTGTCCGTAGTGATGCTTCCTAAGGCCCACTTGACCTCACAATTCCAGGATGTCTGGCTCTAGGTGAGTGATCACACCATTGTGATTATCTGGGTCATGAAGATCTTTTTTGCACAGTTCTTCTGTGTATTCTTGCCACCTCTTCTTAATATCTTTTGCTTCTGTTAGGTCCATACCATTTCTCTCCCCTATTGAGCCCATCTTTGCATGAAATGTTCCCTTGGTAGCTCCAATTTTCTTGAAGAGATCCCTAATCTTTCCCATTCTGTTGTTTTTCTCTATTTCTTTCCATTGATCACTGAGGAAGGCTTTCTTATCTCTCTCCTTGCTATTCTTTGGAACTCTGCATCCAAATGGGTATATCTCTCCTTTTCTCCTTTGCCTTTCACTTCTCTTCACTTGACTTCTCAGCTATTTGTAAGTCCTCCTCAGACAATGATTTTGCCTTTTTGCATTTCTTTTTCTTGGGTATAATTTTGGTCACTGCCTCCTGTATGATGTTAGGAGCCTTTGTCTATCCTTCTTCAGGCACTTTATCCATTTATCTGTTGACAGATATTTAGGTTACTTCCATGAGTTGGCTATTGTGAATAGTGCTGCTATGAACATAAGGGTGTGTGTATCTCTTTGAGTTACAGTTTTGTCTGAATATATGCCCAGGAAAGAGATGGGTGGGTCACATGGCAACTTTACTTTTAGCTTTTTAAGGAACCTCTATACTATTTTCCGTAGTCTCTGTACCAATTTACATTCCCACCAACAGTGTAGGAGAGTTCCCTTTTCTCCACATCATCTTCAGCATGTATTACTTGTAGATTTTTTAATGATGGTCATTCTGGCTGGTATAAAGCGGTACCTCATTGTAGTTTTGATTTGCATTTCTCTAATAATTAGGAATTTTTAACATCTTCTCATATGCACATTGGCCATCTGTATATCTTTTTTGGAGAAACACCTATCTATTGTTTCTATTCTTTAATTTGCTTTTCACTACCACCATACAGGCTTCCAGACACTTACTCCTTGGAAGGAAAGTTATGACCAACCTAGATAGCATATTGAAAAGCAGAGACAGTACTTTGCCAACAAAGGTCCATCTAGTCAAGGCTATGGTTTTTCCTGTGGTCAAATATGGATGTGAGAGTTGGACTGTGAGGAAGGCTGAGTGCTGAAGAGTTGATGTTTATGAACTGTGGTGTTGGAGACGACTCTTGAGAGTCCCTTGGACTGCAAGGAGATCCAACCAGTCCATTCTGAAGGAGATCAGCCCTGGGATTTCTTTGGAAGGAATGATGCTAAAGCTGAAACTCCAGTACTTTGGCCACCTCATGCAAAGAGTTGACTCACTGGAAAAGACTCTGATGCTGGGAGGGATTGGGGGCAGGAGGAGAAGGGGACGACCGAGGATGAGATGGCTGGATGGCATCACCGACTCGATGGACATGGGTTTGGGTGGACTCCGGGAGTTGGTGATGGACAGGGAGGCCTGGTATGCTGCGATTCATGGGGTCGCAAAGAGTCGGACACGACTGAGTGACTGAGCTGAACTGATCTGAACCACCATACAGGCTTCCTTGATAGCTAGTTGGTAAAGAACCTGCCTGCAGTGCAGGAGATCCTGGTTCAGTTCCTGGGTTTGGAAGATCTGCTGGAGAAGGGATAGGCTACCCCTCCAGTATTGTTGGGCTTCCCTTGCGGCTCAGCTGAAAAAGAATCTGCCCGCAGTGCAGGAGACTTGGGTCCGATCCCTGGGCTGGGGAGACACCCTGGAGAAGGGAAAGGCCACTCCAGTATTCTAGCCTAGAGAATTCCATGGACTATACAGTCCACGGGGTCACAAAGAGTCAAACACAACTGAGCGACTTTCAGACTTTCACTTTCACCACCATACAGACAAGCCATTAGCATTATTCCCAAGTGGCAAATGAGGAATTCCAGGTGCCAAGTGCTGAAATTACACACACAATCTACCCAATAGATTTGGGTACTCACAACCCCCATTTACCAGGAGAAGAAACATATGAATGATGTAACCATCTGTCTAAATTAATAAGTGCTTTTTTAAGACATTCAATTTCTACCACCATCTCAGAAACAAAGGGAATAAATAAAACCCCTGGGAAAATACAGGAAAAAAAGTCAAAGCCTGATAAGATTGATTAAAAAAAGAATGATACCTTATCATTTTGGAGTAACAAAAAGAGGCATGCACAGAATAACCAGTGGATATATGTAAAAGAGATCACCAAAGATGTTTGAAAATATTCCAAAGATTTAAACAACAACTGTAAATTATTTTTTAAAATTAAAAAAAAAAAAAAGATGGAGGTGGGAGTTTAAGGAAGTAAGATACCAGTATTAAAACATGTAGTGCTAAAAAAAAAAAAAACAAAAAAACCCACATAGTTACTGGCTTCTATCCTACTGGGGACAGTTATTCCCCAGCTCCTAGTTCCTGGCATATCATGATGCTCAATAACCTCTGATGAAAGATTAAATGCAAGAAAGTCCTTCCCTCAACGGTTCTAAGCTCTAACAGAGAAATAAGCATGAGCATAATGGTTACAAAGCAGCATAATCTTGATGATAAGAGCATGCAATTTTTGAGCATTTCAGGCTGAAGATCATTATGCCTAATAATTGAATAAATGCTCACAAAGACTCTGTGAGGTGGGGCCTATTTCCAGCCTCACTCTACAGACAAGAAACTGAAGCCCAGAGCCACCCAGATGCTGAGCTGCAAAGCTGAGGTGAGAATCCAGCATCAGTGATACAAGAGACACCCCTCTGTGTAGCAGCATTCTGTGTTGCGGAGGAAGAGGACTCTATGTTAAATCATGTCGTCTGGGATTAACTGCAAAAGGGGCCACAATTATTCATTCCTCTCGGGTCCTTGCTGTTTGTAACTGACTTAGCTTTCTTCCCAAGAAGAGGTAGAATCTCCTCCCCACCGCGTGAGTTTGGACTGGCCAATGGCACACGGTGGGTGAGTTTGGACTGACCAATAGCGCACGGTGCGTGAGTTTGGCCTGACCAATAGCGCACGGTGGGTGAGTTTGGACTGGCCAATAGCTCACGGTGGGAGGGGCAGATGTTTCAGCCATAAGTCTAGACTCAAGGAGCCCTGCTCCTGTTTATTCTCCTGGGGTGCTGAGACTGCTGTGTGAACAAGCCTGGGATAGCTTGCTGGATCGTGATCACACGGAACACAACTGAGTCCATGGGTCAATCCCAGCTGAGGCCTCAGAGAAGTGAGAGAATATTTTCAAGATCAGCAAAAGCAGCCAGGTGGCCTCAGAGGATGGCAGAGCAAGGAGAAGTCGGGCTGAAGTCAGAATACTCAGCGGAGTCCAGCCACTGGCCGACCCACAGAATCAGGAGCTAAACAAATAGCTAATGGCTTAAGCCATCAGTGTTAAAGTCTGTCACCCAGAAATAGCTAAGTAACATACGCAGGCGTACATCAAAGCCTGTGAGGATCACACTTACATTATTTTTAAGTCACACAAATGACCTGAGAGGGGGAACTTGTCTTAGAATTGCCAAGATTAAAATATTTTGGAGGATCAATATGGCAAACTAATAGGATCTTATAGGAGTATCTCAAAGATATAATCAAAATTAATTGAGACAAAGACCTTCACAGTCTCATTAATTACTTGATAGGCTGCTTCTGAATGGCCCTCAGTGATCCCCAACTTGCTTCCCAGGTTTCCCACAAGGTTGCAATCATGGTGTCATCTCTGTTTGTTGCCTCATTCACAGGTACAGCAAGGGAAGAATCAGTATCCACATTATTGTTGGCAGGATCTGATTCTCAAGGGCTGTTGGACTGAAGTCCTCAGTTCCCTTCTGGCTGTTGGCCAGAGGCCACCCTCAGGTCTGTGCCCTGTAGACCCCGTCACAGGGCAGCTTACAACATGCAGTTTGCTTCCTTAGAGCAAGCACCCAGAAGGAGAGACTGTGTGTAAGCAGTATGGAAGTCACAGATTTTATAACCCAATCTTGAAATTGACATGTCATCACTTGTGATGGCTTCCTAGTAGCTCAGGTGGTAAAGTATCTGCCTGCAGTGCAGGAGACGCAGGTTCAATCCCTGGATTGGGAAGATCCCCTGGAGAAGGAAATGGAAACCCACTCCAGTATTTTGCCTGGAAAATCCCATGGACGGAGGACCCTGGTAGGCTACAGTCCATGGAGTCGTAGAGATGGACACAACTGAGCAACTTCACTTTCACTTTCTTTCACTTGTGATATATTGTATACATTAGAAGCAAGTTGCAAGGGCAAGCTTAGGCATAGGGGAGGGAACCACTGAGATTCCCTTTAGAAGCAGCTTGGAAGGAAGGAAGGATGCTCATGCCCGCTCAGTTGTGCTCGACTCTGCAGCCCCATGAACTGTAGTCCACTGGGCTCCTCTGTCGATGGGATTGTCCAGACAAGAAAACCGAAGTGGGCTTCCCTTCCCTCCCCCGGGAGATCTTCCCAGCCCAGGGGCCGACACAGTTCCTGTGTCTCCTGCACTGCAGGCAGATTCTTTACCAGCGCACCACCCGGGACACCCCGAGAGTCAGCCTACCATATAACTACATTCCAGGGAATTGTGAAGATGTGGCTTTTCTAATCAAAAACTTATTCATCCAATTTCAAAATGCTGGCCCTCACGAACCACCTCTTGAAACTCAAAGGAGGTCATTTTTAAATACAAATTAAGCAGTGATCTTATAGCCCCAAAAGAATAACAAAGGGCAAAACTATAAATAAGTTTTAAAAGGTTTAGGAAAATTCTCAGATGCTGGCTCTATAATGGAATATTAAAGGGGGGGGGGGTAAGGAATGTGTGCAGCAGATCCCTAATGTTTTCAGAGTAACGTCAAGAAAGACAGCCTTAGCTCGCTACAAAACGTCCCTCAGAGGCAGGCAAGATGGACCATTGGCCTAATCTGTTGTGGCATTTCTTATATATTTATTCATAACACTATGTGGGAATGCAATAAAAATTTAAACAAGGTACTAAAGTTCAACAAAATGGGAGGATAGAGCTTTTGAAAAATGGAGACCCAACATTCCTACACGGTGTCTCTGACATCTGAGGTGTCTGTGGTCCTTCACGTTAGTTCATCCACAGAAGCTCCTCTAAACCTTAGACTCGAGACCCATGTCTTAGTTCCTCACAGAAACAGCGAGCAGAAAACAGGGTTTTGTAGCATATCACTGTTAGAGAGAGAAGGAAAATATCTGACACCGTATGACAGGACTCGCTTTTATACCTACATTATGCTCGAGTGTTTGAAATGGCAAAGTCACCTATTTTGCCCTCAGGCTATTTCCAAGGAGATATTTTAGGCATATACTTGGGGTTTGGGGGATTTGTTTCCTTCAGGTTTTTAAAGAGAAGAATGGGCATGGGTGTATTGAAGCATTATACTTTACAGTCCACACAGTAGGGCAAATAAGTGTTCACAAGGTAAGCGTCCCTCAGTGAAAAGAATGAATTTAAAAATTACCACATAAGCAGAGTTAGACATGGCGACATTTTAAGAGTGGTAGCTTCTGTCAATCAACCCAAATTCACTTTAAGCCTTAAACATATAAGTCACATTGAGAGGGTTATGCGTTTCACAAGCGGATTTATATATAAATACTTTTGCTGGCTCCAGTTCAACACAACAAAAGGAGTCAAACATTAGCCTGTATTTGTATTTCTTTGCTGAAGTGTTTTGACATAAACTGCACACAATCCTAGCTGGAAAGCAGCAGGCAGTTTGGAACTAACTGTTCCTCAGACTTGCGTTCTTTGTGATTGAAAAAAATATTTTTCTACTTAGAAAATTAGAAAGCTTATGAGTAAAAGGTTTGCTTGAATTTCAGAGAAGAATTACTTACAGCATTTCTGGAAATTGAGTTTCACACCAAATTCGCTTCCTACAAAGTCTCAGAATCCCCCTACATATCAAATTCCCAAATTTCAAATGCACAATATATTGTCAGCCTTTAAATTAAAAGGACAGAAACTAATACCTATAATATCTAGAATTCACTTTGAACATGCTTCTATTTTTTTTTTTAACTAATTCAGTTCTTCCAATGCAGAGAAAATTCATTTAGTTGGAAGCACTAAATATCCACATTACATTGCAAAATACTGTTGGAGACACTTATGGGAAGGAATACTTTGAGGAATTTTTATAGTAATTGTATCTATAAGGAGTAAGAAAAAGAATCTCTGGAGATCACCTGTACTCGCCATTCATTCACACAATCACGCCAAAGAACAAGCCGCCTTAAGCCCGTGGACTTGAAGCAGCAGTCCTGGACTCACACCCATCAGCAGCAGGGCGGCTGCCCGGCGGCCGGGCTGGGTAGGAATATAGACTTCAGGCTGCAGCTGGATTCATCAGCTCCAAGTGGATCAGCAACTGTCAGGGGCATGCGGTCCTCATTTCTTGTTCTGGAACTTGGGCTGTAGAAACAGTGGCTACACAGGGTGTATAGTCCTCCCTGAGGATCACTGAAGTGAAAACAGGCAAAGCCAATTATGCAAGCGTGCACAACGCCGCTGCTTGTCTCATGTATATCACCGTCCTTTTGGCCGAAACAACTTACATAATCAAGTTCAACGTCCAGGGATAGGGACTCATACTTTACCACAATGAGGTCATGTCAATAAATTATCCTTCCACACTTTCATTACTGGGTGTTACTGCCAATCTGAAACAGTTAATGAAAGAGTTGTGCCTTCCTCCATATTGAGTATAACATTATTGCTGTAATAAACATTAAGGATCCAGAGGGTATGTTTTTTCTAAAATTTTGTGTGCTTCATTGGAAATGTCATAGGCAAGGACCAATTTGACTCCATACTGGATCTCTTTCTTTTACTTTGATCTTTGTATTCTATTGCTTTTGCTGTAAATTACAAATGTTGCTTGCTGCTGCTACTGCTAAGTCACTTCAGTCGTGTCTGACTCTTTGTGACCCCATAGACAGCAGCCCACCAGGCTCCCCCGTCCCTGGGATTCTCCAGGCAAGAACACTGGAGTGGGTTGCCATTTCCTTCTCCAATGCAAGAAAGTGAAAAGTGAAAGTGAAGTCGCTCAGTCATGTCCGACCCTCAGTGACCCCATGGACTGCAGCCTTCCAGGCTCCTCCATCCATGGGATTTTCCAGGCAAGAGTACTGGAGTGGGGTGCCATTGCCTTCTCCGCATATGTTGCTTAATAGCCTGAAATATACAGAATAGCCCTTCTCAAGGCTTTGGCCTTTAAAGGTATAACAATCTCCCATTCATATGGAGATAAAAAGTTACAGAACAGAGAATAATATTTGTCTTCTTGGAGGTTTATAGGAGTATTGTGTCCAGGCTGACATGTACAGCTGCAAGAACAAAGAATTCTGACACAGAGAAGTTTGTGACAACCAATCATATCCCCTTGTCTTATAATATAAAAGAAGCTTGAATTTTTTTAACTTTTTATTTTGTATTGGGGTACAGCCAATTAACCGAGAATGTTGTGAGAGTTTCAGATGAACAGCTAAGGGACTCAGTCATACATATACATGTATCCATTCTCCCCCAAAGTCCCCTCCTATCCAGGCTTCCACTTAACACTGAGCAGAGTTCCATGTGCTAGATAGTAGGTCCTTGTAATCCACTTTAAATACAGCAGTACATGCCCATCCCAAACTCCCTAACTATCCCTTCTTCCCCTCCTTCCCCTGGCAACCATAAGTTCAGAAAGAAGCCTGAATTCTAACTTCAGGGACATGATTCTTTGGGGAACAAGTCCACCATCTTCTGAATCTGCTGACTTTACAAATAAAGTCACTATTCCTTGCCCTAACATCTCTTCTTTCAATTTGCTGGCCTGTCCTGAAGCAAGCAGTACAAACTTAGACTCTAACAGAAATCTGTATATAAAGGGCGATTCTAATGGTTTTAAAATGGCCACGGTTTTGAGTTTTATGCTTAATATGAATACATGACTATGTAACTCATGTATAAAGATTTACATTTAGACTTAGTTACATAACTCATTATAACATATAACACAGAACAATTGATGCTTTTGAACTGTGGTGTTGGAGAAGACTCTTGAGAGTCCCTTGGACTGCCAGGAGATCCAACCAGTCCCTCCTAAAGGAGATCAGTCCTGGCTGTCATTGGAAGGACTGATGCTGAAGCTGAAACTCCAGTACTTTGGCCACCTGATGCGAAGAGCTGACTCATTGGAAAAGACCCTGATGCTGGGAAAGATTGAGGGCAGGAGGAGAAGGGGACGACAGAGGATGAGATAGTTGGATGGCATCACCAACTCAATGAACATGGGTTTGGATGAACTCCAGGAGTTGGTGATGGACAGGGAGGCCTGGTGTGCTGTGGTTCACGGGGTCGCAAAGAGTTGGACACGACTGAGCAACTGAACTGAACCGATATAACTAATTTACTATTTGCTTTCTTTTCTGGGTCTTTTAGTTGGAAGTCAACAAGGCTATAGCCCACACTTTATGAAGTTCTTACAAGTAGCCAATTATTCCAAAGAACATAAATCTTAAACAAAAAAGTGGAAAGCAGACTAAAATAAATGCCAAAATTCAAACTGCATTTTGCCAGTTGGTTCACAAACTGGCTTCCCGTGCACAGAGGGCAGGTAGAGAGCAAAGAAAGAAGTGGCCACTCCATATGGGTAATGGCAGGTTGAGTACTCAAGGGAGCTTGCAAACGGCCTGTCTTGGGCATTGAAAGATGAGTCAAATTTCACACCCACCCATTAAATCTTAAAGGTTATATAACAGGGTTCAGTCATATCCAAGTGGTCTCAGTACCACATTGCTTTCTCAAGGCTGTGCCCCTCAAATCAGGGCGGCCCGAAAAACACATATTCCAAGGACAGGGAGGAGGTGAGGGGCCTCTGACTGTCCAGGGCCAGCTCACGAGTCAGATGGCAGTCACGTCCTCTTGATGACCCTCTTCCAACACTGCCAAAATAATAATAAGAAATGACATCTTAGCCCCCACAACAGAGAAACATCCGTTTCTTGAGGCTTTATACGACAACTCCAAGTAAAAACGGTGCACCCCTTGTATACTCCTCCTCCAGAATCCTGGATGGGCTGAACTCCAGGGGCCTGATTAGCTAGCCAAAAGTTTTCTTGGTCCAGAATGTATTCATTTCTAAAGCAAAAAGATGTGTGAGATTGATACAGCAACCTTACTTTCTCTGGAGTAAAAAAAAAAAAAAAAACTGTCTATCTGCAGTAGTATCTGCTCTCTGATGGAGCATAAAGAATGATAGATATGCATGTATAACTGAATCACTTTGCTATGCAGCAGAAATCACCACAACACTGCAAGCCAATTATACTTCAAATTTTTAAAAATTTATGGAAAAGCACTCATTTCCAGTTCTTCTGAATAAACTCTCTATAACAGTTGGGTTTGGGTGCAATCATGTTCCTTCAACAGAAATTTAGTAGAAGGGTTTTGTCTCTTACAGACTGTGTCTATTTCAGTTCAGTTCAGTTCAGTTGCTCAGTCGTGTCCAACTCTCCACGACCCCATGAACCTCAGCACGCCAGGCCTCCCTGTCCATCACCAACTCCCAGAGTTCACCCAAACCCATGTCCATTGAGTTGGTGATGCCATCCAACCCTCTCATCCTCTGTCATCCCCTTCTCCTCCTGCCTTCAATCTTTCCCAGGATCAGGGTCTTTTCAAATGAGTCAGCTCTTTGTATCAGGTGGTCAAAGTATTGGAGTTTCAGCTTCAACATCAGTCCTTCCAATGAACACCCAGGACTGATCTCCTTTAGGATGGACTGGTTGGATCTCCTTGCAGTCCAAGGGACTCTCAAGATTCTCTTTAAATGTGTCCATTTAAGATAAGAAAATAATTTTATCTGTGTTTTTTTTTTTTTTTTCTTTTTTTGGTCTATAATTTAACTAAAATTTCTTAGGATCAAGGACCATTCTCTTTCCATCTCTGAAAACATCTTCCACTATGCCTGTGTTTAGGAAGCATTTGATTAGCCTGCCCAAATGAATTGAGTCATTGGACTCCACCTTTTATAAATCCATTGGCTTAAAGAAGCAGTTAGTAGTCACTTGGGGAAGAAATCATTGTTCTTGACAACAGCAGGCAAATTATGAAAAATGAAGAAAATCCCACCAGAATGAAATAACAAACTGTGAGTCAAATACATTTGGGCTCCAACCAAAACAGCCAGGAGAAATTGTACTAGCTTAATGGGAAACCACTGGAAACTGGAAACTGCATCTCATCTCCTGTCTTGAGAGAGAATCTCCATTTCCACAAATGTGTTTTGGCTGAAGCATGAAGAATGAGTGCCTGAACACTGGACTCAACAAAACTGAACTGCTGATTGCAATACTTGTATCTATGTGGTCAAAGGAAAAACTGTAAAAGATAAAACATTGAGAAGATACCATGGAAGCCATCTAGAATGTAACCTATAGACTTATATAAATTCTGTTAATTTGTTTATGTAATGACACATTAAAATGTCATGCCATATTTGAATGAGGTGTCAATGACACATTCAAATGCAAAGGTAGGAAGTCAGAAGATTCCTGGATTAATAGGCAAGTTAGGCCTTGGAGGCAAAGCAGGGCAAAGGCCAACAGAGTTTTGCCAAGAGAATGTACTGGTCATAGCAAGCACCCTCTTCCAACAACACAACAGACGACTCTACACATGGACATCACCAGATGGTCAGTATTGAAGTCAGATTGATTATATTTACAGGTGATAGAGAAGTACTATACAGTCAGCAAAAACAAGACCGGGAGCTGACTGTCACTCAGATCATGAACTCCTTATTGCCAAATTCAGACTTAAATTGAAGAAAGTGGGGAAAACCACTAGGCCATTTAGATAAGACCTCAATTAACCCCCTTATGATTATACAGTGGAAGTGACAAACAGATTCAAGTGATTAGATATGATAGACAGAGTGCCTGAAGAACTGTGGACAAAGGTTCATACATTGTACAGGAGGCAGTAATCAAAACCATCCCCAAGAAAAAGAAATGCAAAAAGGCAAAATGGTTGTCTGAGGAAGACTTACAAATAGTTAAGAAAAGAAGAGAAGTGAAAGGCAAAGGAGAAAAGGAAAGATATACCCATCTGAGTGCAGAGTTTCAAAGAATAGCAAGGAGAGATAAGAAAGCCTTGCTAAGTGACCAATGCAAAGAAATAGAGGAAAACAATACAGTGGGAAAAACTAGAGAGCTCTTCAAGAAAATTAGAGCTACCAAGGGAACATTTCATGCAAAGACGGGCTCAGTAAAGGACAGAAACGGTCTGGACCTAACAGAAGAAGAAGGTATTAAGAAGAGGTGCCAAGAATACACAGAAAAAGTATACAGAAAGATCTTAATGAGTCAGATAACCATGATGGTGTGATCACTCACCTAGAGTCAGACATCCTGGAGTGTGAAATCACATGGGCATTAGGAATCATTACTATGAACAAAGTAAGTGGAGGTGATGGAATTCCAGCTGAACTATTTCAGCTCCTAAAAGATGATGCTGTGAAAGTGCTGCACTCAATATGCTAACAAATTTGGAAAACTCAATGGTGGCTAGAGGACAGAAAAGGTCAGTTTTCATTCCAATCCCAAAGAAGGGCAGTGCCAAAGAAGTTCAAATTACCGCACAATTACACTCATTTAACATGCTAGCAAAGTAATGTTCAAAATCCTTCAAGCTAGGCTTCAACGGTACATCAACTGGAGAACTTCCAGATGTACAGGCTAGATTTAGAAAAGGCAGAGGAACCAGAGATCAAATTGCCAACATCTGTTGGATCATAGAAAAATCAAGAGTTCCAGAAAAACATCTACTTCTGCTTCACTGCTGCTGCTAAGTCACTTCAGTCGTGTCCAACTCTGTGCGACCCCATAGACGGCAGCCCACCAGGGTCCCCCGTCCCTGGGATTCTCCAGGCAAGAACACTGGAGTGGGTTGCCATTTCTTTCTCCAATGCATGAAAGTGGAAAGTGAAAGGGAAGTCGCTCAGTCCTGTCCAACTCTTTGCGACACCATGGACTGCAGCCCACCAGGCTCCTCTGTCCATGAGATTTTCCAGGCAAGAGTACTGGAGTGGGGGGCCATCACCTTCTGCTTCACAGACTACACTAAAGTCTTTGACTGTGCAGATAACAACAAACTGTGGAAAATTCTTAAAGAAATGGGAATACTCACCTCAACTGCCTCCTGAGAAATCTGTAAGCAGATCAAGAGGCAACAGTTAGAACCTGATATAAAACAATGGGCTGGTTCCAAATGGGGAAAGAAGCACGTCAAGGCTGTATATTGTCACCCTGCTTATTTAACTTCTACACAGAGTACATCATGAGAAACACTGGGCTGGATTAGGCACAACCTAAAATCAAGATTGCAGGGAGAAATATCAATAACCTCAGATATGCAGATGACACCACCCTAATGGCAGACAGCGAAGAGGAACTAAAGAGGCTCTTGATGAAAATGAAAAAGCAGAGTGGAAAAGCTGGCTTGAAAGTCAACATTAAAAAAATGAAGATCATGGTATCGGTCCCATCACTTCATGAAAAGTAGATGGAGAAACAATGGAAACAGCGAGAGACGTTATTTTTTTGGACTCAATTTCTGTGGACAGTGACCACAACCATGAAATTAAGATGCTTGCTCCTTGCAAAAAAAGCTATGACAAACCTAGACAGTGTATTAAAAAGCAGAGACATTACTCTGCCAAAAAAGATCAGTATAGTCAAAGCTATGGTTTTTCCAGTTGTCATATATGGATATGAGAGTTGGACCATAAAGAAGGCTGAGCTCAAAAGAATTAATGCTTTTGAACTGTGGTGCTGGAGAAGACTCTTGAGAGTCCTTTGGACTACAAGGAGATCCAACCAGTCCATCCTATAGGAAATCAACCCTGAATATTCATTGGAAGGACTGATGTTGAAGCTGAAGCTCCAATACTTTGGCCACCTGATGTGAAGAGCTGACTCATGAGAAATAACCCTGATGCTGGGAAAGATTGAAAGCAGGAGGAGAAGGGGACAACAGAGGATGAGATGGTTGGATGGCATCACCTACTCGATGGACATGAGTTTAAGCCAGCTCCAGGAGTTGGTGATTAACAGGGAAGCCTGGCGCGCTGCGGTCCATGGGGTCACAAAGAGTCAGACATGCCTGAGTGACTGAACAACAACAACATCCACATGTCCAAATAACTCTCCCTCCATCAGCTAAAGTCTATTAAGATCTTGGTTTTTGGCTTCAGGAAATAACTTCACAAAATTCTTCAGGGAACTAGGACTGTGATGTGATTCTTTTGTAGCAATAACCCCCTTAACTAGTGTTTCTGGCTCACTTTCAGAAGTTCAAAAATAATTGTTTCAACACAATATTACATGGTTAAAGTCATATATCACCATACACTAAGTTTGCTTGAATTTTGTTAAACACACAGAGAAGCACTTAATCTAAACATATAACAAAGACTGTTATTCCTTTTCTTAACAACAATTTAAAATAATGTTATGTAAGTTCTTAATGCATAGAATATATAAGCAATAAGGTTCTACTGTATAGCACAGAGAACTATATTCAACGCCCTGTGATAAACCATAATGAAAAAGAATATTTTAAAAAAGAATATACATATATATATGGGCTTCCCTAGTAGCTCAGACTGTAAAGCATATGCCTGCAATGTGGGAGTGAAGTGAAGTGAAGTCGCTCAGTCATGTCTGACTCTTTGCAACCCCATGGACTGTAGCCTACAAGACTCCTCTGTCCATGGAATTTTCCAGGCAAGAGTACTGGAGTGGGTCGCCAAATGTGGGAGACCTGGGTTCAATCCCTGGGTCAGGAAGGTCCCCTGAAGGAGGGCATGGCAACCCACTTCATTATTTTTGTCTGGAGAATTCCATGGACAGAGGCGCCTGGTGGGCTACAATCCATGGGGTCGTAAAGAGTCGGACATGACTGAGTGACTAACACACACACACACACACACACACACACACGCATATAATTGAATCACTTTGCTGTACAGCAGTAATTAGCACATAGTTGTAAATCCACATTTCAATTTAAACAATAATACTAATTAAGCTGATGTTAATTTCTTCCTTTCAGTGTGAGCTCCTCAACCATCAAGCACTTGGATCCACATTCCCCACATAAAATCATCTGATTGATGCGTTTTTCTTCCCTGATGGCCACGCCCACTGACTGATTAAAGAAGCATTTGCCTGACCACGTTATTGCCTCTCCAATTTCCTGGAATTTTAGGCAAAAGAATACTTCTTAAGACGTTTTATTATGGGAAAGTTTAGATACAGGTGAAAGTGCACACAAACCACGGGTGTAGGATGAGGAGACGCCCCTTGCTTTCAGAGTCTCCCGCGACAGATCTGCAGTCCATCCTTAATCCAGCACCCCACACTCCTTGCTCTCCAACTTTGTTCTTTGTTGCAATTCCAAGGAGCAGAGAAACAAATGATGTTCCTTTCCAAAATATTTACCGGAGTACAGTTGCCTCACAATGCTGGTTAGTAGCTGCTGTACAGCAAAGTGAAGCGGCTATACATATACACGCATCCCTCCTTCTTCAGATTTTCTTCCATTTTGGTCAAGACTTCCCTGGTGGCTTAGACGGTTTTCATCTGCCTACAATGCAGGAGACCCGGGTTCCATCCCTGGATAGGGAAGATCCCCTGGAGAAGGAAATGGCACCCCACTCCAGTATTCTTGCCTGGAAAAATCCCATGGATGGAGGAGCCCGTCGGGCTACAGTCCACAGGGTCACAAAGAGTTGGACGTGACTGAGCGACTTCCCTTTCTTTTCACTTTCCCATTTGGGTCACTACCGAGCACTGAATAGGGTCCCCTGTGAGATATAGTAGATTCTCACTAGTTATCCATTTTTAACCTAGAAGTGTATAGATGCATATATACACTATATATCCTACCCCTCCTGCCCCCTTGGTGTTCAGAAGTTTGTTCTCTACATCTGTGTCACTATTTCTGCTTTGCAAATAAGTTCATCTGCACCATTTTTTCTAGATTCCACATATAAGCGATATCATACGATATTTGTTTTTCTCTTTGTGTCTTAGAGGAATGGATAAAGAAGATGTGATACATATATACAAAGGGATATTACTCAGCCATGTAAAGAAATGAAACAGTGCCATTTGCAGAGATGAGGATGAACCTAGAGATTGTCATGCTGAGTGAAAGTTAAGTCAGAAAGAGAAAAACAGATGATGTTCTGCCTCCTCCCAACTCTAATCTGTAATAATAATTTTTTGAACCATTCCTCACTCATCCTTACATGCAACCCAGTTCTAAATGGGACTAAATTCTCTTAGTCCCATGAGGAATCTTAGAAAATGAAAAGCAGTTCCATTTATTCATTCAATCATTCATTGACCAGCTATTTTTTGGTTCTGCCCCAGGAGGTGCAATAGGTAGTGAGGATTCTACACAGAAGTTGGGCATGATTTCCATCCTTCATGCAGCTGGCAGGGTAATGAGGAAAAATAAAATATAGATGATCACAGTCAGGTGTGATAAGTGCTATACTGGGGACATGAGGCATACTTTTGAAGCAGGGAGGAAGAGGCTAACCAAATAGGTTGGATGGTCATGGAGGATTAGATAGAAGAAGTAATATCTGAGCAAAATCTAAAGAATGATTAGAAATCAACCAGGTGAAGGTATAAGGGGAGAGCATCCAAGGCAGGCAGAATAGCACATACAAAGCCCCAGACATATGAGACCTTGGTGCTTTTGGGAAAATCTAAGTTCAATATGGCTGGAGGATCGACTCAGCAAGGGGAGGAGGGGCCAGATGAGAAAATAAAGGAATACACGAGGCTAAGAGGATTGCCAAGAGCTATTTTTGCAATGCTTTGTATTCCAAGTGAATGGAGTTTGGATTTTCTCTTGAGGGTGATGGGATAACATACTGTTAACCATTGATGGATAATGAACACAGCTGTGAAATAAGTTGATTTGATTCCAGATGATCACTCTTGCAAAGTGTGAAGATCAGACTGAGCCGGAAGATGGGAGAAGACAAGGAGAAGAATGTGGGGACATGTTACAGGCCGCAGCAGTGACGCAGGTGAGGAGAGATGGCGGTGGTTTGCTCTGGGGTGGAAAGATGGAGATGGAGCAAGGTAGGATTCAAGAGCTAGAGTGGAAGTGGAAGATGGTGGAGAACGGTTGGTTCTGGGAGAAAAAAGAGAAACCATTACGATGCTCAGAATCCTGTTTGGCCAAGAAGGAAGAAGGTGGTGCCATCTGCAGAGATAAAGTGCACACTGAGTGTCGAGTCTCTGGCTTATATCAGTGGCCCCACTGGGGCTTGGGTGAACAGTACCAGACTGGATACATGCAGATTACAGGAATAATCACGGGAGCTGATAGTCACTTGCCCTGTTATTTTAACGTATACCCTAGTTGGACGTTTGCCCCTTTATCATAGACCACTAACCTGGTGAGTGGAACAGGATCTGGTTTAGAAATCCGGAGACCTGGGTTCTGTCCAAGTCCTGCCACCCAGAGCTCTGTGCCCTGAGGAAATCCTTTTCAGTCTCTGGGTTTCATGATCTGCAGCATAATAAGATTAAAATCACCCCCAAGCACCTTTTCAGTCCCAACATTCTATGAAATGGTTCTGGTTAATATATTCCCTGTTTATTAAAGAGTACCCTTAAAATAAATCATTATTAAGACATTGAACAAGAAATGTCTTAGGCAGTGAAACTCCTTTTTGTTTTTTAATATCAGAAATACTTTAAAAGGTGTTCTTGATAGTAAAAAATAAAAGTACGTGGGTTGTTATTAAAGCTATTTGTTCACTGTTCTACCAGATATTGGGAGCTACATTACATTAGTTTCCTGACTGTCTAGTGTAGCTATTCATAACAGTCCCTGAAATTTAAATACCCCAATTTTTTATAAACAAGGAAACATCAATAAGCAGTTGACTTTGAAATTATCCAGCCATCTATTTTCTAGCATTATTTTGAGTTACAAAAATAAGCAGCCTTCAACTTGTTTCATTTCTCCTTCTGGAAGAACTATACACCAGGTCTCATTTCTTGACAGCAATTTGCTTTGTTACCGTGAGTCTGTTGCAGAAAACATGTCCGAAATCGCTTTGGAGACTGCTTTCTTTCACCAAGACAAGGGCAGTAGGGACCCAAGTGAACAAGTGAATGAGAACAAAACAAACGTGCTCCCAAGTCTCACCTGGACACCAGGCCTGTATATCTGATGACTTCTAGAATGTTCCCACTGCTCAGTCTCCCTGCCACCTCCAGACAGTGGCACAGCACCCGGCACACGACAGTAACAAGACCTGCTGTTCCTGAGTCCTTAGTAATGCTGAGCAGGGTGCTAGGAGCTCACCATATCCATCTCAGTCAGCTTTCACATCTAACCTGTGAGGTGGGTTTTATTATTATCCCCATTGTACAGATGAGGAGATTAAGACTCTGAGAGTAACTTCCCCAAAGTCCTTTCACAGCTGAAATGATGCTGAGATGGGCTCAAACCCAAGCCATCCAATGTCGGAGTCTAGGTCTTAATGGTGGATCTGCACAGCTTCCCACACGCCCTCAACAAGTATCATAGCTGGAAGGGTGGGCAGAGGCGTGAAGGCAGCCAGCAGCTGGTCCTGCCCTCCTCGCTTCTGTTAGACCCTGCGGCAGTGTTGCGACAACCTACAGCTTAAAGGTGCTGCCTCTATCCCCTTGAGCAGCTCTATATCAGGCCACATGAGGGAAGTGGTAAGGTCTCTGCTCACCGGGCCGATCTTCGAGAGAAGGAGGTGGACAATAAGCAAGCACACACGTAAATCAGCAAAGGAGCAGCCGATGGTGAAACGTGTTTGGAGGCAATCAAACAGGACGGGGAATAAAGTGACTGGGGAGAGAGAGCTGCTCGCGTTTGTCCTACTGACATACTACTGCTAGATCCCGAAAGAGGCCCACCTCTTGGAAACTTCGTCAGCACCAGCACCGCAACACTAGTGTCTCTGATTCTGGGTTCTTTTTTCTGCAGTTTATCAGGGTGACCTCTTTGAAGCAGTGTTCCTAAATTGCTGTTTTCATCTTGCATTGTGATGCATGCTGGACTCAAACACCTCAGTTTACACCCAGGTCTCCCCCTCATCTGCGCTCTCCCTACACATCTGAAACCATACCCTCTCCTTCAGCCACAAGTATATCCGAAGCATCAAGCCCGTGTTGCCCCAACACCAGATCTATGGGTCTTTGGGTGCTGTGTCCTGGATCTTCTACATCTTGCATACTTATTCCCTCATACCTGAGGCTAGAACAGTCTTTTTTGCTGTCGACTGCTCCAAACTTTCTTGTCATTTAGAGACTGGCTCAAGTCCTGGTTTGGCAACGAACTTTTCACTATTTATACCATTTCAAACTAGCATCCTTTTTTAAACAATGTCTTTAGTTTCCATAACGTAAAAAGCTTTCCGTAGCTTAAATGTCTCATTAGTTCCCATAGCTTTCAATTTCCCATTAGTTCTTATTTCTCCCGGTCGCTTTCTATTTTCCATTGGTTTCCGTAGCTTTCCATTTTGGCCCCTTTGCTTGGCAATCATCTCATCACGAAGGTGTGTTGCACGGCCCTGTGTGGGACTGAGGTTTGCATGTTTATTCAGGACAACAACTAGTTCTTCCATTCCTCTCTTACTGCCTAATCAATGATCTCAACGGCACCAAAAATGCACTGAGCACTTACCACGCGCAAAGCACGGGGCTAAGCGTTTACACTGTTGAATCTAATACTCCTGCCCGGAGCTTTCTGACCACTGCCCACACTGGGCAGACTAGGAAACTAGGACTTAGAGAGCTGACGCAGCTTGGCGAAGGTGGCAGTTTGCAAGCAGCAGGAAATAAGGAACTTATTTTTTGTTCAAGTATCATTGATTTACAGGCTTCCCAGGTGGTGTTAGTGGTAAAGAACCCACCTGCCAATGCAGGAGACATGGAAAAGTGAGTTCGATCCCTGGGTTGGGACGGTCCCCTGGAGGAGGGCACGACAAGCCACTCCAGGATTCTTGCCTGGAGAATCCCATGGACAGAGGAGCCTGGTAAGCTACAGTCCACAGGTTCACAAAGACTTGGACACAACTGAAGGGACTTAGCACACACTCACGCATAGTTGATTTACAATATTGTGTTTGTTTCAGGTGTACAGCAAAGTGATTCGTATACATAGATAGATACAGATATATATGTGATTATTTTCCATTATAGGGAAATACAGGATATCAAATACAGTTTCTTGTGCTAAACAGAAAATCCCTGCTGCTCATCTGTTTTATTTATAGTATTTTGTATCTGTTAATATCATACTCCTCATATATCACTCCCTATTCCCTTTCCCTTTTGGTAACTGTAAGTTTGTTTTCTATGACTGCAACTCTTTCTGTTCTGTATATAGATTTCTTTGTATTATTGTCAGATCAAACATATAAGTAATATTCTACAATATTTGTCTTTGTCTGACTTCACTAAGTCTAATATACTCAGTTCCATCCATGTTGCTACAAATAGCAATATCTTTTTTTTTACAGCTGAGTATGACAGAGGATGAGATGGCTGGATGGCATCACAACTCGATAGACATGGGTTTGGGTGGACCCTGGGAGTTGGTGATGGACAGGGAGGCCTGGCGTGCTGCAGTTCATGGTGTTGCAAAGAGTCGGACATGACTGAGTAACTGGACTGAGCTGAACTGAACATCCTACTATGTCTGCATCCACAGGTGTGTGTGGCACCACTTCTTAACCCAACTGTCTGTTGATGGGCACTTGAGTTGTTTCCACATTTTGGTTATTGCAAGTAGTTCAGTTCAGATCCAACCAGTCCATCCTGAAGGAAATAAGTCCTGAATATTCATTGGAAGGACTGATGCTGAAGCTGAAACTCCAATATTTCTGGCCACCTGATGTGAAGAACTGACTCACTGGAAAAGACCCTGATGCTGGGAAAGATTGAAGGCAGGAGGAGAAGGGGATGACAGAGGATGAGATGGTTGGATGGCATCACCAGCTCAATGGATGTGAGTTTTAGCAAGCTCTGGGAGTTGGTGATGGACAGGGAAGCCTGGCGTGCTGCAGTCCATGGGATCGCAAAGAGTTGGACACAACTGAGCGACTGAACTGAACTGAACATCCTACTATGTCTGTGTGCACATGTGGGCATTAAAAACCACCATAGGGGTGGTATGATGGAGAGGAAAGAAAGCATGGAGCAAGATTGACAGGTTTGATCTCGTTGCTGTCCAAGGGACTCTCAAGAGTCTTCTCCAACACCACAGTTCAAAAGCATCAGTTCTTCAGCACTGCTGCTGCTGCTGCTGAGTCGCTTCAGTCGTGTCCGACCCTGCACGACCCCATAGACGGCAGCCCACCAGGCTCCCCCATCCCTGGGATTCTCCAGGCAAGAACACTGGAGTGGGTTGCCATTTCCTTCTCCAATGCATGAAAGGAAAAGTGAAAGTGAAGTCGCTCAGTCGTGTCCAACTCTTAGCGACCCCATGGACTGCAGCCTACCAGGCTCCTCCATCCATGGGATTTTCCAGGCAAGAGTACTGGAGTGGGGTGCCATAGAGTTTCTTTATAGTCCAACTCTTACATCCACACATGACCACTGGAAAAACCATAGTCTTGACTAGATGGACGTTTGTTGGCAAAGTAATGTCTCTGCTTTTTAATATGCTATCTAGATTGGTCATAACTTTTCTTCCAAGGAACAAGCATCTTTTAATTTCATGGCTATAGTCACCATCTTCAGTGATTTTGGAGCCCCCCAAAATAAAGTCTGTCACTGTTTCCATTGTTTCCCCATTATTGGCCATGAAGTGATGGGACCAGATGCCATAATCTTAGTTTTCTGAATGTTGAGTTTTAAGCCAACTTTTTCACTCCCCTTTTTCAATTTTATCATGAGGCTCTTTGGTTCCTCTTCACTTTCTGCCATCAGGGTGTGTCATCTGCACATCTGAGGTTATTGATATTTCTCCTGACAATCTTGATTCCAGCTTGTGCTTCATCCAGTCCAGCATTTCTCATGATGTACTCTGCAGCATAATAAGATTAAAATCACCCCCAAGCACCTTTTCAGTCCCAACATTCTATGATATGGTTCTGGTTAATATACTCCCTGTTTATTAAAGAGCACCCTTAAAATAAATCATTATTAAGACATTGAACAAGAAATGTCTTAGGCAGTGAAACTCCTTTTTTTCTTCAATATCAGAAATACTTTAAAAGGTGTTCTTGATAGTAAAAAAATAAAAATATGTGGGTTGTTATTAAGGCTGCAACCTAGGAAGCCCTCTTTATAAGGGCACTAATCCTATTTATGAGGACTCCACCCTCATAACCTAATCACTTCCCTAAAGCCTACCTCCCTAAATCTTAACCCCCCAGGGGGTTAGGTGAGTTTGTGAGGGACACAGTTTTCAGCAGACTAAAAGGGGGAAGAAGGATGTTTCCTTGACTTGAAACTTTACAACCTGAAGAGACACCCTGGTGGCTCAGAGGGTAAAGCCTCTGCTTCTAAGGCAGGAGACCCGGGTTCAGCCCCTGGGTCAGGACGATCCCCTGGAGAAGGCAATGGCACCCCACTCCAGTCCTCTTGCCTGGAAAATCCCACGGATGGAGGAGCCTGGTGGGCTGCAGTCCATGGGGTCACGTCGGACATGCCTGAGCGACTTCACTTTCACTTTTTACTTTCATGCATTGGAGAAGGAAATGGCACCCCACTCCAGTGCTCTTGCCTGGAAAATCCCACGGATGGAGGAGCCTGGTAGGCTGCAGTCCATGGGGTCACATCGGACATGTCTGAGCAACTTCACTTTCACTTTTTACTTTCATGCATTGGAGAAGGAAATGGCACCCCACTCCAGTGCTCTTGCCTGGAAAATCCCATGGACGGAGGAGCCTGGGGGGCTACAGTCCGTGGGGTCGCAAAGAGTGAGACATGACTGAGCGACTTACACCCTGATTGGACCAAAAGAAGAACTAGAATCCGGTTGGAAGTGAGGAGGTTTGGTCAGGGTAATAATAATAATCAACTCCAAAGGTGTCTTTACCGAAGAGACAATGCATTTTAAGAGTTTTAAAAATCTTATTAGAAGATCCCAGAGAATAAGAAAAGAGGTCATACAGAAGCATTTGCAAAAGCAGCGCAGTCTTTTGGGATTTTAAACGGCAGTTGTCTGTACCAGCTATATTAAAACAAGCAAAATGTTTGGAAAGTCTTATCATAGAAGTGTGAGATACAAATAAAAACCTTAAAATCATATATAAGAATGGCAATCAGCTTATCAAAAATTTAAATGAATATCAGGTTTAGTGTAAATCTCCCAGCAACTAAAGCAAAAAGAAAATTGTAATCAGTTGGAAAGTTCCAAATTGGACGACGTCATCTGCCAGAGAAAGAAAGTTATTTCTGCTTTGCTTCTCATGAAAATCTCCTCACCGCTCTGGGTTTCCCAGAGCAAAAGCGTTTTCAAAACTGCGGTGGTTTCCCCTTTATTTCTTCATAGGAAAGCTCAAATATCACCCCCAAGCATAGAGCTCCATACCCGCTAGTCTACTGAATTCAATATGCTGAGGCTTTCAGACTTCCATTGAACACACCAGTGAGAAATTAATGAATGTACTGTTTCCTTCCAGTCTTTGCTGAGTGCCTTGCTTGGCCCTTACCAACAGGGGCAAAGCTATTTCATTCTGTCCTGCGGAGCGGAGGCCAGCAGGGTGTACGGTGACAGCCTTGAAGAGCAGGAGTTCAAAGACGGCGGCTCGCCCGGGAGCCCTGTCCTCACACAGCTCTGAGCCCTAAGCTACACCCAGCGAGCAATCGGAGAACCAGCCTCTCCAAACACACACACCGAGAGGACGCCTCGAGAGGGGAGAAGCCGCTGCTTTCTCTTGTTCACGACTATCGAGCTTCCGTGAAGGACAGGCTCTTGGTCTCTACTTAGCTGTTTTTAATAGGTTGAAAACCCCGAGGCTGCTGGTCTGTGATTGTATAAACATATATATTTTTTTCGATATACATTTTCTCAAGTCTAAATAGTGAACTGAACTGAACTGAAATAGTGTATATGTGGTTTGGAGCTAGCTTTTATCAGGAGTCACTCCTGTTAGTTTTTTTTTTAAGTCTGGGCTTTGTTGTTCTTCAAAGACCTTTTTTAAAGAAAAAAATATTTTAAAGGTACAGTAAGCTTTGTGTCCTTGATTGTTCTCTGCCAAGAAGCCCATTTTGAATGTTTGATTGCCACCCACCCCTGCCCCGCGCCCTGAAGTTGTGGAAAGGAACAAAGTGGATATTATTCTTTCAATCTAAGTTTAAACAGCTTAATGAGTGGAGCCAATTGAAGTAAATCATAATTGCTAAACAGGATTAAGTTTACAACAGCCTTGCGAAAGTCTACAAAAAAGCACAACACAAAAATAGACCCAGACGACGGGAGCGCATTTGTATGTAGCTGCGGTTCCAAGGCTCCTTTTTCTAAAAGGCTGGTGTTATGAATCAACGCGCGTAAAACAGTCACCTTGCGGGTCCCGTGTTCGCAATTGATCCGTATTATTTATGTCCCACACTCTATTATGTAACTGGCAAACATTTTCAAATGGGAAGGCTCACATGCCACCAACGGTGATGGACAGTCAGGCCGGACTGCTTTCTCCTGCATTTAGGAAATTAGGGCGATCCCAGCCCGGCGTCCTCATTTGTTCACCCTTTGTACTACACAATTCATCTTCAGACTAATGGATTTTATGCAGGTGATCAAAAGTTGTGGGCTTACTTCTCGGCTCAATTAGCTAAATTATTTCTTACCATTTCAAATCATAGCCTAAGGCTCCACAAGGCAGCAACTGAAAAAAAAAAAAAAAAAAACTGAAAAGTGGGACCATTCATGCTCAGACATCAGACCTGGAATAAGAAAAGCCCAAGCCCTTCTGAGATCCAGAAACCAGCCTGCTCTTCAATTTGGTAAGCCCACCTCCCCCAACCGTCTACTTTCACTTGCTCTTAGTTAGGATTTTCATAAAGCCCTGAGTGAGAGCAGGCACTGTGGCGCGACCTTTCTGAACAAGCCTGTTGTCAGAACACCGTTATGCCAGCTGCTCAGGAAAAGGGGGTTCTATGGTCCAATCAGTTTGGGAAATGTGCATTTCACAAAGCTCATTAGCATATTAAAAACACCCAGAGGGCCTGCATAAACTTTTAACTTAGCTGAGTTAACTTAGTTGAGCCCCTGTTTCCCAAAATCAAGAGGCCACAGAATCTCATATTCAATTTAATACTCCACAGAACCAACGTACTGCCAGGATTCACTTTGGGAAATCCAAATTTAGCACGCCAAATTGGCTCTCTGCTTACATTTTTCCTAATTTAAGTTGAACAATACGTTATAAATAATCCCCTGTGCCTTTGTGGAAAGTGCCATCATCTCTGGAGTTCTGTGGATGGTGTGAGTTTTTATGTGAGTTGGGATTTCTGTCGGGGCTTAAGCAAGTTGCTAATGTGAGGTCTGAAGCATGCATTCTCTGTCACCTTCCTCCAGGGCGAAAGGTCTTCAGAATGTATCCTGGTGGCCCATAGTGACTTATCCTTGTGATGTATTCTTATAACTTTTGCAAATGCTTCATTTTCCCCAACACTGAACCAAACCTCACTTCGGTCTCTGCTTGACTGGTATTAAGGCAGCCAAGTGAACTGCTTAATACTCAGTCTCAAGCTGTTGAATCCAGTTCCAGGCCCTCTGCAGCAAAGACACACACTTGATTCATTACTCAGCTTCATAGATCTGATTTCCTCGCTACAGTCAAGTTACATCCTTGGAACACAGTGCACCCTGTGATCAAGCAGCCTCAAGACCGTTGACCTTCACCTCCCCTAGTTCAGAAAGCTGCAGACCGAGCCTCCGTTATCAATGGGATTCAGCAAGGACCTAGCATAATAAACTCTTAGCTCCAAAATGTTAAGTTTTGCCAGAGCATATGGGATTATAAAAGCAAATGTGTATTCTGCATAATATTGTGTCACGCTATCAGGCACATTTTTTAAAAAGGCAACACCCACAGGTCTGAACAACTTCAGTTTTATGCAAATTCTGCAAGCACTAAGACGTGCCTACTTGTCACTTTTTTGTTGTATCAGCACACTGCCCCAGGGAGGAATCGTGTCTCGTTGTGTTTTGCCGTTATTAGTGTTGACCTTTGCAAATCCTCTCCCCACTTGCTAAAGGAACTTCTGGCCCTGCACGAGAGTTCTCTGTTCACATCCTTCTTTTGTGACTGGCAGAGAGGAGCTTCTGTGAGTACAATGATGCAACTCAATCCTCCTTGGGAATTCAATGCCATGGATGCCCAATCCCGCACGCTTTTTATAATCATAGGCATCATCTTTTTATTATGTCTTGGACTTGAGGAGGCCTGGAAGCAGATGTAACTCATGATGACCTGACTTCAATGGGAGAATGAACCAGGTGGCTAATTGTCTCTAAAACAAATACACTGATAATTAGCAGGAGAGCACAATGCAGCAGAAGCCTAACCACCAACCTTTGTTTAAGTTAAGCAAATGGGTCAGCAAATGCGGCAGCTGCACCGCACTTGGACGAGTTAATCAGGGAGCCATACTTCATCTCGGCAGCCGCACTAGCCAGAGCATGCCCTCAGGACTTGGTATCAGTGACGCTAAGACTGCGAACTCGGGAGGCTGTCGATACTCACAACCAAAACCCCTTGTCTGAGTACTTGGCAAAGCCGAGATTTAAGGTGCTAGGCTTTCGCACCTATGGAATGCTGGGGTCAAAGCCTGGACAAGAAGAAGACGGTGAGATCTCACCTCTACACACTGGAAGGGCTAATGACTTGGCTCTCTGGCAAACTCCACTTTTCGAGGGTTTAGATTACTCTGCTTGGATTGACTGACGTCTAGATCAGGGTTCAGCACACATTTTCTGTAAGGGGTCAAAGAACGAATATAGGTCTTGAATGAATGAATGAATGAATGAATGAATGAATAGATCTTGTGGATGTAACGGTCTCGGTCAAAATTCCTTGGTTCTGCCATTTTAGCCCTAAAGCAGCCATAGACAAGTGGAAAATAAATTAATGGAGCTGTATTCCAATAAAACTTTATTTATGTGCACAGATTAAATTTTATATACTTTTCACTTCAAGAAATATTCTTCTTTTGATGTTTTTCCAAGCATTTACAAATATAGGAATAATGCTTGTTTTATGGGCCATTCAAAAAACAGGCTGGATTTGACTCATGGGCTGTAGTTGACTGACCTCTGGCCTAAATGAATTAATTGATCTGGAGTTAAAGTATCAGAGATAACATGGGGTCTTTCTCTGTGATTTCCTGCGTATCTGTCATTTCACTATACAGGTGAATTCAGTTCTTAGAAGAGCTGGAATCAAGGCCAAGGGAATGGGCTATTCAAATTACTTGATCATAATAAATACACGTTGTACCTGTGTGCAAGTCACTCAGATCCTGACGGGTGGAGACTCCAAAAGAGCTTATAATTCAGAGTTCCAACTGGACAGGGATCAACCTCAAGGCACAGGCAAAGAGGTACTTCCCTGAATGACTTGTCAATAGGTAATACAATACACAGATACTTTAACCCACATTCTTCATTTCTGTGAGTTTATCCTAAAGAAATAATTAAAATTACATGCATATAAACATGTGTATATGTGTACAACTGAATCACTTTGATGTACAGCAGAAATCATCATATTGTAAATCAACTATACTTCAATTAAGAAAAAAATGAAATGTACAGAAAAAAATCACTCTGTTGTATAACAGGAACTAACATAGTGCTGTAGCTCAATGCACTTCAAAAATAAACACACATTTAAAAATAAAACAAGGACTTCCGTAGTGGTCCAGTGGCTATGAATCGGCCTTACAATGCAGGGGACACAAGTTCTACCCCCGGCCAGGGAACTGAGCTCCCACACGCCACAGAGCAGCCACTGAGCCACACGCTCTGGAGCCCTTGTGCCACAATGAGAGGGTCCATGCACCACACGCAGGGAAGACCCCACTTGCTGCAGCTGAGGCCCGATGCCGCCAAGCAAGTAAAAAAAAAAAAAGAGGCAAGCTGAATGTCAAAGAATTAGAACTTAGTGAAGCAATCCATTATCTATTTAATATCTATACAGTGGATTATTAGGTAGCCGATAAAAGTGTGGCATATAAGGATATGTATTGGTATGGGAGGATGTTCAACTTGAGGCCAGAGGCAGGCATAGAACAAAACAATAAGACAAAATAGTATAATTTTTGTTTTTAGATTTGCAGAAAATGTCTCAGAGCATATAACCAAGAAGTGGTGTTAATTGTTCATCTCTGGAGGGTGTTATGATTGATTCTTAATTTTTTTCTTCTGTATTATATTTATAAAATATTTTTAATTCACCCATTCATTGCATATTTATTCAGCACTGAAGATCCTCTGGAGAAAGAAATGGCAACCCACTTCTGTCTTCTTGCCTGGAGAATTCCATGGACAGAGGAGTCCAGTGGGCTATGCTCCATAGAATCACAGGGTTGGACATGACTGAAGCTACTTATCATGCACACACGACTACCAGGTTCTAAAACCTGATTTTCTACAGGTGCAATTTTATATTTTGTAATTAAGAAAAAAATTTTTTAAGAGGTGGTCCTGAAAACTGAGGGTAAGAAAACCTACAGCAGTTGGGATGAACCAGGTGGGAACCCACATCACGGAAGAGCCACTGGGAGGGAGAGCACCAGGCAGAAGGGGATGGAGGCCGCGCGGCTCTCTGGTGTTAGTGAAGCTACATGGGTAGCACTCGTTAGCAACACTATGTGGAACTCTGTCACTCTTTCCACCGTTTTTCAAAACTGACCCTTGTAAGCATGTCCTAGGCTTATTAAGGGTGCAGTAGATGGGACCCCGGAGAAGGCGATGGCACCCACTCCAGTACTCTTGCCTGGAGAATCCCATGGATGGAGGAGCCTGGTGGGCTGCAGTCCACGGGGGTCGCTAAGAGTCAGACACGACTGAGCGACTTCACTTTCACTTTTCTATTTCATGCATTGGAGAAGGAAATGGCAACCTACTCCAGTGTTCTTGCCTGGAGAATCCCAGGGATGGGGGATCCTGGTGGGCTGCCGTCTATGGGGTTGCACAGAGTCAGACATGACTGAGTGACTTAGCAGCAGCAGCAGCAGCAGATAAGACCGTAAGACATGGCAAAGTCTAGCCTAATAACACACAGACCTGTAATGCTAATTTCTTCTGAGAAAGAAAGATTTATTTGTTTTATTTATTCATTGTGAGAATCTTCCCAAAAAGGAAAACCAATGGGGGACTTAACAGAGATTCCTCACCATAGTAGAGTCCAGACGTCCCTGGTTTGGGCTGATTTTGACAGCTTGTGCCACGGAGTGTGTTTTAAAGCATATATAGCAAAGCCCCACAATGGTGTTGATGGAGAAACAGAAAACTAATCATGGCCATGACTTTCTACAGACTTCCCTGTTTGTTGGTCTTACTGAGGTGTGTGATCTTTTCAGATGCTGAGCACAAATATTTGTTCTTCTGACACTGAAGTGTGTCTGTCATTTTCTGCTGCACTTGAGCTTACACCTGCCGTGTAGTTCAGAAAACCCCAGAAAAAAAGAAGCATTTACAAGGTTATTGGAAGATGTGGACCTCCAATCCTATCTGGTGTATCCTCCGTTTCACATGTCTATTTCAACTATGAGATTTNCTGTCATTTTCTGCTGCACTTGAGCTTACACCTGCCGTGTAGTTCAGAAAACCCCAGAAAAAAAGAAGCATTTACAAGGTTATTGGAAGATGTGGACCTCCAATCCTATCTGGTGTATCCTCCGTTTCACATGTCTATTTCAACTATGAGATTTTTATTATGAAAACTTAGGAACAATAACAATTGGACCTGAATACCAGAACGAACTGCTCTCAGTGAGCTCTTGTGTCAGTTCCGACAGCTGGATGTAGCTCAGCTACACTGACGCCTTATCAAAAGCATTTTTACCGAAGACAGAAAGATGGGCTTTCTATGGAGAGGAACTGGAGGTCCCAGGGACGGGGAAGCATCTTGGGGGAACTGATGCTGCATCTCCCATTGTGCCTCCATCACTCCCTCCCCTTCCCCACTTGTCTATTTCATTCGCTGCATCTCTCTTTCCTTTGACATTGGCCAATTCTCTTGCAGCCTCCTAAAATAATAGTTCTGGTGTGTGGCTGGCTGACGACCCAACACGCAATCAAAAGCATGCTGGCCAGATATGTGCCACTGCTTCTCAGCCATTGCCGACCCATCTGTCACTTTCTGTACATTGGTTTGGAAAAAGCTTTCATGAGCAGAGTCTACCAAGCATGCTTGCGTATACACATCACATATCACCACACACACACAAACTCATTTGTATGGAGATTGTTTATGTGTATCCGTATCTAGAACATAAACCAATATTTTTAAACCTCCATTTATACTTNACATTGGTTTGGAAAAAGCTTTCATGAGCAGAGTCTACCAAGCATGCTTGTGTATACACATCACATATCACCACACACACACAAACTCATTTGTATGGAGATTGTTTATGTGTATCCGTATCTAGAACATAAACCAATATTTTTAAACCTCCATTTATACTTCTTTTTTTAAATTTTTAAATAAGCTATCCCTTTCTTCTAAAAGAATGCTGGTTGCATTGCTGCCATTTTTCAAAAGATCCTTATCTCTAATTCAGGCTGAACCAGGTTGGGTCATAAATATTTGCATCAGCTCTTTTGTTTCTGCACACATTCAAAGGAGCAACAATGGTACAAACAACAGAGAAACTTAGCAACAGTTGCTTCCGTCTTCAGTATAACACTTAATTTTCCCATTAATGTATGAAAATTCTCCAGAGAGTGGCTATGAGCTTGCATTGCTATTTTTATTTTTATCAATAATAATAGCGGATTTTATTGGGCAAATCTTTTGCAGCGAGCGATAAGTTTATGCAAATCATCTTTTCATCCTCACACCATCTTTGAGGCATAGCCAAAGGGTAGATCATTTTATCCCAATTGAAAAGATAAAAAGAAATTGGTAGAGATGTCAGCACAGGGAGGATTACTGGCCTTGAATTTGGTTTGAGGTTTTGCTCTTTCCCTCACCCAGCCAATTCTCTCTCAGGCCACTGCCCACAGGGCGAAGCTTTTGCACAAGTATGTTAGGCAAGGTCATTTCCCGCTTGCCTGTACAGGGGTACAAGCACTTGCTTGTGTAAGTGCTGTGCACTCGCTACACAGTGCCTGGCCTCTCTGGACCCTGTCTCACACCTCCCTCTTCATTCATTTTGCTCCAATGCCACTGGCTGCCCAGGGTTGGTATACCTTGGAATCACCTCCAAGGACAAGAATTCCTGAGAGCGCCACTTATTAGAGAACGTTCCGGGAAAAGCCAGTAGGAGAGCGACGGAGGCGGGACAGAAACAGAAACTCCAGCAAGGGTGAGACGTCGAGAGAAGCCCACTCAGCACAGCTTGGGCTTATCTCCGCAGGGGAGGCCTGGGAGGCACCCCGCTGGCCAGGGAGCTGGCGGACTGATCCCCCGCTCTCATCAGGGCTGCTAAAGGGCTGCCCCAGAGGAAGCCCGCTCGCAGGACTCGCAGCTCTCGGGACTCTCAGGAAAAGTGAATTCTGGAGGTCTGAAGGCAGCCGTCTGCTAGAGGCAGCTGCTGCCCCGGGAGGACAAGCACCCCAAAGGCGGATGACCCCGAATGGACAGGAGCAGAGTGCTGAGGCACCGCGACCCTGGGCTCCGTCCCTGAAACTCGCCGCGGGGGCGTCTTGAGGCTCCATCCGGGTCTGCCCACTCGGGACCGCTCTGCCCCTGGCCCTTTGACTGTTGTCTTCTTTTCCCAGAGAGAGCCTCTGCTTCACTTTTGCCTCCTCCAGTCTCCTGGAAGTGGAGGTGGAGGCCTCTGATGAAATGAAGTTCGCCAGAGTCCAGCCTTATCCTCAGCGCTTCCTATAATCAGTCATGGCTTGCTGACTCTTGTTTGCTGGCTTCCTATCTGTACCCTGACCCCACCCCAGTAAAGTTTATACTTTACCGAGCCCAGGGATTCTGCGTGTCTTGCTCTTTACTGTATCTTGAACAACTAGCCCAGCTTCTGCAGTACCCCAGAAGCACTCACTCAACAATGTTTCCTGAAGAAGTGAAAACTGAATCACACCTTTTCACACAATGATTTCAAGTATTCCACTATGGAAAGCAATTCATTTTAAGATACCTAAAAATAAAACTCAGAAGAATAGAAAATATTCTCGTGGTTTTAAGAAACCTAAATTCCACAATAATATATTAACAAACAAAGCCAAAAATAATTCAAGTATAATAAAAACAAAACAAAACACAAATTAAATACGAAAGCTTCTCTCTACATTGGGTGGAATAGTCAACAAATGGTAGAAATGAGAGAACTAAAAAAGAAAATTGGGAGGAGATGCTTCTATTTTAATAAACCAGATTGTCTCTAAATTGGGTATGGGAACTTCTTTCACACATAACGTTTATTTTTATCTTACTCTCCCCCCTAAAAATAAGGTGTTTACCATGTGAGCTGAGAATACTCAAGTTCCCTTTGGTACATGGATGCAAATCTGGCTTCAATTCTTTCCCTCCTGCATCCCAGATGAGTTGGTAGCTCCTCCCACCAGGAGGCATTGTCTATTTCCCTTCTTCTGGAATCTGGGCTTGATTTTGCCGGTATAATGAGGTCAATGTGGCAACGATCCAGTTGACGCTAGCGCTTAAGAGGGCTTCCACGCTTCCACTCTGTTGGAACCTTGCTGCTGCCACGGGGATAAGTCCAGACGGACTGCGGGAAGGATCAAAGGCCACGAGGAGTGAAGCTGAGGTGCCCCAGCCAGGGCCGCTTCGAGCGGCCAGCCCTCCCGCTGACCAAGCGATGCCAGTAAGCCCGGCGGACGGGGCCGGAGCTCAGCCCAGACCGGGGGTCCATCCGGCGGGTGCGTTGTCTTGTTGGTAACAGTCAACGGTTGTTCTTTTTAGCCGCTTAGTTTGAGGGGTGCCCCCACCACCACCGCTAGCTGAAACTCCCCAGTCACTGTGCTGGACCGCCAGCGGAACGCGAATCCTACAACCGCTCCGTCGGCTTGTTGTTGCTACAGGGATGCTTTTCAAGCCAGTGTCGGAAAAAAGCCATCCGAGTTCCTACCTTACAGCACGGGGAACTGCGTTTAATATCTCATAATACGCATAATGCAAAAGAATCTGAAAGAGAAGATGTGTACATGTGTAAAACTGAATCACTTTGCTGTATATCTGAAGCTGTTCAGTTCAGTTCAGTCGCTCAGTCGTGTCCGACTCTTTGCGACCCCATGAATCGCAGCACGCCAGGCCTCCCTGTTCATCACCATCTCCCGGAGTTCACTCAGACTCACATCCATCGAGTCCGTAATGCCATCCAGCCATCTCATCCTCGGTCGTCCCCTTCTTCTCCTGCCCCCAATCCCTCCCAGCATCAGGGTCTTTTCCAAGGAGTCAACTCTTCGCATGAGGTGGCCAAAGTACTGGAGTTTCAGCTTGAGCATCATTCCTTCCAAAGAAATCCCAGGG
>SJYT01071036.1:92548-176876 GCA_006410635.1 Cephalophus harveyi | reverse complement strand
TGTTGGAGAAGACTCTTGAGAGTCCCTTGGACTGCAAGGAGATCCAACCAGTCCATTCTGAAGGAGATCAGCCCTGGGATTTCTTTGGAAGGAATGATGCTAAAGCTGAAACTCCAGTACTTTGGCCACCTCATGGGAAGAGTTGACTCATTGGAAAAGACTCTGATGCTGGGAGGGGTTGGGGGCAGGAGGAGAAGGGGACGACCGAGGATGAGATGGCTGGATGGCATCATGGACTTGATGGACATGAGTCTGAGTGAACTCCAGGAGATGGTAATGAACAGGGAGGCCTGGCGTGCTGCGATTCATGGGGTCGCAAAGAGTCGGACACGACTGAGCGACTGAACTGAAGTGTCCTCTAATTTTTAACTCAATAATTTTGCCGCTGTTACAGTAACAGGCTGGTTAGGTAACTGGCATAAATTGGAAAGCCAGAAACGAGTTACTTTTAATACCATTTTGAACATAAGAGAACTGTCCATATGAGGAGGGCTAGTATACCTAGATAGTCGAGTACATGGAGCAATAACAAATCCTCAGCATTGCATTCGAAAAAAAAATTTTCTTTTTTAATTGGTAGAGGACAGGAAAACAACTTAATTATTTTCCAATAGCAGTCAATTACCTCATAAATTCTCTACAAATTTGTATTTACATTTCTATTAGTTACCAATTTAAATGTGGTTTCCTCTAGTCTATTTCATCTTTATTGTTGAAAATCATATTACACATTGCAGGAATTTATTCTTCTCAATTAAAAAAATTAAAAATAGTTTTCCAAGTGATCCCTCCCCAAAAACTGTGCTAGAATTATTAGGATTGCTTTGAATTTACTAATTTGAAAGAAATGTATTTGTTTACAATGAAAAATCACCCTCTTCATGAACACAGCATGTTTCACCATTTAATTCTTATTTTAAGTACTTTAAAGTAACTAACATTTTCTCCATAAATCTTTTATTTATTTATTTTTTACATTAGGCCCTTGTTGGTTATTTATTTTAAATATAGCAGTGTTTATACACTTCATTAGACATTCCCTGGACAGTTCACCATTTTTGTTGCTTTTATAAATGGTATAGTCTCCTTATATGTGTGCAGCCACTCAGTTGTGTCTAATTCTTTGTGATCCCATGGACTGTAGCCCTCCAGATTCCTCTGTACATGGGCTTTCCTAAGCAAGAATATTGGAGTGGGTTGCCATTTCCTTCTCCAGGGGATCTTCCCAACCTAGGGACTGAAACTGCATCTCTTCTATTTGCAGGCGGATTCTTTACCACTTGAGTCACTTGGGAAGCTAGATTAGTCTTCACTTCTTTCACTGATGAATCCCACTGATTTTTATTGTTGATTTTAGATCCAGCCTTTTTTGCTTTATTTTCTTGGTTTTCGCACTTTGAATAATTTTGTTTTTTACACAAATAACATCTTTTTTAATTAAAAAAAATTCTATCTCTTTCTTTCCAATCTTTATATTTTATGGGACTTTTTCTTATGTTATTACTTTGATGAAGACCAGTAGTAGGTTTACCAGCTGTCCAAGTTGCTTGTGCCTAAGAAGGTTTCTACTTCGCTTTTAATACTACAGTTGCCCAATCAAACCACTCAGGTTTCCTGAGATCGAGGAGTTTTCCAGGATGTACTGTTAAATCTGGTAAAGCTCTGGGGAAAGCAGGATGATTTGATGATCTTGCCTATAGAAACTGGTTGAGTGGTGGCATAAAAAATGAGAATCACTGTCTCGCTTCCTATATTAAATGTAATGTGGCTGATCATTTCCATTAAATAGGAAATCCTACTCTTATAGGGTTCTCTTTTTAATAGTCTTTTTTAAGTTAAGGAAATTAATTTCTAGTGTTTGCTTTCTAACTATTTTAAGCATGAATTAATTATTGACATTTATCCAGTTCTCTGTATATACCTGTCAAGACGATGGATTTTGTTCTGGACTGAATCATCCTGGCATTTTGGGGACAGATGCTATTACATTATAATACAATTGTTATGCCCTGTTATATTTGCTTAGCTAATATTTTCTTTTGGAAGGCCACATCTATGTTCATTAGTGGAACTGGCCAAAAAACTTCACAATTCATTAATTTGATTAATTTAAAGTTGCTCAAACTTTCCTTTTTAACATTTTTTGAAATGATGTATATAAGAAATAAATTATTTCATCCCTGACAGCTTGTTTGAATTCATGTGTAAATCTACCTGGGATTGGAGGATAACAGAAATTTTGAAAATTCATGTCAGTTACTTTAGTGGTTATTAGTCTATTCCAGTTTTCCCTGCTTTTATCTTTTTTGCCACTTGAGGGGAAATTTACCTCTTATTGTTACTGATTTTAAAATTTATTCAAGCAGTATTTGTAATATATTCTTTTATTGTCAGTTCCATTGAGATATAACTGACATAAAACATTGTGTGTAAATTTAAGGTATACAATGTGTCGACTTGATACACTTCCACAGTTCTATATAATCAGTACTGATATAATCAGTACTGCTGTGTTCGGAGAAGGCAATGGCACCCCACTCCAGGACTCTTGCCTGGAAAATCCCATGCACGGAGGAGCCTGGAAGGCTGCAATCCATGGGGTCGCTGAGGGTCAGACATGACTGAGCGACTTCACTTTCACTTTTCACTTTGATGCATTGGAGAAGGAAATGGCAACCCACTCCAGTGTTCTTGCCTGGAGAATCCCAGGGTCGGGGGAGCCTGGTGGGCTGCCGTCTGTGGGGTCGCACAGAGTTGGACACGAGTGAAGTGACTTAGCATCAGTAGCAGTGTTAGTTAATACATCTATCACATCACAAAACTACCATTTTTTTCTGCAATGAGAATATTTAAGATCTACTCACTTAGAAACCTTTAAGTGTATAATACAGTATTGGTAACTATAATTACATCGTTGTACATTAAATCCTCAAAATTTGTTCATCTTCTAACCAGGAATTTGTACTCTTTGAATATTCCCAGTTCTACCTCTCAGCCCCTAGTAATCACCATTCTACTCTGTTTCTACAAGTGCGGTGTTTTAGATTCCACATAAGTGATATCATAAATGTCTTAAATATGTACCATGTGTATAATTATCCTTAATTTCTCACTCTACATTTTGTTTATTTAAATAGTCTATCATTTTATTCTTATACGTCCTGCCATTGTTTTATCTATCCATCCTTTGAAAGAACAAGTTTCAGGAGTTATGAATCATGTCTAAATTCTTTTGATCATATTTTATTCAATTCTACTTTTACCTTATTTCTTTTTTTTTTTTTTTTCTTGATTCTTAGGACTTATTCGTCTGCTCATTACCTCACTTCTTAATTTGAATGCTGAGCTAACTTATTTTAATAGTTCTTTTTCTCTGAAAAATGTTTCAAATTCATTAATTTCCTTCTAATCTGCATCTCACAGGTGTTAACATGCAGTGTTTTCATTGCCATTTAGCCTAAATATTTTGTATTTTTCCTTATTGTTTTCTCTTTTCATTTAATACTACGAATGCTATGTTTAGTATGCTGTCTAAACTTTAGGCTTTATTGTTCATTCCGAATTTTCTTAAACTGAGAATATATTTCATGTTCTGAATGATACTGAGTTTTGGAATTTATTAAGGCCCTCTTGTCTAGTGAATTTTGTGAGACCTTATACTTGATAACTTGATTAATTTATAGGTTATACCTGATTAAGTTATAGGTTCAGTTTTTTCAGTGGTTTGAAGATATTTTATCACTATCTTCTTGCATCCAATGTTACTGTTGAAAAGACTGATATCATCACTTACTTTGTAGGTATCTAGGTTTTCTTGCCTGAAGCATTTGGAAGCTATTATTGTCTTTTATGCCCTCAAAAATCATGATAATGGGTCTAAGTATAGCTTTTTCTTATCAATTCTATCAGCACTTAAAGATTTATATCTTCATCCAATTCTAGGAATTTCTTACTGTTATTTCTTAATATATACATACTTAATATAATACACTTAATATATGTACCTAATATAATATTATTACTTCTTAATATCTTCATCCAATTCTAGGAATTTCTTATTATTATTCTTAATATATATACTTAATATAATATCCTTAATATATATACTTAATATATTATTACTTCTTAATCATGTTACTAAACACTGCCTGGTTATTTTTCTTTTGCTTCTTGTTTCCTCATTAGTATACTGACAGAATTAGTAGTGCCTACTGACAATATGGTTTTGAGCATTAAAAAGACATACATATATTGCTGTCTCTTATACACATCTCCAATTCTAGGAATTTCTTATTATTATTCTTAATATATATACTTAATATAATATCCTTAATATATATACTTAATATATTATTACTTCTTAATATATATAGGATATACTATAATATTACTTTCTCTCCTCCATTTATTCTTTGCTCTTCTTCTGAAAGTCCTTTTAGTTAGCCATTGATACATCTACTTCTATCCACTACTTTAATCTTTCTTTCACTTTTCCCATTATTATTTCCTGACATATTCCAGGAGAGTTCTTCACCTTTATCATATAGTTCACTTATTTGTTTTTCAGCTATATGAAATTTATTATTCAAGATATCAATGCAGCAATTTAGTTTAACAATATTATTTTTCAAACCTAACTCCTTCAGCTCTTTCTTCATACTGTCTGCTCTACTTCATGTTTCTCATATTCTCTGTTATATCTCTGATAGCATAAACTATGTTTACTTTAAATCTTTGATGTGTATGTTCCATTAAGTCTACTTCCTCTTTTATGTATATTATAATTGTGCTTTTCCTTCCAAGGACTTGTTCTTCTTACATGTCTCATGGTTTCTCCATGATACATTTTTAGTTCTTATACTCCTAAACTGAGGTATGAAAGGACCTATAGTATCTCCCTGGGAGTGATGGTGAGATTCCAGGTGCCAGGCTTTAAAATCCAGAGTTGGGACCCTCTAGCGACTTCACTTTCACTTTTCACTTTCATGAACTGGAGAAGGAAATGGCAACCCACTCCAGTGTTCTTGCCTGGAGAATCCCAGGGACTGGGGAGCCTGGTGGGCTGCCGTCTATGGGGTCACACAGAGTTGAACACGACTGAAGTGACTTAGCAGCAGCAGCAGCAGCACATTAATTATGTGGTAGTTTCTCAACTATTCTTCTTTCAAGGATTTATGCATGATAAATCCTTGGACTCTATTCCAGGAGCTAGGAACTGTTTAAAAGTGTCATAGGATATTACTATAAACTTATTTTAGCTAAAAAGACATACAAATATATGAAGACTAGAAGAGTCTACTTAAAGAATCTCAGGAAATCAGCTATGGTCACCAAATCTATGACAAAGGAGGCAAGAATATACAATAGAGAAAAGACAACCTCTTCAATAAGTGATTCTGGGAAAACTGGACAGCTACATGTAAAATAATAAAAATTAGAATACACCCTCACACTACACACAAAAATAAACTAAAAATGGATTAAAGACCTAAATGTAAGTTTGGACACTATAAAACTCTTAGAGGAAAACATAGGCAAGAAAACATTGACATAAATTGAAGCAAGAAATTTTTTGACCTACCTATTAGAGTAATGAAAATAAAAACAAAAGTAAATGGGATTTAATTAAACCTAAAATCTTTTGAAGAAGCAAAGGAAACCATAAACAAAACAAAAAGACAATTCTCCGAATGGGAGAAAATATTTGAAATGAAATGATTGACAAGGGATTAATCTCCAAAATACACAAAGAGCTCACGCAGTTTTGTATACAAAAAAACAAAAACCCAATCAAAAAATGGATAGATCTATATAGACAGTTCTCCAAAGACAGACAGAAAGATGGCCAAAAAGCACATGAAAAGATGCTTAACATCACCAATGATTAAAGAAATACAAATCAAAACTACAATGAGATATCATCTCATACTGGTCAGAATAGTCATCATCAAAAAAACCTACAAACAAGAAATGCTGGAGAAAGTGTGGAGAAAAGGAAACTCTCCTACATTGTTGGTTGGAATGTGCACTGGTACAGCCACTATGGAGAACAGTATGGAGATTCCTTAAAAAAAAAAAAACTAAAAATAGAGCTACCTTATGATTCAGCATTCCACTCTTGGGCACATATCCAAAGAAAGCATGGTTTAGAAGGATACACATTTCCCAGTGTTCATTGCACCACTATTTATTAATATAATAGCCAGAACATGGAAGCAGTCTAAACGTCCATCAACAGAGGAATGGATAAAGAAGATTTAGTACACATATAAGATGAAATATTATTTAGCCTTAAAAGAACAAAATAATGCTATTTTCAGCAATATGGATGTACCTAGAGATCATCATTCTGAGTGAAGTGGGTCAGATAGAGAAAGACAGTATCATATGATATTGCCTATATGTGGAATCTTCCCCCTAAAATGTACAAATTAACTTATTTATGAGACAGAAATAGAGACACAGAATTAGGAAAAAAAAATATCATGACCAGAGGATAGGGTGGTAGGGACAAATTGTGAGATAGGGATTGACATATACACACCACTATATATAAAACAGATAACTCATAAGAACCTACAGTATAGCACCGGGAACTCAATTCAATGCACTGTAATGGCTTACATGGGAAAAGAATCTTCAAAAAAAAAAGGAGTAGATATATGTAAATGTATAACTGATTCACTTTGCTGTACACTTGAAACTACTACACTCTGTATTAATAAATCAACTATATCCCAATGAAATTTGTTTAAAATATTGGTTACACATAAATGTATTCTAAGTTGCTAACACTATAGGGAACTCTGGGAGTTGGTGATGGACAGGGAGGCCTGGCGTGCTGCGATTCATGGGGTCGCAAAGAGTCGGATACGACTGAGCGACTGAACTGAACCAAACTGAACCGAACACTAAAATGTGGCACTGATGATTCCTCTGAGTATAAAAAGGCCTGTCTTACATATTAAATTTATATATTTTCCTAAATATTCCCCAGAGCCATCCCTAAGTTTGAGGAGGAAATAGAGAAACATTTTTTCCTAATCAACCATAGTAGACACTCTAAAATGTGTCTAGCAGGTGAAAACAATAAATCCTATTAGCTGAAACAAAAAGTATAGGCTATGATGATCTATAAATATTGGTTACCTGCCATAATACAGCTTTTATGGAAGGAGGAAATGGAAGGATAGTTATGCAATTATGACTATTAGACATCTGACTAGGGCAACTATAGTACTCAATTTCCTGTCAGTAAAGCAATAGTAATATTTGATCCACATATGCCCTCATACTAATAGTAAAATAGCCACTTTAAAAGGGAGTAAATTTCATGGGGCATTTATAGTTTAATAGTTAAAGGCCGAGGCATGCTTGCCAGTGGGCTAAAGTTTCAGGGCTGACACTTCACAGTTGCATGATCTTGGACAAGCGACTTCAGCCCCTTGTTGGTGAATTGGCAACAGCCCACACCTCTAGAGGGATGTTATGGGAATTTAACAAAGTGCCTACAAAACACAGGGTGCACGGTGAAAAGTAAGAATGTAGACGTGTGAGTTGTTCAATTGTGCCCAACTTTTTGTGTCCCCATGGACTGTAATCCACCAGGCTCCTCTGCCTATGGAATTCTCTAGGCCAGAATACTGGAGTGGGTAGCCATACCCTTCTCCAGGGGATCTTCTGGACCCTGGGATCAAACCCATGTCTCTTGCACTGAAGGTAGATTCTTTACCATATGAGCCACCTTTATTTTTTTTTCTTGCGTGAACATGAATATCAAGCATAACATATAGACTTTTAAAGTATGGTGGGTATTGGCCAAAGATTAGAGTCTGAGCACTTCAAAGAAACATTTCTTTCCTCTAAGCAACTGAGTAAACATTTAACTCAGTCAGTAGACAGAATGCAATTTGCAATTCAACATCAATTAAGAGCTCCGAACAGGGAAGAGATATGATCAAAGTGAACAGGAAAATAGGCATGCAATAGTTTGAAAAGCAAAATCTCAATTCACCATAAACTTGGAAGAACAGTTGCCAGCAGGAGCCAGGAAGCACCTTTACAATGTTTATGTTTTTAATATGATTTGAGATACCACTTAACCTAAAATTTATTTTATATCTTCAACACTATAACACTACAGAGAGAAGACAGTTCAGATTTTTTTTACAATAGATGTAATTCTGATATAATTAGTGGCCAGTTCAAGAAAAGCTTCAGTAAATTACAATGATATCAATCCAGGAAAATAATCAAGGGAAATCAAGAATGGACTAAAGCAGGAATTTACCTTAACAACTCCTGGTTAAGAGTTTCATCCATATTTGAAATTAAAGTTTGGTTTATGAAATTAATAATTTTAATAGTTAAGTGAGAAAGAATTAAAAAACAACTGAGGCAGTTGTGTGTGTAGGTGTGTACGTGCACGCGCATGTGGTAGGAAGAATAACAGCCCCCTAAGATGTCCATATCCTAGTTCCCAAATTTGTGAATATGTTACATTACATGGCAAAATTATGTTGAATGCTTTTATCTGTTTAGTTGCAGATGGAATTAATGTTGCATATCAGCTGTACTAAAAAGGTGAGATTTTTCTGGATTATCCAGCTAGGTAGCAGGAGGCACAATGACCCAATCCCATATTCTTGCCTGGAGAATCCCATGGACAGAGAAGACTGGCAGGCTACAGTCCATACGGTTGCACAGAGTTGACATGACTAAAGTGACTGAACACGCACAGCACACACTGTGTAGTCACACAAGTCCTTAAGAGTAGAGAACCTTTCCACACTGGGTTGGAGAGATGTGGTGTGAGAGGGACTGAGCTGCTCTTGCTAGCTTTGAAGAGAGAGGAAGAAGCCACAAGCCAAGGAATGTGGTAGCTTCTAAAACCTGGGCACCACCCTCAAGTAACAGCCAGCAAAGAACAGGATCTCAGTTGTATCACTCCAAAGAATAAGATTATGCCCACAACTTAAATGAGTAAAGAAACAGGTTGTCCCCTAGAACCTTCGGAAAAACAAGCAGGCCGGGCAGCACCTTGGCTGTAGGGCAGTGAGACTGGTGATGGAATTCTGACCAATATAAACTTTAAGATAATAAATTTGTGTTATTTTAAGCCATTAAGCACCTATATAGTAAACGGTTGTGGAAGCAACAGAAAACCAACACTAGAGAACAATAGAGATTTTAAGAAGACAACTGCAGAAACAGTGAAACTCAATTTTATTACAAAAGCTAATAAGTAAAAATGACACAGAACCCTGTGTTGGGGTCCTAGCAAAAACCTCAGAAGGCACGCCTAGATTCCTATTCTTGAAAGCAGCTCCTTCCTCTTCTTGAAGGAAGGTCTTTCCTCTTTTTGTATGTTATCCTTCCATCCCAACTCTGCTCTGAAGCACACTCAGAGGAGCTAAGCAAGCCCCATGAAGAAAGAATACTCACAGAAATGCTGCTCAACTACATGCTCAGTCCTGGCACCAGAACTGTGAATGCTAAGATCAAAGAAGGGCCACTCAGCTCCAAACAAAGGCACTTCTCTGTCAGGAGTAGAATTTTAAGATCACTTTGAAAGTTTAAAATTGCATGTAATAAAAATTATGCTTGATAAATCTCTTAAATTACCCATAAAGCATATTTTAGATTCTTTTGTGTATTTAACTCAACAATGTAATGTGTGTATGTGAACGTGCAATGGTTTAATACATATGAGGAATATATATATATATATATATATGCAAAATATTATTCTACACGGTTTCTTTATTTTTCCAAACACAATTGAATTAAGAGTAAGCTCAGTGCAGCCCCACAGTATATACAAATGTATTATTACATACATTTATTCACAAAGGATGTATAGTAGTTAGGTAAGTGGTAAGCTATAAACACACATACAAATGTGGATAAAGAGAGTCATCCTTGACTTCTGCACTTCTCTTTCAACCTACATGTGAAGGGTTGGCAAATTTTTCCAGTTTTACCTTCATATGAATCCATTTTAACCATCTCCACTGCTGGTTCAAATTACCATCATCTCCCACCCAAATCACTGGGTCAGTCTACTTAGTGATTTTCCTGTTTCAGTCCTGATGTCCTCAATCTATTCTCAACACAGCTACCAGAGTGACACTGTTAAAACAGGTTGGATCAAGTCCCTGCAGATGATGCCACTCGAATGGCAGAAAGTGAAGAGGAACTAAAGAGCCTCTTGATGAGGAGAGTGAAAAAGCTGGCTTAAAGCTCAACATTCAAAAAACAAAGCTCATAGCATTCGGTCCCATCACTTCATGGCAAATAGATGGGAGAAAAGTGGAAGCAGTGACAGACTTTATTTTCTTGGGCCCCAAAATCACTGTGGATGGTGACGGCAGCCATGAAATTAAAAGACATTTGCTCCTTGGAAGAAAAGCCATGACAGATCTAGAGAGGGTATTCAAAAGCAGAGACGTCACTTTGCCAACAAAGGTCTGTGTAGTCAAAGCTATGATTTTTCCAGTAGTCATGTATGGATGTGAGAGTTGGACCATAAAGTAGCCTGAATGTTGAAAAATTGATGCTTTTGAATTGTGGTGCTGGAGAAGACTCTTGAGGGTCCCTTGGACAGCAAGGAGATCCAACCAGTCCATCCTAAAGGAAATCAACCCTGAATATTCATTGAAAGGATTGATGCTAAAGCTAAAGCCCCAGTACTTTGGCCACCTGGTTTGAAGAGCTAACTCACTGGAAAAGACTCTGAGGCTGGAAAGATGAAGGCAAAAGAGGAAGAGAGCAGCAGAGGATGAGATGGTTAGATAGCATCACCAACTCAATGGACATGAGTTTAAGCAAACCCTGGGCCTAGCGTGCCACGGTTCACAGGGTTGCAAAGAGTCAGACGTGACTTAGCAACTGAACAACATAGGGGCTAAGGCAATAGTTCTGGTCCAGGATCAATCTTATTGGCCATATTGTCATCTGCCAGTTATTTATCGCTTTCCTTTACTTATTATTGATGTCCATGATTTTGATTATGTGCTTGTTCAAAGTAGTCTCTGAGGTCTGAGTCTTTATTAAACTATTTCTGGAGAAGGAGTTACCACCTTCTAATATGTACTACCTACTGCTGATCATCTGCTTTATTTAGTAACAAAAATGGCTTTTGGATCAATATTCTACTTCAATAATCTTAGTTAGCTACATTATTTCAATCTTTTTTACCTTCTGGCATCCTTAATATTAGTATAGCTGCTATGGTTAGAAGAAGGATGCTTTAATATATTTTACCAAGTGAAGTTACTTCCTGCTGGACGTCTAAGTGGAGGATAAGTCTACCATTGCCCAGAATCCTGAGCAGTATGATGCTTCCTCTATAAAATTTGTCACTCTTCCTCCTGGTGCTAAAACAGCTAAGGGGCATCATCATTTAAGAAGTCCATTTCCTGATATAATTCCAGTCTTATCTAAACAAGCCTCATTTCACTTTATCCTCCTCTCTTTTTCTTCCCCTTCTTGTTCAGTGTGCCATGAAGACTTCTTGAAGGCACAGAGAAGAAAAGAAAAGGGGTAAAATAGGAGGAATGGGAAGAAAGAAAGTAGGAGGGAATGAGGGAAGTTGAATACAGCTCTTACTTTGTCATTCATTGTGATAACATTTTCATATAAATAATTCTATCTAATCTTTGTTAAATGGGTATTATTTCTTCCTTTTTCCAGAATAAAAACCAGACTGGGACAGGCTGAATGAATTATTCAGAGTTATAATGAGAGTAATGGCTCCATAGATGTTTCGACAAGTTTTCTTTAAAAGTAAGCTATGTTTTGAATTGTTTTCATTGTGTGTGTTGTTCTGCTGCTGACTTTAGTTTATTTTAGGCAATTATCATATGTGATGAGGTTATGTACATTTTAAAAATTCGTATTAAATTCCAAGAAGAAAATGTGTTAAAATTACCCCCCAAATTGATCTACACGATTAGTTAATTTCTAAGGAAAAAAGTATTCACTGTACTGCAGCATAATGAATGTCCCATCTGCAATAATTTAATTTTAATAAGTGCATAATGCTTCTAATATTTTCTTATCTCAAGGTTAAAAGTCATCATCAGAGTCTTCTATTCTGCATGTATTATCAGATGTTTACTACACAGTGCCACCTGTTTAAAGTTGTCTCCTGTGACTAGAGCTAAAACCCAGAAAACAAAACAACAAAGCAAAAGATATCATGTTGCCATTAAAAGTTTGTTCCAGTAAAGCATTCATAAGAATATATTGTTGATAATTTCTCAATGTTATATTTCCAGTGAAAAAAGGAAATCAGTTGTTATAATTTAAGGAAAGAAAAATGCCTTCACTGAAAAAGTTGACTTCTCTGTTGAACTTGTATTTATAATCCAGTAAATTCAACAAAGGTCCGTCTAGTTAAGGCTATGGTTTTTCCAGTAGTCATGTATGGATGTGAGAGCTGGACTGTGAAGAAGGCTGAGTGCCAAAGAATTGATGTTTTTGAACTGTGGTGTTGGAGAAGACTCTTGAGAGTCCCTTGGACTGCAAGGAAATCTAACCAGTCCATTCTAAAGGAGATCAGTCCTGAGTGTTCTTTGGAAGGAATGATGCTAAAGCTGAAACTCCAGTACTTTGGCGAAGAGTTGACTCATGCGAAGAGTTGACTCATTGGAAAAGACTCTGATGCTGGGAGGGATTGGGGGCAGGAGCAGAAGGGGATGACAGAGGATGAAATGGCTGGATGGCATCACTGACTCGATGGACATGAGTTTGAGTGAACTCCGGGAGTTGGTGATGGACAGGGAGGCCTAGCGTGCTGCAATTCATGGGGTCGCAAAGAGTCGGACACAGCTGAGAGACTGAGCTGAACTGAACTGAACTGAATTGTCAAGGGGAGCAAAGAGCAAGAATAGAGAGAAAACTACTTTAGACCAAGAAAATAGACAAGACTCCCTCCCCCATTCCTAACCAACCTAAAAGGAGGAAGAGGCAAGGGCAATGGAATTTTCTGGCATCCAAAGCTAGAAAAATCCTGCACCCCAATTATTGAAAGGATATGTGTTATAGTCACAAAGTACTCAGGCTCTGGACTCAAGTCTGCCTGAATTCCAGCAAAGCTTCTGCCTCTGCATGTTACTAAACACTGCCTGGTTATTTTTCTTTTGCTTCTTGTTTCCTCATTAGTATACTGACAGAATTAGTAGTGCCTACTGACAATATGGTTTTGAGCATTAAAAAGACATACATATATTGAGTTGACCAGAAAGTTCATTTAGGTTTTCCATAAGATGTTATATTTAATGTAGAACAGCACCTGGCATTTAATAAGCTCAGTAAATTTAGTTGTTGGTTGATGCTTACTAATTAGCAAAATAATTCATCATTCCAAAGCAGTGCAATGTTTGGGATCTAGAGCCAGACAACTGGGTTCAAATCCTGGTTCCATCACAAACTAGGTGTGTAACCTTGGGAAATGTATAATCTTAAATTCTCTATACTTCAGGTTTCTCATCTGTAACATGAGAATAATACTAATAAGTACTTCATAGGGTATTTATGAATATTAAGTAAGTTAATATTTGTAACATGCTTATAATAATGCCTGGAATGTAAATGCTTATTATATTCAAAAAATAAATAATTCAACCTACATTCACCTTGCACAATCCAACAGAAAGTCTGTTCCAACCAACAGATCCAGATGCCAGTATGCTTAAGACAGTTCCTTGTATATATACATTCTTTAGGAAAGGACTTAAACCCAGAAAAAAATCTTTTTTAAATTTCCAAAGCAAAGGGTTTTAACCCTACCTCAACTTTACTCGAGCTCCAAACAGCATATATAATTTCCAGAAATGCTCTATCTGATGCAGTTCCTTTTCAGTTCCTTGTCTTCATGTAATAATTATCACCTAATTTCCTTCTAAATGAAAATGGACTTTTAGACTCCCTGAATTCATTCCTGAAACAAAGCCAAGCATTAATTCACATGCAATCTTCTGCTACTTTGAAAATTCTTCTTTTTCAATTAGAGGAATTTGGCTATATAAAGAGAAAATCCAAAAAATAAAGGTGAAAATGAAAAGGAATCATATCTTTTAAAACTCATCTTACACTCTCTTTCTATAAAAAGCATCCAGTAATTCCCTAGGATAACAGAGGTGACCTCCTGGTGACAGCATAATATTGGGGAAATTTTTCAATGTTAACCAATTCTATTTTTTTATAATTAGATATGCTACAGTAACAAATAAACCAAATTCCAATGGTTTAACACAGCAAAGTTTTCCTTCCTCACTCAAATCACAATCAAATAAAAGCTGGGTGACTCTCTTGGGTAGCTCACTTCTAACCAATGACTCAGGGATCCAGGTTATCTCCAAATATGTGGGTTCATCACCATGTGATCATGTGATCACATCATCACATGATCAGACACGTGAACTATAAAGACAAAACTATATTTTAAGATATCTGTCAACATTTCATTAGCCAGAACTAGTCACACGGTCCCCATGCTATAGTTAGGAAGTTGAGATATATAGTTTTCCTGAGTTTCATGGAACAGAAATGGGATTGCTGAACATCTTCTCAATCTCCACCACAGTGGTTGTTTGCTCACTCTAGTTCTGAGATCCTTAAGGAGACATAACTTTCTTATCCATTCTACCAGCATATCACCACCAATAATTGCAGAAGCCAATAACTGTTTATTAAATAAATTAATGAAAAATACCACCCCTAGTTGTATTCATCCTTCTGGTGAGTTTACTGGGCTGTTTCTTGCCATTTGTTTGTTGGTTTGTTAATTCAGTGGAAGAGATAACTCCCTTCTAATTACAGCCTTCCCAACGGCTCTGCCTGGGACAAAGGCTGTGCCCTCATCCCTTGGCTAGTCCGTAAAACAGGGCTGGAGTAAACTGTGGAAGTCAAATCAGAAACAAAGCAAAAGTTAGATGCTGTAGGGCAGTGTGAAACATCTGCAGTTTATGAGAACATGGGCTAAGAACAAAGAGTAAAGTACTTTTAGATATCAGACCAAAGATGACAACATTCTGATTAGGTAAATAGTACAGGTGATGAAATCATCCTGATGTCAAAAGAAGGAAGGAATGAAAGGAAAGATGCAGGACATTTACCTAGAAGAGGCACATAATCAGGTTAAAATTTCTTTATAAAGGTGGTCTTTCCTAGGGTGACCCCAGGCATGCTTGAATTAATCTCTAAACCAGAACATAAGCATATCTGATATGCTTTGACAGAGGCAGTAACTCTCCTTGTCCAGCAGAGCTATTTTTCTTGTTCTGCTGATCAAAAAAGATGATGTGAAGCACTCACTGCTGCATATCTTCCATCTGAGTCCACTACTTTAAATTACATATCTACCATAGATCCAGTCCTCTGCCCAAAAGTGTAAAGACTTTAAAACCAAGTCTGATGTAGTCTGTGTCCCAAGTATTTTGTCAGCTCATCACTGGATGATATCAATAGCTAGGGCACTTGAATCAGAACTGTTGTTATTCAGTCACTAAGTCACGTCTGACTTTTTGTGACCCCATGAACTGCAGCATGCCAGACTTCCCTGTCCTTCACTATCTCCCTGAGGTTTTTTTTTTTTTTTTGGAACCAAAATACATATAATCAACTGTGTGTATATGTCAGGATGCGATCCCTAATCTTTCAGAATCTCAGTGTCTTAATCAACAAAATGAGAAAACTGAATCGAATGGTGTCTAAATGCCCTATTCAGCCCAAAGTTCTAGGATACTATTCTCTGTGTTTGATAACAGCATGATTGAAAGCTTCCGAATCATGTTCAGGTACAAGAGGAACAAAAGAGCTTGTTCAGTCTGAGCAAATGAAAAGCATTTCTACTAAGAATATTGAAACCCATGCCTGTCTTTTGGTGGTTCATTTCTGACCTCTTCTTGGAAGGTTATCACCTCCTTCAAAACAACAACAAATGATCCTTCCCCCGGACATGGAATCTGCATTTACAGAGTCTTAAGTGGTTGGTTTCCACAGGTGTGAGCTCACTTAGTGTTTTGTGCCATTCATGACTTCCTGAGTTCCAATGAGGTGATTCAGTTACCACTCTCCTTTGTGAAACTATACTGTATTATGTGTTAGGCTTTCTCTTTCATCATGAAAATGTTTACAAATATGAGTTGCTTTCAATCCTTACAAGAGGAAGAAAGGAATGGTCAAAAGAGACCATAATCTTTGGGAGCAAGCAGACCTGGATTTGAACCCCCAGGCTTCTGCTTACTAGCTTTTTGGCTCCTGGGACAAATTATTTAACATCTCTGAGATTTAAGTTTTAAATCTGCATAAATAAAACACAGATTTGCCAGAATTTTTCTGAAAGACTATACAGGGGGCATATCTAACAGTATCAATAGATGCTCAAAGAATGGCCGTTGGGTTTGTTTGTGATTGTTAAGGGAGACAAACCTGTGCCAAAGTTTGGAGATTAAATTAACAAAGTCTGAATCCATGCAGCTGCCATGGCATAGACTTTGAGAGTACATCTGGGAATTCCCTGATGGTTCCGTGTTTAGGACTCGGTGTTTTCATTGCCTTTGTCCAGGTTCAATCTCTGGTAAGGGAATTAGGATCCCACAAGCTGTGCAGTGTGGCTGAAATGAACAGAAAAGAAAGTACAGATGCCTGATCCTTTCCATTTTCTGTCATCTTCACCCCTCAGTGATCTTTCATTCGATGATTTTATTGGACAACCTTGAATTTTTATTCTGGATCAGTTATGGAGGGATGCTAGGGGCAGTTTATCATAGAATCTAGCCCTGTAGATTTTATTAAACTAAATAAAGATCATGACTTGCTCAAGATGATCCGGTTACTTTGGGGATAGGGTCTTCTTACTCAGCATCCAGTTCTCAAAGTAGCGAAGTGAAAGTCGCTCAGTCGTGTCTGACTCTTTGCACCCCCAGGGACAGTCCATGGAGTTCTCCAGGCCAGAATACTGAAGTGGGTAGCCTTTCCCTTCTCCAGGGGATCTTCCCAATCCAGGGATCAAACCTAGGTCTCCCACATTGCAGGATGATTCTTTACCAGCTGAGCCACAAGGGAAGCCATTGCCTAAGTACAGGATAAATATTAGTGACATTTTGTCACATTATGAATGACTTGATCACAATATTGCTTTTAATAAAAACTTTCCAATCCTTACACGTTACCTCTATTTTGTAACAATTTGCATGTTTCCATTTTAAAGAACATAATAATGATCATTTCACAATGATTTTTTTAAGTTTGAATTATACGCAACCTCCAGAAATGTCCAATTTGTAGAGACATAAGGCCATAAAGTTCCAGAAAAACTATTCTTAAATGTTTCCTAAAGTTGATAACATAAGAATATAGGTCTTTTTTCATAATAACAAATAAATTGCCCAAATGCAGAACTTAAGAAGTCTCCCTGAATCTACTGCTCCTCTGCTCAGCTAGTCATATTCTTGACCTAAGCAATACAACCTGACAGTCAATGAGAATAATTCTTAGCAGCTTCTTATTAGTCAAAGAAACTGACTGTCAATAATAAGGCATTCCTTAATATGAAAAGCTTTACCAAAGGCTGGAGCCAAAGTCTCTTTCAAAGCAGACAGAACATACACATTAATAAAGCTATGCACTCACTCTCTTTACAAAGTCAAGGGTATAGCTTTGCATGGTCTGCAGCTTGTCACTGCTGCCTTTTGCCTCAGGGTATAGGGAACAATCTGCCAAAGACAAATTATAAAATGCAGTCTGACTGCAGAAAACAATGTCAAAATCACGGACAAGTGACTATAAAATCTATGGATTTCTTAAAGACCCACTTTTCCTCAAATGGTTATAAAAACTATTGTGAGCTCTTTAGAAATTAAACCTGGTAAGAGGAGGCAACACAGATAAGATTAACATTAACACTAAAAGCAACCCCAATCATCAAATGTCTTGTGATCTAAAGGAAAAGAAGGAGACAGTAGGGTGGAACAAAATTAATACTCCCAGAGTTTTCTTTCCAAGTCAACTAAATAGGAGTCTCTCTCTCTGCTAAAGTTCTTTCCATCTTCACCTTCTATGGATAATCTTTTTTTGCCAGGGGGCTCTCTTGGATTTTGTGTTTCAATGATAATGTACGAATGTGATATAGTGGGTAAGGATATGAGTATGTAAGCTAAGATTGGATAGGGATTCTTCAAGAATGCTTAGATGAAAAAGAAGGGCAGGAGCAGCTGGGTATGTAAGAGAAGTAGATGAAAGAAACATTAAATGATTCTGAGAGTAACTCCTAGCTTCCTTATGGGGATTTAAATACGCAATTAGGAATCAGATTTTCTTTGAAATGTCCTGTGTTGATGAATCATGCTTCTTTGATCACATTGCCACTCTGAGAAAGAGCTAGATGAGTGTGGCACTTTACTAGTTACCCAGAAAATTGGCTAAAGAAGTCTTTCAAGATAATAAGAAGTGTGTTTAATTTATTGATAAGAAATCTCTGTGACTGGATGCTTTTGGTCTGCTATACTTTTTTTTTATTTTTTTTTTAATTTTTACTTTATTTTACTTTACAATACCATATTGATTTTGCCATACATTGACATGAATCCACCACGGGTGTATACGAGCTCCCAATCCTGAATCCCCCTCCCACATCCCACCCCATATCCTCTCTCTGGATCATCCCCATGAACCAGCCGCAAGCATCCTGTATCCTGTATCGAACATAGGCTTGTGCTTCGTTCTTACATGATAGTATACATGTTTCAATGCCATTCTCCCAAATCATCCCACCCTCTCCCTCTCCCACAGAGTCCAAAAGTCCGTTCTATACATCTGTGTCTCTTTTGCTGTCTCTGACATAAATCACAGCAGGATCCTCTATGATCCACCTCCCAGAATACAGGAAATAAAAGCAAAAATAAACAAATGGGATCTAATTAAAATTAAAAGCTTCTGCACAACAAAGGAAACTATAAGCAAGGTAAAAAGACAGCCTTCTGAATGGGAGAAAACAATAGCAAATGAAGCAACTGACAAACAACTAATCTCAAAAATATACAAGCAACTCATGCAGCTCAATTCCAGAAAAATAAATGACCCAATCAAAAAATGGGCCAAAGAACTAAACAGACATTTCTCCAAAGAAGACATATGGATGGCTAACAAACACATGAAAAGATGCTCAACATCACTCATTATCAGAGAAATGCAAATCAAGACCACAATGAGGTACCATTTCACACCAGTCAGAATGGCTGCAATCCAAAAGTCTACAAGCAATAAATGCTGGAGAGGGTGTGGAGAAAAGGGAACCCTCTTACACTGTTGGTGGGAATGCAAACTAGTACAGCCACTATAGAGAACAGTGTGGAGATTCCTTAAAAAACTGCAAATAGAACTGCTATACTTTTAGAGAAAGACATTGAAATAAGTAAACATAGACACGATGAATTCATACGTAACATCAGGCATTGTTGTGTTTATAGATACTTTACATCCATAAACTCATCTAATCTTCCCCCAAACCTTAAAATGATGATACCATTATTTCCATCTTATAAATTAGTTAGCTGAGGCATAGAACCCCAAGTTACACAGCTAGTAAATGAGGAAGCAGAAGATGAACGCAGGCATCCAGTCTCCTGGGCCTGAATCATTCATAACTACTCTGCCTTACTGATTATAGATAAAGATCTTCTAAAAGATTTTATATCTGTCTTGTTATTCAGGTTATAGATATAGAATCAGAAAATTAGGAGGCCAATGAAAGAGCATGAGAGAAAGCAAAGCATTATGTGCATGCCTACTTGCTCAGTCATGTCCGACTCTGCAACTCCATAGACTGTAGCCTGTCTGGTTTCTCTGTGCAATAGGATTTTCCAGGCAAGAATATTGGAGGGGGTTAACATTTCCTACTCCAGGGAATCTTCCCAAGCCAGGGATCGAACCCCTGTCTCCTGCATCTTCTGCATTGGCAGGTGGATTCTTTACCACTGTGCCACCTGGGAAGACCAAAGCATCATGAGAGAAGGTGGAGAATAGAGGAAAGGATTTGAGATGAAATTCTGGTTCTTCCTCTTGCTAACTCTGTGATCTCAGTCAAGTCACTAAATCTCTGTGTCCAAGTCTCCTTAAATTTTACATGGCATTGATAAGACTACTATTTCAAAAGATTTTTGTCAAAATTAGAAGAATTAATGCCCAGTGCTCCACACTCAGCACAGCCCTTAACATCTCCCACACAGAAGCCAAACATTCTGAGATTCCTTTTGCCACTTTTTCTTTAGCCAAACAACTCTAGCCTGTGTAAAAATAAAGTGTTCAAGGTAAAACAATATGTTCAGTGATATGGATCACCCAATATACAAGGTTGTGTGCTGTAAACATGGAGATGGTTTTATATTTTATCTTTGGTAGATATCGTTTTCTAAAAGGCTTTCCATGAGGTCTACATTCCTGACTAGTGCTGAAGGCAGCTTTCCTTTCGCTAATTCAATTAATTTCAACAGCTTTTACTGAGCACCCCCCTCCTCTCTGTCCTCCTGGTTCAAGCTCTCATTGTTTCTGTTTTGTTTTTTTGTTTTTAGCCTCCTCATACCTTGTTCCACTGTTTCTTGTCTCCAACTCTTCACTCCAAATTTATGCCACTCTTCTACACTTCTACCAGTGCTAACTTTATGATAAGTACAATCCAACCAGATAAGATTCTTCCCTAGAATATTCCAGAAGCACCTCAAATTTCCCAAGGTAAATTTATGTTTCTTAGTTTGCCACACACAACCCTCTGTAAACTGTCTTTTGCTTCCCTCTCTAGATTCACCATGAACCATTCTCCTAATCTGCAGATTGACCTCACTGTGTCTACTATTGTCAATTCTATCTTCTTCATCCCTGGCTCTTACCTGTTGCATTGCCTCTCTCTGCTTCAGATGTACAACTACATCTTTGCATGATGCTCTTCTTCCTGACACTCCTTCAATACTTCATCAAAGTTCCCATACTTGAATACCTTCTTTTCATCCATCAAGACCCAGCATTAGCACTGGGGACTCTAGGATAACCTTGCTGACATCTGGTTTCCTAGATATGCCCATATTCCCATGTGCTAAACTCAATCACTACACTTGATGAATTGACCTGTGACATTTTTGAGGACAGAAACTATGTTTTTCATCTCTGTATTTCCAGGTCAAGCTTGGCACATAGTAGACATTAAATAGAAGGCATTCTTCAGTGCTGAATGAATGAACAAGTGGATGAAGCTCAACTATACTCATTCAAAATATGTACATTCACATGGAAGTACATAAGCTAACCCTCATGATGTTCCTCCAAAAGGTAGGAACCATAGCATGTGCTTTCTTGCTACAGAGTGAAGAAAAATGGTAAACTATTCTTGTTTACCAAAACATCTATAGGCCAACATCTGACTTATGTCAGCAATTACAATGGTAAAAAGGGTGTTAATCTCACTCATATAAGATTATAGGAGACTGTGAGCATCCACAGCCTGTCTCTGCTAGGTAGTTATATTAGAAAAGAATTTGTTGGAAAATTTAAAATTTTTCTCTATGAAATTTGAATGTTGACACATTCATTTAAAAAATAATTTGATTTAAAGAATAAATTTATGAATTTGTGTTAATAATTTTACATACTTTTTTGGACCTTTGATTTTTACTACCTTCCCCCACCCGCATGTTTGCAGTTCTACACAATGCAGGGATCGATACCATGCCAACAGTAGCATATGTGCTGCTAATTCCAGCATATGGGGAGAGGTGAAAGAGAAACTTTAAAAATGATCAATTTATCATTCTTAGCATTTTTCAAGATATGAGTCCTGGCACTTCATTTTTCAAGACTCACATTAAAAAGCATGCCTACCGAGGTATATCTGTAAGTGTTAAGGGGACACATCAAGGATTAAATATGGTAGGGTGAATTATATGCCCAGGAGTTTAACTGAACTCCACTGTGATGACTTGGGTGAAGAAGAACAGATGAAGCAAGGGAGAGGTGGACGGAAGACAGGCAACAGTGCTAGGCTGGGGTCTCAGAGGGATGAAGCTCATCCACGTAGGACTTCCTCTGTGCTCTCATCAGCTTCACTGCCCATATCCAACAAGTTCAGTCCCTCATGACCACATGTTCCTGGAAACTAATAACCTGGCTTCAGGAGCCTTGCACTGCCACTGTCTAAAATTGGAAGCCTTGTTTGCTGATACACTGTCAAGTATCATGTTACACCCCATGTTAATTTAATTAAGCATTTTAATGAAGCAGAAAATTAATCAAAAGGTTGTCAGAAGAATATGTCAAAATCAGTCTTTGCCATGTCAACATATTGTTTCACGATCCTTCCACTGTTTCTGGCAGCTTCCCTTATGAATACTGCATGGAATAGAAACCTTCATAAAAGGACAAAGAGGAAGTCCATTTTCCTTGTCTGTGAAAATGTTAGTGTAAGGTTTATTTCCTTCCAGGCTAATAGTGAGGAATAAGTTACAGTATCTTAAAGAACTGAAGGAGATGCAAGGACTTCTAATAAGTGCAAGTGGTGCCAGTTATCCTCTTTTTCTCTGGAAAGAAAGCCTTTAGGATACCCAATCTTATTTTGCTCAGAAGGATTGGGACCTCTTTTCTGTGCCATGTCTAGTACTTACTTATCACACTAAACAATTTTAATTATGGTCTTTCCTTAATAGAGAGGGTATTGTCCAATAATCTATACAACCCCCATTTCAGAATTAACAATGAATCATCACGAATACTTCACATTCTCAGTTTCTTTAAAAAACTTTATCCATTCTACGAAGAGTATAGTAGTCTCTCATTGTAGCTATAATTTGCATTTCCCTATGGGGAAACAGTGGAAACAGTGTCAGACTTTATTTTGGGGGGCTCCAAAATCACTGTAGATGGTGATTGCAGCCATGAAATTAAAAGACGCTTACTGCTTGGAAGGAAAGTTATGGCCAACCTGATAGCATATTAAAAAGCAGGGACATAACTTTGCCAACAAAGGTCCATCTAGTCAAGGCTATGGTTTTTCCTGTGGTCATGTATGGATGTGAAAGTTGGACTGTGAAGAAAGCTGAGCACCAAAGAATTGATGCTTTTGAACTGTGGTGTTGGAGAAGACTCTTGAGAGTCCCTTGGACTGCAAGGAGATCCAACCAGTCCATTCTAAAGGAGATCAGTCCTGGGTATTCATTGGAAGGACTGATGCTGAAGCTGAAACTCCAATATACTTTGGCCACCTCATGAGAAGAGTTGACTCACTGGAAAAGACCCTGATGCTGGGAGGGATTGGGGGCAGGAGGAGAAGGGATTAGATGGCCAGATGGCATCACTGACTTGATGGACATGAGTTTGTGTAAACTCCGGGAGTTGGTGATAGACAGGGAGGCCTGGCGTGCTTTGATTCAAGGGGTCACAAAGAGTTGGACATGACTGAGCAACTGAACTGAACTGAACAGAATGACAAAAAAGGTTAAGAAGATTTTCATATGGTTATTTTATATCTGTATACCTTTTGTGGTGAAGTGTCTGCTTTCTTTTTATTGAAATTTTATAATTCTTTATATATTCTGGAAAAAAATGTAATTTATGAAATATGGCAATTGCAAATATTTTTTCCCAGTCTGTGACTTGTTAAGTCATTATTTTAACACTGTTTTTATGAGAGCATAGAACTAAATCAAGTATATTTTATTTTATGTCACACTTTTGTTGTCTCATCTAAGCAATCATTTGTTTAATTTAAGGTCCAAAGAATTTCCCCTAAGTTTTAATCTACAAGTTAAATAATTTTCAGTTCAGTTCAGTTCAGCCACTCAGTTGTGCCTGTCTCGTTGTGACCCGATGGATGGCAGCACGCCAGGCTTCCCTGTCAATCACCAACTCCCAGAGCTTATTCAAACTCAAGCTCATGTTCATTGAGTCAGTGATGCCGTCCAAACGTCTCATCCTCTGTCATCTCCTCCTCCTCCCACCTTCAGTCTTTCCCAGCATCAGGGTCTTTTCAAATGAGTCAACTCTTCACATCAGGTGAACATGGTATTGGAGTTTCAGCTTCAGCATCAGTCCTTCTAATGAATATTTAGGACTCATTTCCTTTAGGTTGGACTGGTTGCATCTCCTTGCTGTCCAAAAGACTTTCAAGAGTCTTCTCCAACACCAGAATTCAAAAGCATCAATTCTTCGGCGCTCAGCTTTCTTTATGGTCCAATCTCACATCCATACATGACTACTGGAAAAACCATTCTCTACATGACTATACAGACATTTGTTGGCAAAGTAGCGTCTCTGCTTTTGAATATGCTGTCTAGGTTGGTCATAACTATTTTCTAAGGAGCAAGCGTCTTCTAATTTCATGGCTGCAGTCACCATCTGCAGTGATTTTTGAGCCCAAAATAATAGTGTGTCACTGTTTCCATTGTTTTCCCATCTATTTGCCATGAAGGGATGGGACCAGATACTATATTCTTAGTTTTCTGAACGTTGAGTTTTACGCCAGCTTTTTCACTCTCCTCTTTCACTTTCATCAAAAAGCTCTTTAGTTCTTCTTCACTTTCTGTCATAAGGTTGGTACCATCTGCATATCTGAGATTTTTGATATTTCTCCTGGTGATCTTGATTTCAGCTCGTGCTTCATCCAGTCTAGCATTTCTCATGATGTACTCTTCATATAAGTTAAATAAGCAGGGTGACAATATACAGCCTTGACGTACTCCTTTCCTGATTCAGAACCAGTCTGTTGTTCCTTGTCCAGTTCTAACTGTTGTTTCTTGACCTGCACACAGATTTCTCAGGAGGCAGGTCAGGTGGTCTGGTATTCCCATCTCTTTCAGAATTTTCCAGTTTATTGTGTTCCACACAGTCAAAGGCTTTGGCATTGTCAATAAAACAGAAGTAAATGTTTTTCTGGAACTCTCTCGCTTGTTTGATGATCCAACGGATGTTGGCAATTTGATCTCTGGTTTCTCTGCCTTTTCTAAATCCAGCTTGAACATGGGGAAGATTATAATTCATGCACTGTTGAAGCCTGGCTTGGAGAATTTTGAGCATTACTTTACTAGCGTGGTAGATGAGGACAATTGTGCAGTAGTTTGAGCATTCTTTGGCATTGCCTTTCTTTGGGATTGGAATGAAAACTGATCTTTTCCAGTGTTGTGGCCACTGCTGAGTTCCCAATTTGCTGGCATATCGAGTGCAGCACTTTCATAGCATCATCTTTTAGGTTTTGAAATAGCTCAACTGGAATTCCATCACCTCCACTAGCGTTGTTCGTAGTGATGCTTCTTAAGGCCCGCTTGACTTCCCATTCCAGGATGTCTGGCTCTAGGTGAGTGATCACACCATCGTGATTACATGAGTCATGAAGATCTTTTTTGTATAGTTCTTCCAGTAAAGAATCCACCTGCAATGTGGGAGACCTGGGTTTGGTCCCGGGGTTGTGAAGATCCCCTGGAGAAGGGAAAGGCTACCCACTCCAGTATTCTGGCCTGGAGAATTCCATGGACTATATAGTCCATGGGGTCGCAAAGAGTCAGACACGACTGAGCAACTTTAACTTTGTTCACTTTCTGTGTATTCTTGCCACCTCTTTTTAATATCTTCTGCTTCTGTTAGGTCCATACCATTTCTGTCCTTTATTGTGCCCATCTTTGCATGAAATCTTCCCTTGGTATCTCTAATTTTCTTGAAGAAATCTCTAGTCTTTCCCATTCTGTTGTTTTCCTCTATTTCTTTGCATTGATCCCTGAGGAAGGCTTTCTTATCTCTCCTTGCTATTCTTTGGAACTCTGCATTCAAATGGGTATCTTTCCTTTTCTCCTTTGCCTTTAGCCTCTCTTCTTTTCTCAGCTATTTGTAAGGCCTCCTCAGAGAACCATTTTGCTTTTTTGCATTTCTGTTTCTTGGGAATGGTCTTGATCACTGTCTCCTGTACAATGTCATGAACCTGCATTCATAGTTCTTCAGGCACTCTGTCGGTCGGATCATATCCCTTGAATCTATTTGTCACTTCCCTGTATAATCATAAGGGATTTGATTTAGGTCATACCTGAATGGTCTAGTGGTTTTCCCTACTTTCTTCAGTTTGAGTCTGAATTTGGCAATAAGGAGTTCATGATATGAGCCACAGTCAGCTCCTGTTCTTGTTTTTGCTGACTGTATATAGTGCCTCCATCTTTGCCTGCAAAGAATATAATCAATCTGTTTTCAGTATTGACCATTGATGTTCTTGTGTAGAGTCTTCTCTTGTGTTTTTGGAAGAGGGTGTTTGCTATGACCAGTGCATTATCTTGGCAAAACTCTGTTAGCCTTTGCCCTACTTCATTCTGTGCTCCAAGGCCAAATTTGCTTGGTACTCCAGGTATTTCTTGACTTCCTACTTTGGCATTCCAGTCCCCTATAATGAAAAGGACATCTTTTTTGGATGTTAGTTCTAGAAGGTCTTGTAGGTCTTCATAGAACTGTTCAACTTCAGCTTTTTCAGCATTATTGGTTGGGGCATAGGCTTGGGTTATTGTGGTATTGAATGGTTTGCCTTGGAAACCAACAGAGATCATTCTGTCCTTTTTGAGATTGCATCCAAGTATTGCATTTCGGACTCTTTTGTTGACTATGATGGCTACCCCATTTCTTCTAAGGGATTCTTGCCCACTGCAGTAGATATAATGGTCATCTGAGTTATATTCACCCATTCCAGTCCATTTTAGTTCACTGATTCCTAAAATGTCAATGTTCACTCTTTCCATCTCCTGTTTGACCACTTCCAATTTGTCTTGAGTCATGGACCTGACATTCCAGGTTCCTATGCAATATTGCTCTTTATAGCATCAGACTTTACTTCCATCACCAGTCACATCCACAGCTGGGTATTGTTTTTGCTTTGGCTCTGTCTCTTCATTCTTTCTGGAGTTATTTCTCCACTGATCTCCAGTAGCATATTGCACCTGCCAGCCTGGGGAGTTCCTCTTTTGGTATCTTATCATTTTGCCTGTTCATACTGTTCATGGGGTTCTCAAGGCAAGAATACTGAAGTGGTTTGCCATTCCCTTCTCCAGTGGACCACGTTTTGTCAGAACTCTCCACCATGACCCATCCATTTTGGGTCACCCTACACAGCATGGCTCATAGTTTCATTGAGTTAGACAAGGCTGTGGTCCATGTGATCAGACTGGTTAGTTTTCTGTGATTGTGGTTTTCAGTCTGTCTGCCCTCTGATGGAGAAGGATAAGAGGCTTATGGAAGCTCCCTGGTATGAGAGACTGACGGAGGGGGAAACTGGGTCTTGTTCTGATGGGCAGGGCCATGCTCATAAATCTGTAATCCAATTTTCTGTTGATGGACAGGGCTGTGTTCCTGCTCTGTTATTTGACCTGAGGCCAAACTACCATGGAGGTAATAAAGATAATATTATATTATTGTTCTGCATTTTTAACGATCATTTTTTTTAATCTCTTGATTTGAATTATACTGACTGATTTTAGAATACTGAACCAGTATTATATTCTTGAGTTAAACAAACTTGGTCATGATATATGATTTCCTGTATTTATTGCTGGATTCATTTTGTTAAACTTTTAAAATTTTCAGCATGTGCTGTGTTCATGATAATACAGTAAAAATTTTCTTTTCTCATAATCTCTTTACTTGGTTTTGGCATCAGGATGAAGATAGCCTCCTAGAATGTGCTAAGAAATGTTCCCTTCTCTTAATTTTTCCAGAATGCCTTATATAAATTTTCTATTATTTCTCAATTGAATGTTTAGTTAAATTCACTCATGAAGCCATTGTGGACTGAGCTTTCTTCCAAGGAAGATTTTAACAACCGTTTCCTATATACAGGAATATTCAGTTCTATCAAATTCTCTTCAAGTAAGCTTGAATAGTTGTGTCTTTTAAGGAATTTGATTATTTCATCTAAGCTATAAAATTTATGAGATAAGTTTAATAACAATCCGTAATTATACCTTTAATGTTCTGAGTGTTTATACAATTATCTCCTCTCTTGTTTTTCTGATTGTTTATATCAATATCTCCCCTCTCATTTTCCTCATCTCTTTTTTCTTGATCAGTTTAGCTTAGAGTTTATCAATTTTATAGATCTTCCCAAAGAACTATCATTTGGTTTCAGTGAGTTTTTTTTCTCGATATTTTCTCACTTCTACTTTATTTCTGCTCTTAGATTTCTTCTTTCTTTTTTCTAGTTATTTTTAGATTATTTTGCTCTTTATAAGGTAAAATCATAATGTGGAAGCTTTCATCATTGATTTGAGACTTTCTCATATAGATGTTTAGTGCTATGAATATCCCTGTAATCATTGCTTTATCATGATCCTTAAATTTTGAAATGTTGGGACTTCTTTTCATTCAGTCTAAATTACTTATAATTTTGCTTGTGAGTTACTTAAAAGTGTGTCAGTTTTTAAATACTTGAGGGTCTTCCAGAAATTTGTGCTATTGATTTGTAAAGTCCATGTGGTCAGAATGAATGCTTTATGTGACTTGAATATTTTTACATTTATTCAAATTGGGTTTCCAGTCCATAATATATTCTATCTTGGTAAATGTTCCACGTATACTTGAAAAGAATGCACATTCTGCTTTTGTGGGTGTGATATTTTTAAATGTCAATATGATCAAGTTGTTGATAGTGATGATAAAATCTATATACTTGCTGATTTGCAGCAATCTATCATTGAGGAGTATTGAAATCTCCACTATACTGGTGAATTTGATTATTTCTTCTTACAGTTTATCAGTTTTTGTTTCATGCATTTTGAAGCTTTGTTAATAAGCACAATATGCTAGGCATATTTATGTTCTCACTATGTTTAGCATATGTATGTCCTTCTGAAAATTTGATCTTTTTATGTTTATTAAACTAAGCTCTTAATCTCTGGTCATTCTTGCTTTAAATGTACTTAGTCACACACTGGCTTCCCTGATAGCTCAGTTGATAAAGAACCTGCCTGCAATGCAGAAGACCCTGGAAGGAACAGGCTACCCATTCCAGTATTCTTGGTTGTGGCTTAGCTGGTAAAGAAGCTGCCTGCATTGCAAGAGATCTGGGTTTGATCCCTGGATTGGGAAGAGCCCCTGGAGAAGGGAACAGCTAACACTAAAGTCAAATACTAAACAACTTTCTTTTGATTAGGTCAGCCTGGTTTATCTTGTTTCCATCATTATTCTTTTAACCTATTTGTGTCTTTACATTTAGGGCTTCCCAGGTGGCGCTAGTGATAAAGAACCCACTTGTCAATGCAGGAGACATAAGAGACTCAGGTTCAATCCCTGAGTCAGGAAGATCTGCTGGAGGAGGGCATTGCAACCCACTCCAGTATTCTTGCCTGGAGAATCCCATGGATAGAGGAGCCTGGCGGGCTATAACCCATGGAGTCACAAAGAGTCAGACATGACTAAAGATGTACCACATACATCTTTACATTTATAGTGTATATATTACAGGCAGTATATACTGGGTCTTGCATTTTATTGAATCTGAAATTTTCCCTTTTAAGATTTAGTTCATTTAATGTGATTATTGATATAATTGTATTTAAATCTAAAATCTTGATGTCTATTTTTTAAATTGTCCCATCTATTCTCCGATCACTCTTTTTTCTTTGTATCCTATTAAATAGGTATATTTTTATGATTCCATTTTTTCTCCTTCTTGGCACACACAGGTTTTTCAGTAGTACTTTAGTACTTTATTATACAAATTTAACTTAAATGTGACTTCAAATAATATTGTGTAACTTCACAAATAGTAATACAACTTTACAACACTGTATTTCCATTTCTCCTTCAGTTTTTCTTACTTTGTAATAAAGATTTTCTTGCCTTTTTTTAAGCTGAAGTATAATTGATATACAATATAACATGTTACAGTTGAACAACTTTTAAAGGTTATACTCTAATTATAGTTATTATAAAATACTATATGTGTTTCCTCTGTTGTACAATATATCCTCATTGCTTATTTTATACATAATAGATTATAACTTTTAATATTTCCCTTCCTCTCTTCCCTATCCTCATTGGTAATCACTAATTCTCTCTATCTGTGAGTCTGTTTCTTTGTTATATTCACTATCTTGCTGTGTTTTTTGGATGCCACATAAGTGTTTCTCTGGCATTTCACTTATAATAATACCTTCCAAGTCCATCCAAGTTGTTGCAAATGGCAAAATTTCCTCCTTTTTATGGCTGAGTGGTATTCCATCATGTATATATTTACCGCATCTTCTTTATTCATTCATCTGTTGAGGGACACTTAAATTGTTTCCATGTCTTAGCAATTGTAAATGATAATAATAATCATACACTGGCATGCATGTATCTTTTCAAATTAATGGGCTTTTTTCTCTTAAGCTAAATATCCAGGAGAAAAATTGCTGGACTGTATAGCAGTTCTGTTTTTCTTAATTTTTCGAGAAACTTCCATACTGCTTTTTATAGTGGCTGTACCAATTTACATTCCCACCAAAGTATATGAAGGTTCCCTTTTCTTCACATACTCACCAACATTTGTTATTTTTGTTCTTTTTGCTAACAACCATTCTGGCTGGCATGAGGTAACATCGCATTGTGATTTTGATTTTCATTTCCTGATGACTAGTGATGTTAAGCATCTTTTCATGTGTGTGTTGGCCATCTGCATGTCCACTTTGGGAAAATGTCATCCTGATCTTCTGCCCAAATTTTATAATTGGGTTGCTGGTTTTATTTATTTATTTATGTTAAATTGGATGAGCTGTTTGTATATTTTGGGCATTAAACCCTTATCAGTCACATTTCTAAATATTTTCTCCCACACTGTAAGTTGTCTTTTCGTTTTGTCAGTGGTGTCCTTTGCTGTGCAAAAGTCTTTAAGTTTAACTATGCTCCTTTGTTTAGTTTTGCTTTTATTTTCTTTGCTTTAGGAAAAGGACATATCGAGATACTATTCCTATGATTTTCATCAAAGAGTTCTGCCTATGTTTCCTTATAAGAATTTTAATAGCTTTTAGTATTACATTTAGATCTTTAATCTGTTTTGAGCTTATTTTTATATATGGTATTAGAGAATATGTTGTTTTCATATTTTTACATGTAGTTGTCTGGTTTCCCCAGCATATTTATTGAAGAGACTGTCTCTTCTCCACTGTATATTTTTGCCTCTTTTGTCATAGATTAATTGATTATAAGTGTGTGAGTTTATTTCTGGGTTCTCTATGTCTTTTCATTGGTCTAAATATCAGTCTTTGTGCCAGTACCATACTGTTTTCATTACTGTAGCTTTATAGTATAGTCTGAGGTCAGGACGCATGATTCCTCCAGCTCTATTCTTCTTCCTCAAGATGATTTTGGCTATTCAGATATTTTATGAATATTTTATTTTCATGTAAATTTTAAAATTTGTTCTACTTCTGTGAAAAAAATGTCATCAGTACTTTGATAGGGATTGCATTGACTCTGTAGATTACCTTTGGTAGTACAGTCATTCTAACAATATTAATTCTTCCAACCCCAAAATATGTTATATCTTTCCCTCAGTTTGTGTTGCCTTCAATTTCTTTCATCAGCCTCTCACAGCTTTACAACTACAGGTCTTTTACATCCTTAGGTAGGTTTTTTTCCTAGGTATTTTATTCTTTTTGATACAATGTAAAAGATTTTCTTCACTATTTCTCTGTAATATGAGACTGCTGATGATGAGTTCTTTGGCTTTTCATATATCCAGAAAAAAGTCCTCTTTTTGCCTTTGCTTTTGAAAGATACTTTCACTAGGTAAGAATTCTAGGTTAGTAGTTTTCTTTTTTTCTTTCAGTACTGAAAGAGGTTGCTCCACTGCCTTTATGCCAGTATTGTTACCACTGCAGAATCTGCTGCTTTTCTTAGTTGTTCTTCTGCACATATCTTTTTCTCTAGCTGCTTTAAGATTTTCTCTTTATCACTAGTTCCAAGCAATTTGATTATCATTTTGGAAGCCAGACTTCATGAATTTTTCATTGCTGGGGATGAACATTCTGTTATGTCATTTTTTCCTCATTCTTAAGGTTTTTTTCTGGGACACAATCAAGTTACCTTTACATTATTTGATCCTTTCAAACCTTGCTTTCCATCTTATTTAGCAATGTTAGAGAAGCCTTTAATCTAGGGTTAATTTTCCCATCCCTTTTGATATCTTAATGTCTAAGAACTGCCCAGTATCCTGGGCCCTGAGATGTCCCCTCATTCAGTCATCAAAGGCTTGTGGCATCAGACTTGAAGCACAGTCACAGCACAGATTAAACTTATACACAGAGGGAAGGCATCAATAATAAAGTTCTTAGAACCCAGCAAGGAGTCTGCTCCTGCAATGGCCTATTTCTCAGGCTATGGTGATGGAATGTATTCAGAAATCTAATCTATCCATTTCTGGAACTTCCCACAACACATTCCTGGTAGCACTATCCTTGGTCCATCAGCCTTAGCACTTTAGGAGACTTGGCTCTCAGGAGTTCAAGTTTCTAATCTTTACTTTCCCATATCTTGTCTTTTCATGCTTCTGCTCTGTTTCTTATCAACCCCACAATACCAAAAGCCATATATTTCTTACCCAATGAAACTTACTGGCCTCCCAGATAGAGATACAAAAGATCCCACTGCTCTCTGTAGGGCCAAGGAAGGATGGAACCAGGGGAAATGCCCATCTTTTCTCCCAGGAACTGGAAGGTGGCTGTGTTTTCATTCTTAAATAAGTGAACAGAAGTTGTGGATCTTCTAAATCTTGTATACAATAGATACATGCTTCAAAGGGACATTCTTCTCTGAGTAACCAACTTGCCCAAGATCATAGAATTAGTAAGTAGAAAGGATGGAATTGAACCATTGGCTACTTGGTTTCTCTCCAGCTCTGTGTGGATACTCATTTTTTACTACTCGACATTATAATAGATGCAAAACATTCACCAGAAACTTTGGCAGCCCATGGACTGTATTGATCCACCATTTCTTTTGACACATAAACCAATGTGGAGAACCTACTTTCTGATATACATGATTACTCTCATAAACTAGAGTAAAAATTTTACTCTCATAAAAATTTACAAGTAAATTATTTCTTTACAAGCACTGTCTACAGGCCCAGAAATTAAGCCTGGTATACAAGAGATAAGTTACTTCACTTGATTCTCACAAAAATGCCCTCAAGTGGTTGAAGTTATTTTTACTCCCATTTTACAGATGTGGAACCTGAATTTAAGTAACAGGGTACTGCACACTGCTAACAGAAGAAAATCAAGTTGAAATGACTACAAAGATCCTAATCACAATGTTAAATTGCCTGACACATGAGAACAGATGTTAGATGTCAAGAAATTCTTTCTGCCAGTGGTTTCACAGACCTCTCATATAACACAACTCACCTTGACAGCGGCCAAGACAATAAGAGTCTCTCACATTAGGACTGAACTTCCCTGCTCACAAAGCATTTCCTTATATTGTTTTGTTTCCCCACCACTTGAGGCCCCACTGGACTCCTAGGATTTTTCTAAGATCTGACTTGTCCTTTCAGAGACAGAGAGAGATACAACATTACTGCAACTTGATTCTTAAATCAAACAAAATGAGCATGAACATGAACAGTGGGACTCAACATAGGATTCAAGTGGCCCACATATTTTTTTTTTTCAGAAATGAAAATAAAAATAATGGCATCAGGAGTATTTTAGTAAATAACAAATTAAGGTTTTCATTCTGCTTGGTCCTTATTTTTCTTAAGATGATGCAGAATATAATTTAAGTGGCTCGCTGTCACACATCCTAATTGATAGACCTCTTCCTTATGTTTTGTTCCTAAGAATTAATGTTTGTATTTAATATCATACTGTCATTATCTTGTTTCCTCTACACTGAAAGGAGTTGTCTGTTATTTGCAGGTGTGGAGGGCCAGCTGGAAACACAATTCCCTTCTCCCTTTCCCTCCCCCCCATCACTGGTTATTACACATAATTACATGGAAGCATGTATTAGACTTTATTACAATGCACGACAGTGTGCTTTAAGTAAATTAGAAATTTGCATATGAATTTGGGGGAAAAAAGTCCCTGAAATGCCACTCAGGACATTTTATTCACATTCAGAGGATTCTTAGTTTTTTGGGAACTGCTTCTCTTCTCAGGTCTGAATCTAAAATGCTAAAGCATAAAGAAGCCAGAGTGAGGGGGGAGGGGCTCTGCATCCTGGGCTGATTTTCCTCCTCTCTTTCCTCCTCCCTCTCTTAGTAACCAGCTGGGCAGATGGTTTCTTAGTAACCACGCAGGTCAGGCATTGGCTACCTGGAGCGCTTAGCATTTACCTTACAAGGTTTCAGCACCCTGGAGCCAACGGGTAGCTAGCTGGTGGTTTCAGTACTTCCAAAACCAAAAGAAATCAGGGCCATCCAAGGCAAACACAGCCAGTGTTCCCTGGAGCATCAAATCATAACAAGTCACAATGAGCTCCAAGTCACATCAAAACATAACAAGACACAATTACTCCACCCTGGCCCTACTCTAACTTTTCATACTATGTCCCTTATCTTCCTTAATCCTGGAGAGAGGGGACCCAGGCTGAAGAATTGCTTGAGGACTTCAAGACCATGAACAAGGGCACTAGAGGGGGTCACCTCCAAGCAGAGAGGGGGAAGAAAACTTATTTCCTCCTGAATCACTCAGGCTTGACTGTGTGGATATTCAATCATTCCTAATGGAAACGTATGTCCCTCAGCTCGTTAAGATAATTTGTAAAATATATTTTTGCCTTTGGAGAGTACTGGAGGCTATCAGAGGGTGTCATTTTCCACACTAAAGTTCCTCAGATTTCATTATGAAAGGGCTTTGCTTCAGTTCCACTATATTGTGTGTCCACTTATAGATTCAAAATTTAAGGATCAGGGAAGATTTCTTTGGATTTTTTTAATCTATGCAGTCTTTTTGAAAGTATGATTTAAATTTCTAAATGCTTCACCTTGGAAGATATCAGTTATAATATATGAATAGAGCTGGGAAAGAAATAGAAAATAAAATATTTCTTTAAGAACAGTGGGGTTTTGGATGGATTTTTTAAATTACATTAATTTAATATCAATAATAAATATGTATTTCCTTGAATTTAAAAATATCACCAAATAACCAAATGCTTTTACAATAAAGACATGCTGCTAAGGAATAAATTCAAATAGTGTTAGTTTTAAGGTCAATGATTTCTATTGTGTAGACAGAATAGAAAACACTGAACCATTAGGAATTGCCTGTATCTGATCACTTTTGATCTACAAAAAGAGCAGTTTCATATGGTTCGACCTAAACCATCTAACTGATCAATGATCTTTTTGCTTCAACTGCATAGAAAGGTAATTTTATTCATTTTGTTTGTTTGTTCCTTCACCTTACTCTGTTCAGGATTTGAAAGGGATAATGGCTTTCTATGGTTCCTGCCCCATGCCCCTAGGATTAAACATTACAGCAGTTAGGAAGAGAATGCGGTAGTATTTTTTTGTTATTTTGTTTTGTTTTTTCTCTATTAGCTCTCTTTAGAATCATTAATGTCATGGAATAACTCCATCTGATAAAAACACACTAGAAGGGAACACCTGTGTGACTTGTGCAGTAACCAAGCAACACAAAGCAATTCCCCCTGGAGGGGGAATCTACCCAGTGCCGCGTAGCAACTGCCCCAGGACAAAGAATCACAGTCATCTGAAACCAAGTAGGAAACAAGAGGTAGAGAGAATGCTACTGTTCATATTATCATTTCCTAAGAAGACCAGTATTACTACACCCAGGTGTTCCAAAAGGCCAGGGACTCTGTCACATCACATATTTAAGGACACAAATTCCAATTCTGCCAGATCATACATTTCTGCAGTTAGTAACGAGCAAAACACAACAGTAGTAAAAACATGAAAATGTAAAATGGGCCTGTCTTTAAGATGAAAATTTGATTTTCAGTTTGAAAGAGGACAGTAAAGTCCCAACTTTAGTCTCTGAGTGTTTTAAATTCCACACAAGTTTCATTTGCTTTCATTAAGAGCAAGGGATATGAAAACTGAAAAGCTAGTAATCAAGTCACTCTGGTAATTTGGTCGTACATGTACATCTTTTATTTCCGTAGGAAAAAAGTTTTTAAATTCCATATCATCCAGTTATATATGGGCATACATACATATACATACCTACCTTTGTTGTAAAAATTGGGAAACTAGATAAGGGAGTAAAACTTGAAAGAATCCCTGGAGGACCTGTAATACAAACCTCCTTATTTAATGTGAGATACTGAAGCCAAATGTCATATTCGGCTAGAATTAGAATCTAGGACTCCATGACTCACTCCACTGCACCACACCACATCCATTACACCCAATAAAATCAACCAAATCTAAACCAAGGAAAATTCTCCATCTTCAGGGAAAAAAAAAAAAATGATTCACATCAAGCTGAAGTAAGTACAGTGGTAGAAATTACAAACTGGCTTCTGATATCCATTCTCCCTATCCCTCAGGTTTAAGAATGTGAGTTTTTAGCTAGGTACTTTGTCGCAAAAATTGTATTGCCCAGTATCCCTTTCAGCAGGCTACCCATTATATGACTAATTTCTGGCCAGTTAAGTATAAATAGGATTGCTAATACATTGGCTGAAATAGATTTTGATGTCCATTTTGGAACTAGAGGCAGAGCAACAAGATATAAATAATCTGGATCACTAAGAAATAGGGAGCCCTACCTACATCCAATCCTACTTTAACTGAAAAATAAACTTCTTTCTTACTTGAGTCCCTGTCATTTGTTTTCCTGTAGTATACAATCAGGTTAATCCTAATATAAATATGCAAAATACATATATAAAAGACCTTCAAATGTTTTAATTAATGTGACAATAATTGAAAAAAAAAAGACTGATTTAAACCATGATTTTCTTTTATCCTAAAGGGATTAGAACATTAATAAAACTTTGTATCACGCTCGCATTATCAATCCAATGCCCTGGGCATATGAAATTCCTAAAGCTGAACAAGTTACCAATATCTAGGACAAGTTCTTTGAATGAAGGCAAAGAGACAAAAGTTCATATATTCTTTTCCGTATCTTAATTAAAAGCATTACAATTACAGTTATGTAATGCAATTGTTTATTTGTCAGAGGCATGGAGGCAGAAGTGAAACAGATATTTCAAATAATTTGTAGGTTTAGGTACTGAATGCATGTGCCTTGTGTGTATGCATGTGTATGTGTGAACAACTCACTATTTACAGGATTCTTTCAGTATAAAAACCTGAGAAAAAAATGTTCACACAACATTTATAAAAAATATATCATTCAAGAACAAACAAATATTATATCCTACTCATCCTTCTCTGTTCTGGCTATTCATTCCTAATTTTCATGGTTGTCCAATCTATTCCTTCTTATATTTATGATCAATAGTCCTGCTCTGAATCCTTAGCTCACAAACAAATGTCTCATGAGGGCAGGAGAAAATAAGCTAATAACAATATAAGTAATAATAAGTTTACATTTTCAGTGTGCTTTCATAACAAAAAGCTCTGAGTGCTTTATAAATTATATATACAGGGATCACTTAACCTTCTACTAAAAAGGTTGCTACCCTTAAAAGGAAATTCTCTGCAGTGTTGGACAGCAGGAAAGAAGTCTGCCATGTCCATATACAATTGCTGGAGGAGTTTTAGGGAAGCAAAGTGTAATTCCCTACTCAGTGGCACTAAAAGCTTTGAACAATCCCTTTAAAAAATCGTCAAGGGAGCTTTTAATCACCAGAAGTAGTCGGCTCTTTGTTTTGGGTCTCATCCAATCAAAGTGGAAGCTTCAGCCATAAAATAGCACACCGAATCATCAGGGGTTATGAAGTCAGCTCCACTTCATTAGCAGTAGTCTCTTTGCCAACTACTATGTCAAGCAAGGAAAACGGAAAAGATCAAAAGGCAGGCAAAAATTGCTACTCTTGAAGCTGATAAGAACTAGGCTATGAAAGGCATACAACTGGCTTCTAGTTGGCATACTCCCTGCTTCTAGTTCTTCAGAACCAAGATCTAAGAACTTGCCCTCAGTTCCCACCACCTGCCATAAAGGAGAGCTGCAGGGAATATTCTTCATAGTCTCTGCCACCTGTGAACTTGTACCAACCCTGGCGACCAAGACCCAGCTACTGCTGTCTCCTCTGTGAAGTCCACTGGTTGCAGCTACAGCAGGGATGATCTTTCCCTTCTCTTAGTTGCCTCAGCTTATTTTTCATGCTGCTAATATAGCATGTGTGAATCCTATAAGAAATTAGGATTTTGAATCTTTCTTCTCTACCGAAGGATTTGCTGTTTATGTGTAGTGATGGTATCCTAACATATGTCAACCCCTAACAAAAGGCTGGGACAAAGTAGATGCTCAGTGTTTCATTAATTACTGAAACAGCCAGTCCACTATCAACTCTAGCTAGACAATGACAACAAGCTTCTTGTTACCATCCTTGTCTTCCATTCATTGATTTTGAATGCAGTAGCCAAAAAGAGCTTCTAAAAGTGATGATCATTCTACCAACATTTCCCCATTTAGTGGCCCTCTCCCCATCAGGCTTACTTAAAAATTCTTGCTGGCTTCAATTTCTCTGAGAACAAAGATGAAACTCCTTATCATGCCATAGCCTACAGATTTGGATTTTTTTCCCAAAACCTCTATTTTGCACTATACTCCAGTCATACTGGTTTCTCCCATGCCACATCAAATACACCATACTCTTTCCCTAACCTAAACTATATTAAAAAAAAATATATATATATATCTATATATATCCCTCCAGTTGGAATACTCTTCCTCACACGCCATTCTCATTCTTCAGATCTCAGGTTGATTGGCACCTCTTTAGAGAACCCTCTTGTGTCTACCACATGAGGTTTGCTCATCATTGTCTAGCATTCTTTATCCTGGGCTCCTAATATCCTCTATGGAGTCACACAGAGTAGGACACGATGTAGCGATTTAGCAGCACAAAGAATATAAGTTCCCTTAAGGCAGGGAGGATGGCAGTTTTATTTTCCATTATACTCTCAGCATGCAGTACAGTACCTGCCATGTTTTAATACTCATTAATTATATGTTGAATGAATAGATAACATAAATTGGGCTCTAACACTAAATACCTGTACCCACAAAGAGAGTCCCACTAGACTAGACAGAATCTTCAAGGTAGGTTAAATTGGAACAGTCTGACAGCCAGAGAGAAAATGCAACTAAAATGAATTTTAAGGAAACTTGGGAAATATTGAAAAGAAAAGTTTTCTTCCAGGTCCATCCATGTTATTAAGAATAGTAAAATTTCTTTCTTTTTATATGTATATGCCATATTTTCTTTATTCATTCATCCATGAATGGATATTTGGGCTGTTTTCATAAATTGACTATTGTGAATAATGCTGTAATGAACACGGGAGTGAAGGTATTTCTTCAAGATCTTAATTTCAATTCTTTTGGATAGATACTCAGAAATGGAATTGATGGATTACATGGCAGTTTAATTTTTAATTTTCTGAGGACCCCCTAGACATTTTCCATAATGGCTGCCCCATTTTACATTCCCACCAACAGTGTACAAGAGTTCCAATTTCTTCACAAGTCAGTCACAGAAGGACAAATCTAGATTATTCTTCTTACCTGAAATACAAGTCACACACACAGATATAGACAATAGAAAGGTAGTTACCAGAGGATGGGAGAATAGAATATGAAGAGCTGTTGTCAATGCGTATAAAGTTACAGCTATATAAGTTCCAGATATCTGCTGTTTAATATTGTGCATATAGTTAACAACAAGGTATTGCACACTTCAAAATCCGTTAAGAGGATAGATCTCATGTTAAGTAGTCTTGCTACAAACAAAGAGACATAAGGAAACTTTTGAAGGTAATGGATATATTTATTACTTCGACTATGGTGATGGGAACATAAGTGTATACTTATGTTCAAACTCACCAAATTGTATTCATTAATTATGTGCAATATTTTTGTGTACCAATTGTACCTCAATAAATCTGGAAAGTAATTGAGGCTTCTTACTATGGAAGGTATTTGCCCATATAAACAAATAATTATAATTTGTAGTCTGTATCTCATTACAGGGATTATCTGGTGTTTACCTGGCTAACTCAACACAGATGCCATGTCCTCTAAGGAGGCACTCTACCGGTGTAAGGTGCCTTTTGATGTGCTCTGATGGTAACTGCTGTAACCATCTAAGCTCAGTGAAATGGCAGAAGATGTGGGCGGAGAGAAGGGTTAGGTATAGACTGTCCAAGCGTTCATATTTCAGTTAAAACATTTGGAATTTACCTATTGAACAACAAGGAAATAACTGAATTCATGATCAGGAAAAAAAATGTCATTTAGAAAAATTGCTCTGATTAGTAAGTAGAGTACAGTAGCAGAGCAGAGTAGGGCTTCCCAGGGGCTGCAGTGGCAAAGAAACTGCCTGCCAGTGCTCGATATGCAAGAGACGCAGGTTTGACCCATGGGTCAGGAAGGTTCCCTGAAGTAGGAAATGGCAATCTACTCCCGTATTCTTGCCTGGAAAATTCCATGGACAGAGGAGCCTGGTGGGCTACAGTCCACAGGGTCACAAAGAGTCAGACACAACTGGGCGCGCGCACACGCACACACACACACACACACACACACAGTAGATTCAAGAAAAAAGAAGACTGAGAGCAAGAGGTGGTTGACAGCCTATCACAGTGACCAAAGACAAACACGATGAGGGTCCGAACTAGGCCAATGGCAAAAGGAATAAAAAGATGAGTTTGCATTCAGAAATTATAAACAGATCAGTTAAGAGAAGTTGGGTTTTCAGAAAAGATAGTAAATGTGACTGGAGGAGAGTAAACTTTGAGGTGTTCGGGGATATCCTGGTGAAATGTTAAGCGGATAACTAACTGTACGTTCATACTTGGAACTCACAAGAGAATGGTAGGCTGGAGATGCAGATCGAGAAGCAATTGGTGGTTGTAGGGTCTGCCCACAGAAGACCTTGTTGACCGTCCTACATACCATGAAAATACCTAGGATAATGACTCAGGAATTGATCAAAATATTTTCCAGGGCAGGTCAACTTAAAATAAAATGGCATCCTAGCAATTAAAAAATACCACATGCTCAATAATAATAGATACCGACAATTTCAAAGGAATTGACAAAACAGAAGACAGAACCATAGTTCATTAAATCCAGATTGTTGTCCACAATTTCTAACAGTTGGTCACCAACTTAAGGTTGCCAAAAGAAGGCTCTCTGACTGGAAAGACACAAATATAAAATGCTGGACTTTGCTGAAATATGTTATACAGAAATATGCTAATATGTTCTAGAAATGTGATTGATACCTATGCACTATAATGAAGATGAGTTATCTTGTATAGTATGTTCCTTTTGCTTAAATGAATCCCATTACAAATTTTACAAAGCATCCTTGTAAATTCTTTTCATTAATTGCAAAGAATTCTTCATTATTGGCCTCTTCTAAGACCAATAATGAAGTTGAGCTGTTTAGATAATATGGCAGTACTGTGACTGAATTCAACTACCTCACCGAAAGAAAACAGCATGGAAGAGGAAACTAAGAGTTCACAGTGTGAGTGTATAATAAGGACTTACTACAAACCAGGGGCTTCCCAAGTCAGTCAGCAGACAAAGAACCCACCTGCCAATGCAGGAAATGTAAGAGACACGGGTTCAATCCCTGGATCGGGAAGATCCTCAGGAGGAGGGCATGGGAAGCCACTCCAGTATTCTTGCCCAGAGCATCCCAAGGACAGAGGATCCTGGTGGGCTATGGCCCATAGGGTTGCAAAGAGTCAGACACGACTGAAGCAACTTAGTACGCACTATGAACCAGGTATTTTAATTCACTCATTAGTTCCTTAAACAATCACAATATACATTAACATTATTCCAATTTATATCCCCAAATTAAAACGCAGAGAAGCTTGTAACACTCAAGGTCACAGAGCTTATAACTGGTAATTTGAGCATTAAACAGGCTCTAAAACCTGCTCTTTAAATCACTCAGACTCCAAATTTTCCTCTCTCTAACATTTCTCAATGTCTTCTTTTTGGAGAAACTGAAAAATTCAATTTCTCCTCCCATAAACATAAAATAAGGGCTAAAATATTAAATGGGCTTCCCTGGTGGCTCAGTGATAAAGAATCTGCCTGCCAATGCAGGAGACGTGGGTTCAATCCCTGCATCAGGAAGATCCTCCGGAAAAGGAAACGGCAACCCATTTCCTTGCCTGGGAAATCCCATGGACAGAGGAGCCTGGTGGGCCATGGGAGCGGAAATGACTCTGGCTTGACTTAGCAGCTAAACAACAACAAATTATTAAACGCTGACTTGATGCATTACTAAGTAAAGCACAACATTCAATTACATCATCCATTACCCCAAAACTTCACTGCAGTGACATTTTGCTGCTTCCTACTCAGCCAGTCCATCAGCTTCATTCTGACTTCTTTTTATAGCGCATTTGGTTCTAAATACAGGGGTTCATCATTTCAACACTGGCATTGTAGAGTGGCACCCCTCAAACTTCCATTGGAATAATAAATCCAGAGTTCACAGGCCCTGTTACCTGCGAGAGAATCTCTCACAAGGCAACTTCAGGAGTGGATGACTTATACAGTTGCACCAGGCACTGTGCTCAGAAGGGCGTCTTGCTTGGTTTAATGCTCTGCTGTCACTATCCTGAAATTCTTAATAATTTTTGAACAAGATGCTTGTATTTTGCACTGAGCACCACAAATTATACTGACAGTGCTGAGCTCACATAAATTTATTCTAATTTCAAACCAGTCTTCCCTTGATTTGTACAGTAATTTATTTAATCATATTCAGGGGAAAATATTATAAAGGAAGAGTACTATAGGAATGTGTAGTCTGAGGAATTAAAGAAGCCTTCTTAAGAGAGTCAGATTTATTCTGGGTTCTAAAAGATGAGTGGATATTAACAAGGCCAAGAGCTAGGAGAAGTACCTCTCAGGCAGAGCCCTGAAGCATGAAGCACACGGTCAGTTAGTGGGACTATACATAGGGCATTTAACACAGTGGAGTCAGGAGCAAGGGAAAGCAAGCAAAATCATGCAGGGACTGTGCATCATGTCAAGAATTCTGATCTTCATTCCAAAGAGCAATGGGAGCTCACTGTAGCATTTAAATCAAGAGAGTGACAGGATCTGCTTTTATTTAACAAGGTCACACTGAGCCCTCACATCTTTACACTTCAAATTACTCCTCATCGTGCATTAACATTTACCAGATTTGCAGTTTCTTTTTTCACAATTCTCAAGCTCCAAATGGCACCTTTTTAAACTTAGCAGATGAATTCATCTACTATTTCTAGGAAAGCTGAAGCTTCCCTGTTTCACTATATTTGCAATCCCTTTGCCCTTATCAATTATACAATCCTCATGACTTGAAGGTTGTTTTGTGTTTACTCACACTTACCTCCTCACATCTTGTCTCAGAAGAAGATCTAAGCTTCATATCTTCCCAGGCTAACCTTTCCAATTATCTCTTTTATAATAGAAGTATCATTTGATTTATAATAGTATATTAGTTGCAGGTGTTCAGTTCAGTTCAGTCGTTCAGTCATGTCTCTTTGCGACCCCATGAACCACAGCACGCCAGGCCTCCCTGTCCATCACCATCTCCCGGAGTCCACCCAAACCCATGTCTGTCGAGTCGGTGATGCCATCCAGCCAACTTATCCTCTGTCGTCCCCTTCTCCTGCCCCCAATCCCTCCCAGCATCAGGGTCTTTTCAAATGAGTCAGCTCTTCGCATGAGGTGGCCAAAATATTGGAGTTTCAGCTTCAGCATCAGTCCTTCCAATGAACATCCAAGACTGATCTCCTTTAGAATGGACTGGTTGAATCTCCTTGCAGTCCAAGGGACTCTCAAGAGTCTTTCTGACACCACAGTTCAAAAGCATCAATTCTTCGGCACTCAGCTTTCTTTATAGTCCAACTCTCACATCCATACATGACCACTGGAAAAACCATAGCCTTGACTAGATAGACCTTTGTTGGCAGAGTAATGTCTCTGCTTTTTAATATGCTGTCTAGGTTGGTCATAATTTTCCTTCCAAGGAGTAAGCATCTTTTAATTTCATGGCTGCAGCCACTGTTTCCACAGTTTCCCCATCTATTTGCCATGAAGTGATGGGACTAGATGCCATGATCTTAGTTTTCTGAATGTTGAGCTTTAAGCCAACTTTTTCACTCTTCTCTTTCACTTTCATCAAGAAGCTCTTTAGTTCTTCTTCACTTTCTGCCATAAAGGTGAAAGTGGCAGATGTACAGCATAGTAATTCAGTATTTTTACAGATTATACTCCATTAAAAGTTATTACAAGATGATGCTTATAATTTCCCACGTGCTATCCTTTTTGCTTATCTCTTTGATACATAATAGTTTGTATCTCCTAATTCCATACTCCTAATTTGCTCCTCCCCATTTCCCTCTTCCAATTGGTAACCACAAGTTTGTTTCCTATAACCGTAAATCTCTTTTGTTTCGCTACACAGTTTCATTTATTTTTCAAATTCCACAGATAAGTGATATCATATAGTATATGTCTTTCTCTTACTTATTTCAGTAAGCAAAATATTCTCTGGTTCATGTTTCAAATGGGAGAACTTAATTTTCTTATGACTGAGTAATATCCCATTGTGTATACATACTACATCTTCTTTATCCATACATCTGCTCATGGACACATAGATTGGCTATGGTAAATGGCACTGCTATTAATATTGGGGTGCATGTATCTTTTCAAATGAGTTTTTTTCCAGATATATTATCAGTAGTAGAATTACTGGGTCTTATAGCAGTTTTTGAGGAACTTCCATATTTTCCACAGTAGTTGCACCAATGTACCTTCCCATCAACAATGTACAGAGGTCCAATATTCTCCATATCCTTATCAACATTTGCTGTTTGTAGACTTTTTGGTTACAGCCATTCTGACAAATGTGTGGTGATATCTCATTGCTTTAATTTGCATTTCTCTAATAATTAGCAATTTGGAACATATTTTCATGTCCCTGTTAGCCATTTGTATGTCTTCCTTGTAAAAATGTCTGTTCAAGTCTTGTGCACATTTTTTGACTGGGCTGTGTGTTTCATATATTGAGTTATATAAGCTATTTATATTATTATATTAACCTACTGTTGGTCATATCATCTGAAAGATGTTCTCCCATCTTTCAAATGGGTAAACTCCGGGAGTTGGTGATGGACAGGGAGGCCTGGCATGCTGCGGTTCATGGGGTCACAAAGAGTTGAACACAACTGAGTGACTGAACTGAGCTGATTTCTTTATTTCATTTAGGCTTTTATTTCTTTATTTTTATTTCTTTATTTCATTTAGGTTTTTAATTCGTTTTAGAAGACAAGTCCAAAAAATATTGCTTTGATTTATTTCAAAGAATGTTCTGCTTATGTTTTCCTCTAGGAGTTTTCAGATTTCAGGACTTACATTTAGGCTTTTACTCCATTTTGAGTTTAATTTTTTATGTTGTGATAGAGAATGTTCTAATTTCATTCTTTCACATGTAGCTGTCCAGTTTTCCCAGCCCCAATTACTGAAGAGGTTATTTGCTCTCCACTGTATATTCTTGCCTCCTTTATCAAACATTAATTGACTGGAAGCTTTGCTGAATTCATTTATTAGTTCTAATAGTTTTGAGGTGGAGTCTTTATGGTTTTCTATATAAAATATCACATCATTTACAAATAAGTGTGTGGGTTCATTTCTGGGTCTCTATTCTGTTCCATTGATCTATATTTCTCTTTCCATGCCAGCACCATGCTGTTTTGGTCACTATAGCTTTGCGCTACAGTCTGAAGACTGGGAGGACGATACCTCCAGCCTTGTTCTTTTTTCTCAAGATGGCTTTGGTAATTCACGGGTCTTTTGTGGTTCCATATGAATTTTATGTTGTTCCAGAGCTTTAAAGGAAATCATGGACATTTTGATAGGGATCACATTAAGTCTGTGGATTGCTTTGGATACTATTGTAATTTTAACAGTATCAATTTTTCCAATCTAAAAGCATGGCAAACCTTTCCTGTTCTTTGTATCATCTTCAGCTTCCTTCACCAATGTTTTATAGTTTTCAGAGGATATGACTTTTATCTCCTTGTGTATTCTTAGGTATTTTATTCTTTTCAATGTGACTTTAAAAAGATTTTTTTAACTTCCTCTTTCTGATAGTTCATTATTAGGATATTAAAAATAGATCTCTATATATTAATCTTGTAACTGGAAGCTTTGCTGAATTCATTTATTAGTTCTAATAGTTTTGAGGTGGAGTCTTTATGGTTTTCTATATAAAATATCACATTATTTACAAATAGTGACAGTTTTATTTCTTCACTTTCAATTTGGATACCTTTTATTTCTTTTTCTTGTCTGATTGTTGTGGTTAGGACTTCCAATACTAAGTTAAATAGAGATGGTTAGAGTGTATATCCTTATCTTTTTTCCTAAATTCAGAGAAAAGGCTTTCAGATTTTCACCATTGAGGTTACTGTGGGGTTCATATATGTCAACTATAGCTCTTTGCTTTAAACTGGTAGTCATTTAAATTCAAACATATTCTAAAAGATGTACATTTTTTTATCCCCCATCCCACATTTTGGGGTTTTGATGCCATACTTTACATCCTCATGTTTATCTCTTAATTGTTCATTGAAGTTGGTATTGTTTTGTACAATATTTTTTGTTTTTCAATCCTGAAACTGGCTTATTTAAATGATTGGCCCTTGTTCCTTACTATATATTTGCCTTTCTTAGTGATTTCTCCCTTTCTTATAGATTCTTTTTTTTTTAACTTAGAGAAGAGTCTTTAACATTTCTCTTAAGATAGATTTAATATTAATGACTTCTTTTAGTACTTGCTTATTACCTGAGAAGTTTTTACATCTCCTTCAATTCTAAATGATAATCTTGTTGGATAGAGTATCAGATTACAGGTTTTTCCCCTTCAGCTTTTTGAATATATCATGCCACTTTCTTTTGACCTGCAAAGTTTTTGCAGAAAACTCAGCTAATAGCCTTATGGGAATCCTCTTGTATATGACTGGTTTTCTGTTACAGCCTTTAGAATTCTCTCTTTAACTTTGCCATTTTAATTATTATATATCTTGGTGTGGGTTTGTTTGGGTTCATCTTCTTGGGACCCTCTGGGCTTCCTATATCTGGATATCTGTTTTCTTCTTCAGGTTTGGGAATTTCTCAGCCATAAATTCCTCAAATACATTTTTAATCCCCTTTGCTCTCTCTCCTCCTCGGATGCTTATAATATGAATGTCAGTACATTTAATGTTATTCTAAGGATCTCTTAAACTGTTATCATTTTTTAAATTAGTTTTCCTTTTTGCTGCTCTGAGTAATTTTCGTTATTCTATCTTCCAGATCACTTATGTGTTCTCTATCACTTAGTCTGCTATTCATTCTTTCTAGACTGTTTTTATTTCAGTTATTGAATTCTTCACTTATAATTAGGTCTTTTTTATATTTTCTAGTTCCTTATTAAAAATTCCATGGTGTCCATCTATTCTTTACCCTAATTCAATTAACACATTTGCTACAAATGCTTTGAATTCTTTACCTTTATACATTGTTTATTTCTGTTTTATTATTTATATCTTCAGGGGGGTTCTCTTGCTCTTTAAACTGAGAGCAGTACTTCTGCCTTTTCACGTTAATTTTCTCTAACTCTATAAATTTAGGTCAAACAGTTACCTATTTTGGTATTGAAAGGGTGTTTTTACGTGAGAATCTCTCTATACAGATTGCATGACCAAATTGTTGGAAGAGCTGGGATTGACAGGGACAAAAGTCCTGTCTCTCTTCAAAGTGTGCTGGAAGCTATTACCTTGGTATGAAGTGGGCTGGAGATGGAGGGGCTAGAGCTGGCATCAGGGATGAGGCAGGGCTTACCCTCTGCTTAGTGGCCATCTGTGCCCTAGCAGAGGTGAGTCTGATACCAAGTTGCTGGAGCAAAAGCCATGAGGATAAGGCCTGAGCTGGCTTTGTTCCTTTTAAGTACATGTTTTCCACATTCCCAGCACCAGGACCTTTGCCCCAGAGGTGGAAAATGCTGAAGAAAGAGTGTTGGGGGTGGGGGGAGGTGCTCAGGTGGGTTCTTGGCTTCTGTCAACCACAGACAGGGGTCTGAGCTGTCTTTGATGAAATTCCTGTGCAGAAACCAGCAACTGTTTTCCTTGCTCTGCTCAGACATAACCTCAGGTACAAGTCCCCTTTGTCCTTAAACAGCCTATCACTGACCCCAAGGCTCTTCTGCCCCTGCCCTGTAATGAGTCATACTGCAGGGCAGTATAGGCTCATGTGGATTCTCAGCACATATCAGTGTGTAAACTGTGTGGAACAGCCACTATCAGAGATCTGATGCGCTGCTTAAGGGCCAGTAATGACTGCCACATGCCCACCGAGGCTCTAGGACTTGCTCATCTCTGCACTCCATGGCCAAGTCTCTTCCCTTGTCAAGGCCACCCCAGATCCAGCATTGAGCTGTTATACAGAGTGAACAGAGCTGGAGCATTTGCTTGGCTCACACTAGGGTGCATTTCCTTCTTACATACCTTTTCCACTGTTGAAGTTACATTCAAATTTTAATAACTGGAAAGTTAAACTGCTGTTATCATTTCAGAAACATTGGTGCAAAATCTAATTAAGTAGAATTATTAAAAAAAATATGTTCTGTACAAGAACATACAAATAGTGAATGGAGAAAATATTTTAATGGTTGAAAATCTAGCTAGAAATAAAAGTACAAGGGTCTTATGTCCTATGAGTCCTCATTTTAGGGAACAATGGTTTTCCCAGAATGCTTCAGGGCATTATTACAGGTTCTCCTGCTGCCAGATCTCATCAAAGTAATGAGTGTGACCAGAATCAGTCCGCTTGTGTACAAAGGTTGCCCTAACAGCCAAATGAGACAGGCACTGAATGAGAGAGTATTGAGATTACAGTACCCTATTCAACCTTTTGCTTCTTAAAAATTTTGCAGGCCTAAAACTAGACAATGAAAGAATTTATCTTATAAATTTGCCTCATAATCAGTGTAATCTTTAATATAGTTTCATATCTAATTTCAATAACTACATAGCAATTAGATGATTATTGGTGCCCAGTATACCATTAAGCATTAAGAAAAAAAAAAAAATTCAGAGGAATAATAATCACACTGTATTTACACAGAGCTATAACCTGAAGCATTGTAATTATCATGTGTCATATTCTCCACAATATAAATAACAGTGTAAAGGCCATTTGAGAGAAAGAAAAAAAAAAAAAAACAGAAAAGTCTGGACCAACTCAGAAGCATGTGTCAGATAAAAATAAGCAGAGACGATTGTGGAGAAAGAGAATAATGAAATGAGATAATGAGCTAAAATGACATAATGAGCTACACCATGGGGTTCCTACCACCAAGTCCAGGAACTCTGCCTCTTGGGTATATCCCTGCTGCCGCCTCCCTGCTGCTCACGCCATCAACATCTCCTGCTTGGAGCGGCGCAGTCCTTTTGTACCCTCATAACTAGTCTCCTTGCTTCTGACCTCTGTCTGCTCCTGTGCACTCTCTACCAAGCTACTAGAATTCACTTTCTGAAAGAAAACCCTAATCATATTACTTCCAACTTAGAAATCTTCTATGGCTTCTCACTGTTCATAGAATAAAATCTAGATTCTTTAGCAAGACAATCAAAGTGCTTCACTAGTAAACCCTCACCAACCTCTTCAGTCACCACTAGGCAATTGCAACCCGCATACTTCCAGCCCCCACCCCTCCCATATGTTTCATTCTAGCCATGGAAGAAGGTCCACTGGGTTATCCCATGGTCCTGCTCTTGACAGTTTTTCTTTGGCAGTAGAGTAGAGTGTTTAGAAGCATGGATCCTGGAGCCTAAGGACCTGGGTCCATTCTTATCTGTGTTTCCACTTAGGAGTGTGACCTTGGAGAAGTTACTTAACTTCTTTGTGCCTATTCTTAGCATCTGTAAAATGAGAATATAATTAAAGTGCCTACACATAGCATTTCTTAATGAGCTATCCCAGGTGCATGCTCAGAACACTGCCCAGTACACAGTGAGCAGTACGTATTAGTTATTATTATTATCACTGATTCTTACCAGCTCTCTTCCACTCAGCATACCCTTAGTGATCTCAGTGACTCTAGTCAAATGACAGTTTTCACAAACCTTACCTCCTGCACTTTATCACCATTAGGCACAAAAGGCATTCATTTTCTACCACAGTATCATAGAACTTTGATGTCATTTAATTTTAACCACAAAATTAAATGACATTAACTCTTATTTATTAAACACATACTACAAGCTATGCAAATACCACACAGATAAATAAGATAAATGTAAGGATTACCATTATGCAGATAAGGGAACTGCGAATCAAGAATTTGCTCCTTGGAAGAAAAGCTATAACCAACCTAGACAGCATATTAAAAAGCAGAGACATTACTTTACCAACAAAGGTCCATCTGGTCAAAGCTATGGTTTTTCCAGTAAGAATTGATGCTCTTGAACTGTGGTGCTGGAGGAGACTCTTGAGAGTCCTTTGGACAGCAAGGAGATCCAACCAGTCCATCCTAAATGAAATCAGTCCTGAATATTCATTGGAAGGACTTATGACTCATTGATAAAGACCCTGATGCTGGGGAAGATTGAAGGCGGGAGGAGAAGGGAGAGACAGAGAATGAGATGGTTGGATGGCATCACTGACTCAATGGGCATGAGTTTGAGTAAGCTCAGGGTGTTGGTGATGGACAGGGAAGCCTGGGGTGCTGCAGTCCATGGAGCTGCAAAGAACTGGACACGACTGAGTGACTGAACTGAACTGAAGAAGCTTGATAAGGATGATTACTGGTTTCTGGACTGAGCCATTAACTGAACAGTGAAGACAGCACCCAAGACAGAGCAGGTGCTGTTATAGAGAAAGATGATGACATGGAGAAGTGGAGGCTGATGCTGTAAAGCAGGAATACTACAAAAAGGAAGCAATTCATTCAAGCTTTTGATGACACCAATCTATCAGACAAATCTGCCATCAGCCTCCATCTACTATTTACTTTGTATTTCTCCTAAAATAAAAGAGCAATCAATCTTGATATTCACCCTGGTTCTCAGGCCTGCCTATCCCTCCTACCTGGGATTCTCATTGGAAAAATGAGTCAGATTAAAACAAATCAATCAAGTTGTGTCTGCCAAGTTAACATCTCTGTAGGAAGTTAATTGACCCTGCTTCTGACAGGAGCCCACATGACAGATGAGGAGGGAGGAAGGATGGGACATAGCCAACAGTGTATGACACAGACAATAAGACGATGTCTTCCTTCTATAAACAAATTGTCTAGACAGAAGGTGATCCACCGAGCAAGTCTGTGGGGAAGGTCAGAGTGTTAACAGGTATGCATCTGGGGGTGAGGAGGGTAGACTTGCAGCCATGGATGCCATGGCATGTCCAGGAAGCAATGGTACTCAGACAATGAAAGGCAAAAACTAGAAGGGACGCCCTCTGTCTGCCTTAGAGAAAAAGAAGGGCGCAGAGCAAAAGAGGCACACTTGCACTTAATGTGCAATCGTAAGGGCTGGCATCATGCCTGAGTTCAAAGACACATGCTTTAACTTATCAGAAATTAGTAAATCCTTCTCTAAAGAGGTTCATAATACCTAGCTCACCTCTTACCACATACGCAATATGAGTCGTGTCTCCTAATCTTTCAAAACCTCTGCTTTCTCATCAATAAAATGGGCTGACATGTGCTTTATTTTACAAGACTGCTCTTATAAGTAAAGGCAGTAATTTAAGGGAGGGTGCTTGGTGGTGGGGTTGTATGTTTGCTAAGATGTATCCAACTCTTGCAACCTCATGGACTATAGCCCGCCAGGCTCCTCTGTCCATGGGATTTCCCAGGCAAGATTTCTGGAGTGGATAGCCATTTCCTTCCCTAGGGTTTCTTCCTGACTCAGGGATCGAACTCACGTCTCCTGAATTTCAGGTGGTGTCTTTACCTGCTAAGCCATCAAGGCTTCCCAAGGGAAGGTGCTAGGTAGATTGAAAATTGGTAAACATATTTTAGGGTCAAGAAGATCTTGGATCAGCAATTGAAAGACAAAAGTTCTCATCTCAACTCTTATTATATCCTAAATTTGGGATCTATCAAATCATGTAATTTCTCTGGACCTCAAAACAAAGAGTTGGAATTAGATGGTCTCTACATTCCCTGGTAGCTCTAGTATTTTATGCTTTAGGGATACTGGTTAAGCCCCTTATAGTCTGAGGTCAGTAAAGAAAGAATGTAGGACTCAGTTGCAAGTTCTGAATTCTGTTTTCCTTCCAGCTTCTTAGCAAATAACGTGAACTTTGGAAATTTATATAACCTCTCAGAGCCTCATCTTCCTCTTCTGTAAAACAGTTTTTAAATATCACACATAAATATGCTTTACTAGGCATAAAGAATCAAGTAAATATAAAGCACTTATTACCTAGGCTGAATTGCAATCCAAGTCAGTCATCACAACCTAACAACCTTTCCGATACTCTTCAAATCCAAATCAACAACAAATTAAGTAATGACAAAGTAAAAGCTGGACACACCTGCCTGATGTTCAGAGAAATCTAGAACACTGAATAAGTCACCATTATGGAATGAATGTTTATGCCTCCCCAAATTCCTACATTAAAGTCCTAATTCCTATGGATTAGTATTCAGAAGAATGCTCCAATTACCGCACAATTGCACTCATCTCACATGCTAGTAAAGTAATCCTCAAAATCCTCCAAGCCAGGCTTCAGCAATACGTGAACCGTGAACTCCCTGATGTTCAAGCTGGCTTTAGAAAAGGCAGAGGAACCAGAGATTAAATTGCCAACATCCGCTGGATCATGGAAAAAGCAAAAGAGTTCCAGAAAAACATCTACTTCTGCTTTATTGACTATGCCAAAGCCTTTGACTGTATGGATCACAATAAACTGTGGAAAATTCTGAAAGAGATGGGAATACCAGACCACCTAACCTGCGTCTTGAGAAATCTGTATGCAGGTCAGGAAGCAGCAGTTAGAACTGGACATGGAACAACAGACTGGTTCCAAATGGGAAAAGGAGTACGTCAAGGCTGTATATTGTCACTCTGCTTATTTAACTTATATGCAGAGTACATCATGAGAAATGCTGGACTGGAAGAAACACAAGTTGGAATCAAGATTGCCGGGAGAAACTGTACTTTGGCCACCTCATGCGAAGAGTTGACTCATTGGAAAAGACTCTGATGCTGGGAGGGATTGGGGGCAGGAGGAGAAGGGGACGACCGAGGATGAGATGGCTGGATGGCATCACTGACTCGATGGATGTGAGTCTGAGTGATCTCCGAGAGATGGTGATGGACAGGGAGGCCTGGCATGCTGCGATTCATGGGGTCGCAAAGAGTCGGACACGACTGAGTGACTGAACTGAACTGAACTGAACTGAATCCCTATGGTAATAGTATTCAGAAGTGAGGACATTGGGAGGTATTTAACTTTAGCTGAAGTCATAAGGATAGGTCCTCATGATGGGATAAGTGCCCAGAAAAAAGCAACAGAAAAGACCAGAGTTTCCAGTCTCTTCCATGTGAGGACAGAGAGAAGGTGGCTATCTGCAGTCTAGGAAGAGGACCAGCACCAAGAACCAAATCACCAGCCCTGTAACCCTGGAATTCCCTGTTTCCAGAACTGTGAGAAATAGCATGTTATTTAAGCCACCTAGTCAATGTTTCTTTGCTTAGCAGTCTGAGTAGAAAGAAAACCATTGTGGCCAGGGCAGACATCCCTTCTCAACCATAGCCCATCAGCTGTAGAAATCCTTGGTTCATAAGGAGTTTCAACTAATCTTTTTTTAATTAATTTATTTTTTAATTGAAGGATAATTGCTTTATAGAATTTTGTTGATTTCTCCCAAACACCAACATGAATCTCAACTGATTTCTTTAAGTATCTAACCCTCTCTTTACGCACTTTGTATTTGATGGGATACAAGCCTCCTTCTTATCATTTTGTCCTCTTCAAATGCCTCATAAATTCATCCTTTCCCGAAGCTTAACGCTGACCAGAAGGGCTACACTCCCTCTCCATCTTTAGTGGCTTCCTATTGACTAATGGATGGAACTAAGAGATCATTCATAGCCTAGATCCTTTACCTACCCCCACCAAGGGAGAATCAACAGGGAAGGAGTAGTGGACAATACCAGTTCTCAGACCAGAAGCCATGTCTTCTCAGAACCTAGCAGAAAGCCTGGCACTCAGCCAGGTGGCCATCAATACTACTCACTGAATTAATAAATTAAAGAATCCTTATTCTACCACTCACTTGCTGATTGACCCTGAATATTAATTGGCCTCTCTTCATTAGAGGGCCTCCCTGGTGGCTCAAACAGTAAATAATCTGCCTGTGATGCAGGAGACCCAGGTTCAATCCTTCGGTCAGGAAGATCCCCTGGAAAAGGGAATGGCTACCCACTCTAGTATTCCTGCCTGGAGTATTCCATGGACAGAGGAACCTGGCAGGCTACAGTTTATGGGATTGTAAAGAGTTGAACATAACTGAAGGGACTTAGACTTTCACTTTCATCATTAGAATTTGCTCATTTGTAAACAAGGTTGTTAACTACTACACAGTAGTTCTTACTGAATAGAACAGAGTCTATAGAATATAGCCTATTGTCTGAGACATATTAAATATCCAGTAATTGATAGTAATATCATTAAAACACCTTAAATCCCAGCCAAGTTGAGAAGTTTGACATTTCTCTAGCCTGCCTCAGCCTTTTAGTCCACAATTCTCACAGATCTTGAGGACTCTCTTCCCTTGGCAAGGCTAGGAAATTGTGTTTATGCTCCTCCACTTGTCACATCATACTGTATCAAAGAGCAATGTAAGCAAATGGCTATACTTCTCTGCTTGCCTCTCAGCTCCATGACAAAGAGGTGTGTCTATTTCAACTAGGGATCCCACCAGTGTCTAGCATGTGTGTATGTGTGTTAAATCGCTTCAGTTGTGTCCAATTCTTTGTGACCATATGGACTGCAGCCTGCCAGGCTCCTCTGTCCATGGGATTCTCCAGGCAAGAATATTGGAGTGTGTTGCCATGCCCTCCTCCAGGGGATCTTCCAGATTCATGGATAGAACCCACATCTTTTATATCTCCTGCATTGGAAGGCAGGTTCTTGACCAACAAGCACCACCTGGGAAGCTGTGTCTAGCATAGTGCTGAATAAAAGCTAGTGATCAAAATACCCAAAGGGCTGTTTGAGTTCCATTCAAACCCTATTGAGTAACAATGAACAGTAGACAGTCCTTGGGATATTTCTTAGTGAACTTCTTAGAAATAGTTCCCGTTCTCATGAGGGGCTCACTTGTATGGTTCCCAGCATCTGATTTGTAAAGAGATTATAAATTCTTGGGCCCCAGACACAATACATGTATAAGGGACCTGTGTTGGATGTGAATCACAAAGAAAAAGAAATGTCATGAAAGAACTCAAAATATCCTTTGTACAAAAGGAAAAAGAAAACAAAGGAAGTTCTGGAAAGGTGAAAACCTAGCCCATGTGGTTCAAATTTCATTTCATTAATATATCTTTGGTTGTTATATTCTTGTTAAGGTGTAAGCTGTGGTCTAGTTAATGCAAACTGTGGCCTTGGTTGCAAACCTTTTGAGAGTGCTCAGAAGGCTGATGTGCATTACTTCCCCACAACAGAAACCCCAACCTAGGGGGGTTGTTAAGCTCATCATATGTAGCAGATTTCCCTAGATAAATGTGTCCCTGTTCTTCTTTTTTATAATACCTGTTTCAGATTAATAAACACAAAGTCTTCACTTACAACTCTGTAAAAGAAAATATTTCTTACATAAGCTATGGTTTAAAATGCTTCAAGAAATACTGTTGCTTTGTCTATGCTACTTTCTGAGAGGTTTCCACCCTCAAGAGGTCAGAGTGAAGCAAAAGCTGATTGGCTCAGTGGTTCCTGGGAGCAGCATCATTGCTCTTCCTCCAAATGAGCCTGCCTCCTCTTTAACTTTCTGTGTGCCTCAAAGAGTAATTCAAAAGAGCCCTATTCCCAGCCAGCTTGTGTATCACTTGATTGAAAAGTTAACTCCTTCAACTCCCCTCATATTGTCCAAATAACCCCAAATAACTAAGTTTCTCTGCTTCCTTATTTTGGCTTCTTACTTTCAGGCAGCCCCACTGCCAAGCATACTCCATTTCCAAAAAACACCTGAGCTGTAAGAGGCCCTTGAACTCCAAGGAGCCTGGCCCAGGCTTGTTCTCATGGAGTCAGCAGAAAACCAAGAGGAAGACCTCTTGAGACTCAGACGTAGAGTGGCCACATTGTTACCTCCACCATATTCTTGCAGAAATAAATGAAGACCACCCAAATGAGACCAAGCAAAGGCTATTTACTCAGAGATTAGTACAGTGATGGAGTCAGCCACCATTATTTGCATTTGGCAGAGACTCAAAGGCAGGCAGAGAAATAAGAAAACATTATAGAGGAAAAGTGGGGGAGGCTTCAGGTATGTCCTGATTAGAGGGTGTCGACTTGAGGATGCTGTCGCTGGGCTAACCAGAAGGGAGCATCCCATGTGATTGGTTAGGATGCCTATGTAGCTTTCTTTGGTTGGTTCTCACGTAGAAGTCAGGTCAAAAATTAGAAAAGCTGTTAGTTATTACTCATGCCCTGGCCATTTGGGGCTGACCATTAGAGAGACTATTGTTTGACTTCCTAGCCTGGTGGCTCCAGGTAATAACTTGACTTTTTGCTGACTATAACTAGGATGTTGGCTCCATGGGCTGGTTGCTACAGGCTGTGGATCAGAGTTCTGCTTTTCAACATAGTCTGGCTGCTGTCCACCTCTGTTGTACAGTTGCTCATCCTATTGACAAAACTAGCTTATACTCAAGGGTTGGGAAACAGACTCTATATTTTCATGGAAGAAGTTGCAAAGCTACATTACAACAGATATGGATACAAGGGTGTCATTAAACTGAGTTTATTAAGGCAGTTAACCTACATCGAGTATCCAGGATGTGCTAAGGGACTGGATATGAATTATGAGAAAAGCACTGATGACTCTAAATGCTTCTGCTTTGAGTAACTAGAAAAATGGAGTCATAAAATACGGAAGACAAGGGGTAAAATTAACAGCTCCACTTTGGATTTGATACTTTTCAAGACTGTTAGATATCTAAGTGCAGATATCAACTGGATGCAGAAGTCCTGGAGGAGTTCAGCTGGAAATAATAATTTGTAAGGGATTGACTAAAAGGAGAAATCTTAGTTCAGGCTGGTATACCAAAGTACCATAGGACAGGGTAGCTTATAAAAAACAGAAATTTGTTTTTCACAGTTCCGGAGACTGGAAGTCTGAGATCAAGGTGCCAGCTTGGTTGGGTTCTGTTGAGAACCCTCTCTCTGGTTCACAGACCTCTCATCATATTCTCATAAAGAAGAAAGAGAGCTAGAAAGCTCTCTGGGTTCCCTATTATAAGGTCATGAATCCCCGTCATGAAAAGAGGCACCACCCTCATGATCTAATCATCTCCCAAAGGCCCCATATTCTAATACCATCACATTGGGGGTTAGGATTTCAATGTATGAATTTGGGGGCTGGAAGGAAAAAACATTCAATCAATTGCAGAAGAAAAATAGTTTATAAGCCTCAAAGATGAGAGCAATACAGCAAAGCAGAATAAGAAGTGATCAGTGGCATCAGGGGAGATTGAAGGGAGGATGGCAGCCCAGAACAAGGGGAAGAAGAAGATTCAATAGGGGCATGATCAATTAGTGTAAAATATATGCCAAGATTAGGACAGAGAACTGACTATTGAATTGGGTAACATGGAGATCAACCATGATCCTGACACCAGGGATCTCCTAAGATGGTTTCTAGACTGTCTCTTTCTTCATCTCTACTCCCACCAAGAAGGATAATATCACCTCTCTCCTAAAGATGGCAGTAGACTAACAACTGGCCACCCCATATCTACCTTTGCATTCTTTCCAACCACAGCTCACATTGAAACACATCTAATCCTATCCTAGCCTTCACTACCATTTAAATCCCTATAATAGTTTTGTATTGCTCTTAGAACAAAGTCCAAACCTTAATATGATTTCTGCACACATAGCCTTGATCTGTCCCTTCAACCCTTCAAGCTCCACATCCACTACATTTAATGCTTGGGGTGCTAGTCTCCATTTCACCAAAAAGTCTTCCCATATGTCATTCCTTCTCCCTGAAACATTTTGCTCCCTCAACTCCAATATATGAGATGTGTGTGCATGAATGCTAAATCACATGCATAATTTCCCCTTCTGTTTAAAAGGAAAGCAGTCTGTGATTGCTTAGCCTAAGTCCCCTAAATACCCCATACCCTACTCTTTCATTACCCCAGATCGTATATATCTTAAATTTGATTTTGTCAGGACTTCTCAAAATTATTATTAATTATCTGTCTCCCATGTAAGCCTGTTGGCTCCTTAGAGGTTGGCATATCTCCTGACTCAAAACGGAGGCTTAGTATTTTTAAATAAATGAATGAAATCTATGAAATATTCATTATTGTCCTCTTTTTGGTGCTGGTGGTTTAATCATTAAGTCGTTTCCAACTTTTATGGCCCCCATGGGTTGTAGCCCACCAGGCTGCCCCGTCTATGGGATTTTCCAGGCAAGAATACTGGAGTGGATTGCCATTTCCTTCTCCAGGGGACATTCTCAACCCAGGGATCAAACCCACATCTACTCTCCTGCATGCACGAGGGAAGCATGTCGCCTTTTTACAGATGAGGAAACTGAGACTTTGGCAAGGTCAAGACCTTGCTTCAGGATTCTAACTCAGCCCTGCCTGACTCCAAAACTCTAGCTCATATCCCCTAACTTTTCTTACATGGGTATATGTGTTCACCACTAGCTGGAGTATTTTTAGTGCATAATTTATATTTTATTCATCTCTTAGAGCCTGTCCCTGAACTGTTGAACCTATAGACTCTAGAAATATTGATTGAATTGAATTGTAGAGAACTGAATTTCATAGAGGCTTCCCCTAGTGGCTCATAGATTTAAGTTGAACTGAACAAACATACAAGCCTTGAAAAATATGTATAAGTTTATCTCAGGAATGTTCTGTTTGGTTTATAACAGCAACTTCTGCCTCTCCCTCCTCCCCTCACTACTAATGCTTATTATTTTGCATCTATACTTACAGCTAGTTAGTTCTGGCAGATGCTGCCACCTGCTCTTTCTCACTCACCTCAAGCACTATTTGTGTTTGTCTGATGAAGAGAGAATTCAGCCTATTATGAAGCAACAGAAATTGTGTGAATGCTTTCAGCTCAAGAGTCAATGCACTTATGGGAAACAGGGCTCTCAGCCTCCTGCAAACTGCAGACCACTTTGGTGAAATGGAGGATGCCCACGAACCACCAACCATCCTCACTCCCACTTGGGGCTTCCCCAGATGAAAACCACACCCCAGGAAATGAAAGGCTGGTACTGCTTCTGATGGGCTGCAGACCAGACAATGCCTGCTTTTATTAAATATTATAAACAAATGACTTAATAATACCAGTAACCAAGCCATAGATATAATAAAATAAACAGGCACTGATGCCACTGCCCACAGACCACCTGGTTCTCCAACTGTGGATTGCTAGGTAGTCTCCAAAGAGACTTCAAGAATACTCTAATTTAGGTGGTAATGATATTGATAAAAACAATAAACAACAATACTAACAATTAACTTTGAATACTGCATGTAGTAAAGTTTATAAGTTCACATTTGCTCTCAGTTTAGTCACTCAGTCACGTCTGACTCTTTGCGACCCCATGGATTGCAGCACGCCAAGCTTCCCTGTGCATCACCAACTCCTGGAGCTTGCTTAAACTCATATCCATCGAGTTAATGATGTCATCCAACTGTCTCATCCTCTGTTGTCTCCTTCTCCCCCTGCCCTCAATCTTTCCCAGCATCAGGGTCTTTTCCAATGAGTCAGTTCTTCATACCAGGTGGCCAGAGTATTGGAGCTTCAGCTGCAGCATCAGTTTGCTCTCTTGGATATAAGTCCATGAGGAATATGGAACAGGGATTATGATGACCATCCCAGCACAGGCGAGGGCTCAGAAAGGTTGAGTGATTGGCCAGATGCTTCATGGTGTGGAAGTGACAGAGCCAGAATTTCAAACTCTATCGCTAAAAGATAGATCACTAACACATACTTGCTTGGTCATTTTGCTGGTTTGGTACTGTGGTACACTGAATTATTGTTCCCAGTTTTTCAACAGCACTGAACAACAGCACTAGAATTAATGCATCTGAACACTTTGCCATATAACTCTATAGTTCCTCCCACTATGGGTGGGCTGTAATTCCCTGCCTCCTTGATGTTTGCCTAACCATGTAACTTCCTTTGGTCAATGAAATGTTAATGAACATAATGTGAGCAGTAGTTTCAGAGCATCTGCATGGCTTGAATGGCTCTCTTGCACTCCTACCATTCAGCATGAGAAGATGTCCAAGGATCTGGTAGATAGAATTTGAGAAGATATATGGAATAGACCTGCATCTAGTCAGCATGGGAGGCCAAACTCAGCTGAATTCATCCAGCCTCAGCTGAGATTAGCCAAAGGCTAACCAACTTGCAGATTCATCAGTAAGAAAAGTAAATGTTATTGCTATAAGCCAGCGAGTTGTGGGGTGCGGGTAGGGGGTTGTTTGTTACACAGCAATATTATGGTAATAACTAAATAATACAAGGTCTATGTCTCATTTGCTGAGAGGAATTTTGACTGAAGGGTGATGGAGCTATTACAATGTGCAGAGAAAAGAGCGCAGGCTTTGCAGTCACTACTCTAGGAACTGGAATTCAAATCCGAGTTCTGCTGTGCCTCAGCTGTATGACCTTGAGAAAATTACCTAATAGTATGATCCTCATCTTGTTTATCTACTAATAAGGATAAGAATACCTAGTTTATAGAGTAGCTGTGTGGATCAAATAAGATATTTTATCTCAACAACTGGAATGACATAGGAACCATAACTGTACACAACTGTTAGTTTTCTTCTTAGATCTGAATAAAATCTGTTTTATTCTTTTTCCTTTTTTTTATAACATATGCTAGAGTGTGGACAAGTTGTGGCTGGCAAAGGTGTCTCTAGTTTTGCATACCACTTTTTAAAAACCAAAATTTAATCATTTTTTGTTCAAAGGGAAAGGAAAGGCACAAAAAGGAAAGAAGGATAATGGTTAAAATCTAACTAACTTCTAGAACTCACAAGGAAAAGTGCTCCGACATGCCGCTCCTGTCAATGCAATCCCCTCAGCTCAGCTGCCAGACTTAGCCCAAATGTGCATACAGAGGGTTATAAAGTATGAGAAATAAAAATGGGGGAAATGAATGCTTCCCTTGTGATTAGGATCCCAGTAAACACAGACTAAACAGTAGTCAGCAGCATCTGGCTCCTGGGACATAAGCATAGGCACATGGGAGTTCAGTAATTAACTATGTGCTGGTTGAGTGCAGGATGAATGAGTGACTTAGGGAGAAGGGACTCGGGCCACGCTCACTTTCACAAGGGAGGAACATGCGGGGCAATGGGAAGGCGCCGGCTTGACAGTCAGGTATCCAGACACCACAGGAGGCTCTCTAAACCAAAGGATTTCAGTTCCCTGCCAGTTCTAGAATTCCATGATTATGGCAAAGAAGAGAAGCGCAGTCATAAAGACCATAAACAGGTGGTTCCAAGGGCTGGTTGCTGGAAAAATGCATTTGTTTATTATATGATACCATCAATGTTTTTTTTTTCATGCACAATTTATTACCTTTTTGTAATTAATATTGTCTGGCATCATGTATTGATATATCTAAAACCAATGTAATTTAGTCACTCTTCACTACTAACAGTTTGTATTTTACTCTGGACAATTCTATTGATGTTCAGCCCCTTTCTAAAAAAATCTTGCTTTCTACTGCCATATTTTGCTAGGCACTAAAGATCCTTTTTTTTTTTTTTTTTTTTTCTAGCAAAATGGTACTGATGATTCTATTTGCAGAACAAGAATAGTGACACAGACATAGAGAATGGACTTGTGAACGCAGTGAGGAGAGGGTGAGACAAAGACAGCAGTGCTGACATATACGCTACCAGGCATGAAATTCTCCTTCCCTGGTGCCTCAGATGCTCAAGAATCTGCCTGCAACGTGGGGCACCTGAGTTCAACCCAACAGTAAGGAAGATCCCCTGGAGAAGGGATTGGCTACCCACTCTAGTATTCTTGCCTGGAGAATTCCATGGACAGAAAAGCCTAATGAGCCTCAGGCCATGGGGCACAAAGAGCTGGACATGACTAAGTGACTAATATTTTCACACTTTCATGTGTGAAATAGAGCTAGTGGGAAGCTGCTGTATAGCTCAAGAAGCTCAGTTCAGTGCTCGGGGATGACCTAGAGGGGTGCGATGGGGGTGGAGTGGGAGGGAGGTTCAAGAGGGAGGGGATATATGTATACATATAGCTGATACATATTGTTGTATGGCAGAAAGTAACACAACATTGTAAATGTTTTAAGTTATATTCCAATTTTAAAAAAAAGACTTTGCAATCATGAAAAAATAAATAAAATCTTAAAGAGTTTTTCACATAAAAAATAAATAAAATGATATATCCTTAAAAATGGCTAATATCTTAATTGTGGCAAAGTCCTCTGTTGTAATTTTAAGCAGCAAAGGACACTGACAGTGAACCCTGAGTCTCTGAGGCTTGTAAACCAGGCCTGGTGGCTGCTCCTGTCTGACTGCTTCAGGCCCCTGGACAGGAGATTTTTAGCCTGAGCCATCACCCCTGCTTTCTTCAAGAGCAAAACTGCAGTTCCCCTGAAGACAAGGCAGTTAATTAACATGGATTTTAACTCTATCTTTATGGGATTTTCAGTGGATTTTTTTGAATTTTTAAATCTAATGTAACAGGGTGCTCGGGGCTGGTGCCCTGGGATGACCCAGAGAGATGGGATGGGGAGGGAGGTGGGAGGGGTGCTCAGGATGGAGAGCACATGTACACCCGTGGTGGATTCATGTCAATGTATAGCAAAACCAATACAATATTGTAAAGTAATTAGCTTCCAATAAATAAATAATAATAATAATAAACCTAGTATACACTGTATAGCACAGGACACTATACTCAATACTTCATAATAATCAACAAAGGAAAAGAATCTGAAAAAAATATATGTCCATATATATATTCATTCATATACACAAACACACACATACATATATATGAAATTTAATCACTTTGCTATTTGTGTTACCTGAAAGTAACACAACATTGTAAATCAACTCTACTTTAAAAAATAGATTACATAATATTTTTTTTAAGAGTTTGGTAAAACCCTGAGAATATTTACAAATATTTTAGGAGATTTTACTCTGTTTATCCTGGTCCCTCCCGCATGTGTAAATTACCAGCTGGGGTATTTCTCCAAATCATGATTTTTCACCTACACTTTAGTCACAGATAAATGACTCAGGAATATAGCACAAGAAACAAACTGAATCAAACAGATGCCCTTATCAAGAAAATGAAATTTGAATCAAGAGACACAGAAGTGGTGTATCAGCTAGCTGTTGCTGTGTAACAAACACTCACAAAATTAACTTAAAACAGCAATTCATTATTTCTCATAAGTCTATGGGGCAGGTAGATAGTTCTGCTGAACTGCACTAGGTTTGATGAGGCTTAATGATGGGCATCAGTCTGCTGCTGATGGGATAGGGAATTCTCAAGTGAGCTTTCTGTCACAGCTAGAGGCTCAGTTCAGAGAGCTGTGATGACTCAGTCCTTCACCATGTGCCACATCACGCTACAGGTTAGCCTGGACATATTCTCATGGCAAAGAAAAGGAACAAGCAAGGAATCAGAAATCTCAAGTGCTTATTCAAGTTTCTGATTACATTTTGTTTGCTACTGGTCCAGGACAAATTTCAAAATCAGAATGTAATGGGACTATAGAGTTACAGAGCAAAGGGCATGGATTCAGTGAAGTCTTTAATTGGGACCTTTAACACAACTAACCAACCACAGATCGGAAGTCAATAACCATATGAAAACACCCTAGAAAGAAGATACATGGAGGCTCAATGCTAATGTCCCTAGAGGTTTCCTGATTTCTGGTTTCCCAGGATTTGATCAATTATGCCCACTACTTTTCTTCAATTATGTGAGCTACCCAGTATCCTTCCAATAAATCACATTTTCTGCTTAAGTTCACCAGTCAGTTTCTCCTACCTGCCACCAAAAATCATCACAGCCACCATTATTATCATCAACTGTACTGATTTTTCACTAATACACCGCATTCTGTCAATTCTATAATAAAGTTGCTGTCTCAACTCAGACTCTCATCCTTTCTAGCCTGAACCACTGTATTAAGATTTCTGAACCAGAATATTAAGCCATTGAATGACTACTGCAAAATCACTTTGAGTTTTTCGTATTCCTCAGTCACATTATTTGGTTTAGTTAATGCACTAGGTAATTTCTATCAGATGCCCTGCATATCTTTATATGGGACTAAGTTGGTGATTTCTTATGGAATTTAGTGAGAGTTAAGAAGTTGTTCTTTTCATGTTTCTCATATACTTACATTGATGTTTGTAAAGAAGTACTTTTTCACCAAATTTTAGTTAGCATCTTGTTTTGGGTCTCGATCTGTTTAGCATGTAAAGCTAATAAAGAAATGTCAATGAAATATTGTTTATAGGTGTTTTATCCTTGGTATCTTCAGTAGAGAAAATAACATTACAATTTTACGTTAAAAGTCAATTTTATCTATCTGGCTTTATGATATTAGAAGAATTATTTCAATAATATAAGGGCTTCCCTGGTGGTTCAGATGGTAAAGAATCTGCCTGTAATGCAGGAGACCTGGGTTTGATCCCAGGGTCAGGATCCTGGGATCCACTGGAGAAGGGAATGACTACCCATTTCAGTAGTCTTGTCGGAGAATTCCATGGACAGAGGAGCCTGGTGGGCAATAGTCCATGGGGTTGCAAAGACTCAGACATGACTGAGCGAATAACACTTTCACTTTCAACAACATGATGACCTGTTTATATAGTAGAATTTAAGGATTACATTAAAATTTAGTCAATGACATGAAGAGAAGGAATGAGCCACCCAACTGGAGAGGAAATATACAAGTCAGTTTGTGTATGTCAGGAAATACTCTGACCTGGTCTTCTGTGGTTAAATAAGATGCAATATTTGAAATTCTAATCATGAATATATTTGAGGAAAAGTTTGCTTGCCTTCCAGAGACTGACACAAAAAACTGACACAGTGTATATGAAATGGCCTTTCCTCTCAATATATGCAGAAAACTATATATATTTTATGATAGCCTTTACAAAATGTCTCCAAGCTTTACCTTCACTTAGCTCTTTTCTATTCTTTTGGATTGGGGGCGGGGGGGGGGGGTGTTGATTTGATTTTTATTCTGATGCCTGCAGGGCTTGGCAAACTAGGCTTTCAGACTAAATCCCACTCAATGCTTATTTTCATAAATAAAATTTTATTGGAACACAGCAGTGTTCACATGTTGACAAATTGTCAACGGTTGGTGTTGCACTACATAAGCACGTTGCATGGTTGCAACAGAAACCATATGGCCACAAAACCTATTCACTATAGCCCTTTCCCCAGAATGTTTGCTAACCTGTTCTAAAGAAAAGAAAACTTATTTGGAGCCAACAGATATGGGTTAGAACCCAAACTCTGCTAACAGGAAAGGTGGGATAAAGATTTGCTCTTGAGCAAATTATCTTCTCTGAACCTGATTTATCTCATTGTTAAATGAAATCAATAACCCCAGCCTCATGGAGAGATCATGAGGATAAACAAATATGTAAAGAATTTGGATCAGTGGACTCGATGGACGTGAGTCTGAGTGAACTCTGGGAGTTGGTGATGGACAGGGAGGCCTGACATGCTGCGATTCATGGGGTCGCAAAGAGTCGGACACGACTGAGTGACTGAACTGAACTGAGACCTCACAAATATTAATTGCTCCTTCCTTTATCCCATCCTTTATCCCACCCATCACATACCCACTTTCCTTCTCTTAAACAATGCAAATTTCAACCTACAAAATATTTGTTTCAAATAAATTCACTTATATAGGAAGAATAAAAAACAAGCCTTCTTATGATTCTCAAGGGAGTGTTAATTTCTCATTTTTCTCTTCTCTTTTCTTTCCTGATGCACTTCCAAAGGAATGGAACAAACAGCACCAATTTGATTAAGACATTACCTTGTAGTCAGCATGTTAAAAATAGGAATATGATTCCAAGCTATGCAAAATCAATGCATTTTAAGATTCATAAACTGCTTTTCCTCTAGTTAACAATGGAATTTGGTTGCATCTAAGATTTAGCATTTATAAATTTGTATTAGTGCCTGATGACCCAAGTACAAATTTCGCTTCCCACAGATCTCTAAAAAAGTGCCAAATTTCTACTCACAGAGTTCTATTGATCCTTTAACCCTTTTTGTCACCATTTTCAAAGGCCTTTTTGTGCTACTGTGGAAATGAACTATAAGTTCAAGAAAACAACCACAATTTTTAAGTTCAAGTGCCAACAGTAGGAAGCTGCCACCTTCACTCACAAAAGCAGGCCCTCTGTCTTGTCTAAACTCAGCTCATGTTACCTGTGGTCTCGGATTCCACCTTCTAATCAGCCAGAAAAGCTAATCTCTACCTCCAGGATGGGGAAAAGTACTCCAAGATTCAAGGTCACAGTCTGTTCTGTCCAAATTGAAGTGGGCTATTGAAGAAGTTATGTCTAGCCAGTGGAGAAGGAAACGGCAACCCACTCCAATATTCTTGCCTGGAGAATTCCATTGACAGAGGAGCCTAGTGGGCTACAGTCCAGGGGGTTGCAAAAAGTCAGACATGATTGAGTAATAATCATGTCCAGCCAGAGTGAAAAAACTGAAGTTAGGCAGGTTGCTCAGTAGAACCAATAATCCAAAAGTAAGATGTCAAGAGAGAGTAAGATGTCAAGTGTCAGGTGGGAAAATTACATAGGGGAAATAGTAATAGCTGCTTTTTAAAACATACTTCCTTTGCACTGGGCAGTATGCTCAGTCCTTCAGTATGCTTCCATCCTTTAGACCATGGTTCTAAAAGGTGACCACTACACAGTACTGACCACATGTGAATGGCACTCTTTAGAGTCATATAGTTCCCACTTTACACAGTTATTCATGGCAGGTTGTATAAATACATTGGAGAAGGCAATGGCACCCCACTTCAGTACTCTTGCCTGGAAAATCCCATGGACGGAGGAGCCTGGTAGACTGCGCTCCATGGGGTCGCAAAGAGTCGGACACGACTGACGACTTCACTTTCACTTTTCACTTTCATGTGTTGGAGAAGGAAATGGCAACCCACTCCAGTGTTCTTGCCTGGAGAATCCCAGGGACGGGGGAGCCTGGTGGGCTGCCGTCTATGGGGTCACACAGAGTCAGACACAACTTAAGTGACAGTTGCACGATTGCATTGAATATTTTCTACATGTTTTATCTCATTTAAGCCCTACAACATGTCTCTGAGGTAGATTCTATTATCCTCTTTAATCCAGATCTGGAACTTGATGAGCAATGAGGTTAAATAACTCACCCATGTCTACATAATTACTAAGTTGAAGAGCCAGGATTAAAACCCAGATCTGCCTTGTTCTGCATTTTTTCCAACACCCCACTGTGCCTTTCCTTAATTTATCGATTGTTAGTGTATACCTTTTAGAGCAGAGAAAGTCAAGAAGTTTTACAGTTTTCAGTATTCCACCAGGACTTAAGCAATTTACACAGAATGAGATGGTAATTCATAGAAGACAGAGTTCTTTGAGGCCATGAGGGCACCATTTACTAAACTGCTGGATGAGCCTCTGAAATAGAAAAGACAATTATCAACTCTAAGACAAAACAGTGCAACCAGGTCTTACATCATCCCCAAGGGTCAGCTTCCTCATAAAGAGAGGCATTCATACAGGGACAACCTGGTCAATTGTTAACTCAGTTTCTGATAAGAATTTATTTCCCACTATGCCAGTGTCAGAAATCATCACTTTTCAGCTTCAATGATCAACACACTCATTTGGCCTTTTCATCTTATCATGAATCTTTACTTGAATTTGAACATAAATATAATAATAACAAAGAACCCAAATCAAAAACCACTCAGTTATTTATTGACTATGAGAAGCAAATTTTCCCATAAAATGATTTAGAAGAAAGATTGTAAAACCAGTGCTACAAGCCAAGAAGAATGAACAGAGTCAAAGACTTAATCCAATTTATTCAACTCTGTCCAATATCACCACCTCATTCTTAGAGGGAGCTTGACCTAAGAATAAAAAAAGATTGTGGAATGTAAAATCTTGATTTTCTTTAAATTATAATGATGATGTTGATCTGTGCTGGTGTAATGTAAAGATTTGTGAGAAATTATTTATAGAGGGCCCAGCACATGGTGGATGATACACAGTGAATATTCTATAAAAGTCAGTTCTTGTCTGTCCATACTCAGATGTCTGTCATCTGTTGCCCACAGAAATATGATTTTAGGATCTCAATTTACACAAACCTGTCAATACTTGAGTGTAAGCAATTTGAGGGCAGTCCTTTGTGGTCATATCCAACACGAAGTATACTCTCTACATACTATCCACTCAATATTCATTTATTTAATTATCAGTTAATTAGATGAGACTATATGGAGTGGTTGGGGGAGAGAGTGTTAAATTTAGGTGAGATTTAAATCTTAATAGTTAAGAGATACAGTGATAAGGGAGAATTGCAGAAATCACCTGGAAAAGGCAAAATCAAAAGAAGAACACTAAGGCTGCCTAATGTTCTACACTATTTGGGAAGATGATGACTAATTTCTTTTTTCAGGAACTATAAATTATTGGTCATTTAAGCTGATGCTAGAAAAGGCTAATGTGATAAAGATGCCTATCAAATCCTCCTCTATGCTCCCTAGAGACAGGACTGCTAACTACCATCTGACATCATGTTTGCTTTTGAAGATAGTCATTACTAACTGGGCTATGGAAAGATACTGACACAAGGATCCAAGAAAATCTGAGTTAGCCAGATGCAGACCCTGACACTATAAAGACAAACACTCAAGAGTTCCATCTCCCATTTTGGGATGATCAACTTTAAGGACACAGGTGCTAAGAAATAAACAGAGAAAGTTAGTTTGCACAGGAAAAAAAAAAAAGAATGATTCAAATGTGCAAGTAAACAGAGATAGGAGACTGTTTGTTCCTAAAGACACAGAAAGTAACAGAATTTCTGGCTCATCCTTGGAAGACTTCCAGCTTTCAATATTCATAGCTTATGTAATTATGGATATCTATAGTTTATATAGTTCAGTGTTTATGAAGTACATAGTTACTGTACTTTAATCCTTGGATTCCATTAAATTCCCTGATTCATTGTAATAAATTTTCATTTTACTTGAGCTATACTGAGTAGGTTTCTATTTAATACAATCAAATTTTCCCTGAGATATATCTTAGTCTTACGGAAGCTATAGAATATAAACCAAATATTTCTTAATCCCCCAGTGTCAGCACACATGATAGGACTATACACTCTGGCCAGGTACATAAACTCCATCCAGGATTATGACTGGGTGGAGCCACATGACTAGTGTCATCTTCAGGCCAAACATTCCACTGTTGGTAAGAAACATCATATACATACCTATTTATATATATACATACATAGGTATATACCTACACATGCACACATAGTTGCCCATTAGGTGAATGCAGAAAGGAATCAAAGATCACCAACACTAAGGAAGTACAGACAAAAGAATTTTGTAAAACTATACAAAAGAATATAAAAGTTAAAAAGTAAGAAAGGAACAACTACCCAGCATGTTAAGTTTTGTAGAGCCTTTCATATTTGTTGAATGTATTATCTATATTAGTCCTCTGGACATAAAAGAATATCTAGGTTATAAATTATGGTCCCTGGTTTCAAATCTAGATGCTACCACTTACGAGCTCCATGTCATTGGCTAACTGTTTAAATTTGTCTGTAAAATGGGGACTGTGTTGAGAATTACATGAGATAATGGTAATAACGTGTGAATATACAACAGTGGGTATTCAGTAAAGACTGCTTGGGAGTTACAATCCCTGTTTTAAAATTTCAAAATATTGCCAAATAAAATAGATTAGGGTTGTTTTAAAAAATTCCAAGGGCAAGACATAAAATCAATGAATGAATTATGGAATGACAAACTTTAGTTTAATGGGCATAGAAATTTTATAACTGTTAGAAAGATGGAATTTGTCAGCCTCAAGAAGAATGAGTTTCCAACTGGGAGAAGAGTTTAAGCAGAGGCAATCAGCGACCAGGAGGGCTATTGTAGAACTCATAAGATGGGAGCTGTTTCGAGAGTCTCTTCCAGATTTGAACACTTATGTCCCTGTAAAGTTTCATTTGTTCATTCATTCGTTTAACAAGTAACAAAACACTGATTCTATGCCAAAGGCTACAGGTTAACTGCTGTGGTTGCAAAGGATATGACATAGAGAATAGACTTATGGACGTGCAAGAGGGGAGGAGAGGGCAAGATATATGGAAAGAGTAACTTGGAAACTTACATTACCATATGTAAAATGGGTAGCAAATGGAAATTTGCTGCATGGCTCAGGAAACTCAAACAGGGACTCTGTATCAACCTAGAGGGGTAGGATGGGGAGGGAGATGGAAGGGAGGTTCAAAAGGGAGGGGTTATGTGTATCAGTTCAGTTCAGTCGCTCAGTCCTGTCTGACTCTTTGCAACCCCATGAATCACAGCACACCAGGCCTCCCTGTCCATCACCAACTCCTGGAGTTCACTCAGACTCACGTCCATCGAGTCCGTGATGCCATCCAGCCATCTCATCCTCTGTCGTCCCCTTCTCCTCCTGCCCCCAATCCCTCCCAGCATCAGGGTCTTTTCCAAAGAGTCAACTCTTTGCATCAGGTGGCCAAAATATTGGAGTTTCAGCTTCAGCATCAGTCCTTCCAATGAACACCCAGGACTGATTTCCTTTAGGATGGACTGGTTGGATCTCCTTGCGTCCAAGGGACTCTCAAGAGTCTTCTCCAACACTACAGTTCAAAAGCATCAATTCTTCAGTGCTCAGTTTTCTTCAGAGTCCAACTCTCACATCCATACATGACCACTGGAAAAACCATAGCCTCGACTAGACAGACCTTTGTTGGCAAAGTAATGTCTCTGCTTTTTAATATGCTATCTAGGTAGATCATAACTTTCCTTCCAAGGAGTAAGCGTCTTCTAATTTCATGGGATATATGTATACCTATGGCTAATTCATGTTGAGGTTTAACAGAAAACAGCAAAATCCTGTAAAGCAATTATCTCTCAATAAAAAATAAATTAATTAAAAAAAAAAGAAATGGTTCTTATCCTCAAGGAGCTGAGAAACTAGAGAGGAAAACAGACATGAAACAAAAACTATACAATTATTCATTCACTCACTAGAAATGCGAAATGTTCTTGGAAGAAAGATGGAGAGTATCAGGACAAGGTAACAGATTGGATAACCACAACTCTGAAGTCAAGTCAGCTTCTCAAATAAGTTAGAAGCTAACTGAATCTTGAATGATGTGCAGGAATTTAGCCAGGTAAAGGCCAGATGGCTGAAAAAGAAACATTTTAGGCAGTGGGAATGAGGTGGTACAAAGATCTGAAGCACGGAATAACTTGGCATTTAAGAGGGAAAGAAGTTTGTGTGTTAAGAATGTTGTTGGAAAGGAAGAAGGAAAGTACAAAATGCAAAGAATGAGAGGCTCAGAGGTTAACAGTGATTTAAATGGCATGTTATAACCCCTCCCAAGAACTTGGTCAAAAAGTTTCAGATTCCATCCTTGGAAGGATAGAATTCTGCAGATCCAAAAAGAGAGAATTTTATTCACGTGGTCCATTAGTGTCATGTTTGAGCATCCATTCTACACAATAATCAGGATTCACACCCAAATACAGGAATTCATTTCAATTTCAGAGCCCCTCTATTACTCAATCAGCATATTTCTTTCTTGCGATTCTACCATTATTGAACAAAAGGTATTGTGTCTTACAAAGTTTCAGTGAAAATACAGTAATACTAAGAAAAGCAATACAGAGATATACCATTTAAAACACAAGAATATCAGATTACAGTATGAATTATCCACTTGGGTTGTCCCTAATGTATAAAGAAAATAGACACTTTTTAAAAAGATGTCTGGGGACTCAAAGAAAAAAATCTCTGTTACTTCACAAATGTGTCCTGCTCAGTGATGCAAGAGTATAAAGACCCTGCTTCTGCTCTGGGGTTTATAATTTCATGGGGTGGAGAGAAAGCCAAGAAAGAGGAACACTCAGTGTCAACTACTCCAAGGAAGACATCTGAAATCCATGGTTGTTACCAGGACAACCAGGGATTGAAAGAGAGGACTTGAAAGGACTTGAAAGAGAGATAACCCTCAAGTCAGACTCAGATAAAGGATGAGAAATCAACAGGCAACAGTAAGTTGCAAAATGGTTGCTTGGTTGACAGATTTCTGTGACAAATTGTAAAAATCGCCCCAATTCCCACCCCATCCTTATTTCCGTATCCTTTGGAAATAAATTAATTATACTTTTGGGTATATATAAGTAGGAAATATATCTTTTGGAAATATGGGCTTCCTGGGTGGCTGAGTGGTACAGAACCCACCTGCAATGCAGGAGTTGCAGGAGATTCGGGTTCATCTCCTGCGTCGGGAAAATCCCATGGAGGAGGGCATGGCAGCCCACTCTGGTACCCTTGCCTGGAGAATCCCATGGTCAGAGGAGCCTGGTGGGCTGCAGTCCATAGGGTCACAAACTGTCAAACAGGAATGAAGCAACTTAGCACACACAGAGCATTTTGAAAATATACAAAAGTACACAGTAGTGTCCTCCATTGTGAGAGCACTACTTCTTTACTCAGGGCTCAGCCATGTAATGTGCTTTGACCAAAGAAATGAGGTAGAAGCGAGGTATGCCAGTACTGAATTTAAGCTTTAAGAAGACCTGTGTGCTTCTACATGCTCTCTTGCACTTCTGCCATTTGCATGTCAAGACCGTACTGGTGCTGGCCTGATGGTCCTAGAATGAGAATGTGGTATCTGAAGCACAGCTACCTGCAGCTAAGCCCAGCCTACACCAACCAACCCTCAGCCAACACACAGACTTATGAGAAATAACAAATGGTTGTTGTGGGGGGGGCTGACTTATTTATTACATGCAATATCACTGATATACTCTTTACTCTGAGATGTTTTATTCATAATAAAACCAGAGGTAGAATAAGATCTAACAACAACACAAAATAAAACTGGAGGCAGGAAATTAAAGGGAGATGAGAACAGAAAGATATGGGTGAGGAGCAGAGCTCTGAATTTTTCTCTGGGGCCCAAAATTCTAGCCATTACCATATCAAAGGAAAAAAGCAGAAAAGAAAAACGAGAACCCACAGATATTTCCAGTGGCCCAGAGAGCAGTAATCTGAAGTGTGAGCGCAATGGCAAGATTACAGATCTTGGGATAGGAACTTGGGCTCTTAGTTGCTATGTAAGTGTTCTGAGCTTTTTGTTCCTCACCAGTTAAAACAGGAAAATAACACTCTGTTCTTCCATAGAACAGATATGAGGATTAGAAACAATAGCATAATGCAAGAGAAAGAGAGTAGTACTTGGAAAATAAGCAGCAAATATTAGGTACTAGTATTGGTAACTGGAGAAAGAAATGGCAACCCACTCCAGTGTTCTTGCCTGGAGAATCCCAGGGATGGGGGAGCCTGGTGGGCTGCCGTCTATGGGGTCGGACACGACTGAGGTGACTTAGCAGAAGCAGCAGCAGTATTGGTAATACACTAGTTAAGTGATCACTTAAGTTTTGATCTCCATACTTTGCCCATCTTTCTCCCAAGACCAGGCTGATTTATTTCCTTGAACACTTCCCTGCTCACAGATCTTTTGACTTGCTCCTGATCTAATGAACTAAAACCCCAATCTGGCCCCTATCTTCCTGCCTCTGACAATGGACAACATAAATGTAATTGCAAATACAATGACAGTAAAAACTGAAGATGCTTCCCATGCATGGTGTTAAACTTTATTTACCTTTCATCTTTTTCTCCACATATTGGCCTTCCTGTTTTATCATCATCTCCATTTTACAGATGAGAACACTGAGTATCAGAGACACTGCCTTTTCCAAGATTGTGTCACTAATCTTTTCTCTAAAAGATGGAAATCCAGGGTCTTATGATGCCAAATACTGCCCTTTCTACAGCTATTCCACTGCACCTTTCAGAAAGTTCTGAAAGACTCTCAGAAGTTTCCCAGGCCCTAACAGGGGCTGATGACTCAATACCCTCAGCTTCTGGGTCACCAATCTCAGCTGTCAGGTGTTTTAGATGGGTGGGGGTAGGTGCTCTTGACCTCTAAACAAAGACCAGTGACGGTTTCAACTCTGCTAAATGGGGACTGGCAGGAAGATTCTATACTCTTCAGGAAGGACAGTATAGAACAATTTCCAGCCTCTTATTGGTCTTCAGTTCAGTTCAGTTCAGTTCAGTGGCTCAGTTGTGTTCGACTTGTTGTGACCCCATGAACTGCAGCATGCCAGGCCTCCCTGTCCATCACCAACACCCGGAGTTTACATAAACCCATGTCCATCGAGTCGGTGATGCCATCCAGCCATCTCATCCTCTGTCATCCCCTTCTCCTCCTGCCCCCAATTCTTCCAGCATCAGGGTCTTTTCCAATGAGTCAACACTTTGCATGAGATGGCCAAAGTACTGGAATTTCAGCTTCAGCATCAGTCCTTCCAATGAACACCCAGGACTGATCTCCTTTAGGATGGACTGGTTGGATCTCCTTGCAGTTCAAGGGACTCTCAAGAATCTTCCCCAACACTACAGTTCAAAAGCATCAATTCTTTGGCACTCAGCTTTCTTCAGAGTCTAACTCTCACATCCATACATGACCACTGGAAAACCATAGCCTTGGCTAGACGGACCTTTGTTGGCAAAGTAATGTCTCTGCTTTTGAATATGCCATCTAGGTTAGTCATAACTTTTCTTCCAAGGAGTAAGTGTCTTTTAATTTCATGGCTGCAATCACCATCTGCAGTGATTTTGGAGCCCAGAAAAATAAAGTCTGACACTGTTTCCACTGTTTCCCCATCTATTTCCCATGAAGTGATGGGACCAGATGCCATGATCTTTGTTTTCTGAATGTTGAGTTTTAAGCCAACTTTTTCACTCTCCTTTTTCACTTTCATCAAGAGGCTTTTTAGTTCCTCTTCACTTTCTACCATAAGGGTGGTGTCATCTGCATATCTGAGGTTGATATTTCTCCTGGAAATCTTGTTTCCATCTTGTGCTTCTTCCAGCCTAGTGTTTCTCATGATGTACTCTGCATATAAGTTAAATAAGCAAGGTGACAATATACAGCCTTGATGTACTCCTTTTCCTATTTGGAACCAGTCTGTTGTTCCATGTCCAGTTCTAACTGTTGCTTCCTGACCTGCATACAGGTTTCTCAAGAGGCAGGTAAGGTGATCTGGTATTCCCATCTCTACACCCCCACAAAGTCCGGCCTGCTGAATGGCCCGTGAGGAGGGTCCACTGCGATTGCCCACAGGAATTTGCTTTCTGCTCTCATGCACTTTCATCCTCTCTCTTCAATTAGTCAGACAGCAGAGTAGCAACTCAATCAGTGTGTTCCAGGAGATCACACTTTGGGAAGGCTAACAATAAATTAAATTTTCATTTTAGACCCTTAATAGCCCAATCAATAATTTAGGGAGCGAAGAAAACATTTTCTGGGAAAGCATTAGCTTAAAACTGAAAAGTAGCTGCTTCATCCCTTGGAAATGACACAATTTTAGTAAGGTGGGGTAGAGGGAGCAGAGGCTGACAACAACCCTTCACATATTCTTACTCCTTCTATCTTTGCATGTCTGTCTATCTGTCTCTCTCTCTTTCTCTCACTTTCACTCTCCCTTTTCTCTCCTTACTTATGCCCTTTCCTTCCTCCTTCCTCTCTCCTATTTAGTCTTGCTTTTTTCTTGCCCCCACTATACTTTGGCCACCTGATGTGAAGAGCTGACTCACTGAAAAACACCCTGATTCTGGGAAAGATTGAAGGCAAAATGAGAATGGGGCAGCAGAGGAGGAGACAGTTAGATAGCATCACCAACTCAATGATTCATATGAATTTGAGCAAACTCCAGACCATCTCCTGGAGGACGCAGGAGCCAGGTGTCTGCAGTCCATGGAGTTGCACAGAGTCGGACACAACTGAGTAACTGAACCATTACTACTACTACTGCTGCTAATAATGTTTTGTATTTTCTCATCTTTTTTAACATTGTGCTTGCTGGTGCAATAACTAATTAGTGCTGTAACAAATCTGCAGCTATGAATTATTTTTTCTTGGAAACAAATCAAAACCATTACCCACTAATGATGTTTAATTCCATTTTGAAGAATTAGTCACATTTAAAATTAAAGATTCACCTTAAAGAAATTGCTTCAATTCAATTTTTTTTCCAATGTGCTTGGCTGACTAAAAATGTTTAATTTAAAAATGTAAAAATAGACAAGATTCTAAGAGTTCCAAAGCTGTTTTTGAGAACTGACATGGTGGTTAACACTATATCCAAATATACTGCTAAAACCTTTGAACTGATTTCCAAGAAACTACATCAAAATATTTCTCTCTCTCTCTCTCTAGTTGTTGCTATTTGCAGGTATACTAAAAAAAAGTCATCTGGTTTTGGAACAAGTAACACTTCAAAGAAACACAAAGACTTTTGCCTCAGAAGTCATTAATGTGGACTGGATTTTAGTACAAAGTCACAGGCTGAGGATCCAAATGCCCTACATTTTTTCAGTCACCTCAATGACGATTCAACAAACAATGCAAAATTGTAACATAAATTAAATTTGTGAAAGTTAGCACTGGGGTGGTCCCTGATAAAAGCATGGAGAACATAAGACTAGCAAGTATCAAAGGATAGATAACTTGTCTTCTTTCATCCTAAAGAAAAATACAGTCTTTGGATGGGTTAGTGATGTCAGCTGTAAAAGTATCCCCAAGTCCCATTCCTCACCCTTGGAAGATACCTGCAAATCTCACCAAAGCCTGTGTTTCAGGAGATTAGAGTTATCACAAGAGAAAAATCCCTATTTGAAATCCTAGACTACGGGATCTTCATATTTGTTTTCAGGTTTAAAAAAGTCTTTAAAACTGAATTATTTACTCAGCTTTACATGGGAGAAGTAATGGCAGAACCTGACTTCTATATCAGTCCATGCATATTGATACTGTCTATCCAGGTCCTCCCCTCTATCCTCCATTTGGAAGCATTACCCTGACAACCAGCCCCGGGCACATCCTGCCTGTCTACTACACACACTGCCCTAGGACACAGCCCTACTGATCCGCATCCACTTCTACCCAAGTTTCCCAGTCACTCTTCAGTTCTTTCCCTATAGAGTGGATCTCCAACTTTAGCTGCATCAAGACTACCTGTTAAAAGAAACATTGCTCAGTTCCACTCCCAGAGCCTCAGATTCAGTAGGTCTAAATGAGGTTTCAGTTCAGTTCAGTTCAGGTGCTCAGTCGTGTCCGTCTCTTTGCGACCCCATGAATCGCAGCACGCCAGGCCTCCCTGTCCATCACCACCTCCCGGAGTTCACTCAGACTCACGTCCATCGAGTCCGTGATGCCATCCAGCCATCTCATCCTCGGTCATCCCCTTCTCCTCCTGCCCCCAATCCCTCCCAGCATCAGAGTCTTTTCCAGTGAGTCAACTCTTCGCATGAGATGGCCAAAGTACTGGAGTTTCAGCTTTAGCATCATTCCTTCCAAAGAAATCCTAGGGCTGATCTCCTTCAGAAGGGACTGGTTGGATCTCCTTGCAGTCCAAGGGACTCTCAAGAGTCTTCTCCAACACCACAGTTCAAAAGCATCAATTCTTCAGCGCTCAGCCTTCTTCACAGTCCAACTCTCACATCCATACATGACCACAGGAAAAACCATAGCCTTGACTAGACGGACCTTAGTCAGCAAAGTAATGTCTCTGCTTTTGAATATGCTATCTAGGTTGGTCATAACAATCTGCATTTCTGATAAATGTTGTGAGATTATTCACCGCTAGTCTCTTGGAACTCTTCGCATCTGGTCAGTTGCAAAGGCAATGACTTCCTTTATTCTAGACTGCTTTTCAAGAACGCCTGTAGAGTGAACAGCCTTAGAAGATGGAGATATTAAAAGGCAGGTTTATTAATTGTCCTGTATAATAAAGATAATACTGTCTCTGTCTCCTCAGGGCGAAGTTCAGGCCGACCTCCTGTCCATTATAAAAGACGAGGATTCCCTAAGCTCACCGTTCTCCTGTAATGTAAGCCACTACGTGTGCAGGCATTATCTGCTCCTTTCGGCATTAGCCTGCGAGAATTAAAGCTCAGAGACGGATATTCCATATTACATATCTAATTTATCTGTAAGCTTTTTTTCTATATCTCCTTTCTAGTACATTCCTTGAGGCCCAGGACACCTATTGTACTCACTTCACTATTGTTCCCAGTACTTATAACAGAGTCTGGTACATAATAGGTGCTCAATAAATACTTTTTTAAATGAATGAATAAATTCATAAAAAGTAAATGGGTAATAATAACCCAGTAAATTTAGCACAATTCAAGTGCATTTACTAGGTGAGAAAAAGAAGGATGGGAGATTTTTGGATAATGGCCAAAAATCACAGAGCTAGGAAACTGCAAAGTTGGGATTTAAACTTAAGCCTCCCAGTTCTCCCACCTAAACTTGTAACCACTACATTCTATATCCTCTCTACTGTACACACGTGTGTCTGTGACGAGACTCAGAAAAGTGAGTAAGCACCCATAGGTGGGTAGTGGCTACTCAGTAATCTCAGTGATTGTATTTCTCTTTCTATATACCTACATTTTATAAATTTTGTACCAAAAAAACACCTCTGCATATAAATAATTTACATATGTGTATGTATATATATATATATTCATTTACATACAAATATGTGTGTGAAAGTTGCTTAGTTGTGGCCAACTCTCTGTGACCTCATGGACTGTAGCCCTCCAAGCACCTCTGTCCTTGGAATTCTCCAGGCAAATATATTGGAGTGGATTGCCATTCCCTTCTCCAGAGGATCTTCCTGACTCAGGATTCAAACTGGGGTCTCCTGCATTGCAGTCAGATTCTTTACCATCTGAGCCACCTGGGAAGCCCATACCTATATATAAATTTTATGAGAAAAATAATTTTATCTTTTAAAAATTTAAGGAGCAGAATTATTTCAATGCTGTTTCTGCCACCAAAAATATTTTAGGACTATCTCCTCTGGAATTGCCCTCAGAGATAGTGCGCATGGTACATGAAAATGATTCCCAACACCTTGCCACACTTCACTTTGATCCAAAATAGTCACTTAATGGTCCAGACTTTGTCTAATTTGAACATTATTATTTTTTTTTTCCCAAAATCAAGTTGTCTCCTATGGATAAAGATTTGCAATTGCTGAAGTACTTAAAGGAAGTTTACATAAATTCTAAAGAGGACAATCCCTAGTGTAGGTTCTAAAAATAAGCTTGAGCATCTTTAGAATCAGTGGCTTAGTCTCTGGAGACTCTTAAACATTAACTACACTTATCACTATATATAACTTTTAAAAGACAATCTCCTTAAATCATTATCATAGCACAGGTTTTCCTTTCTTATTATTCTTTGAACAGTGATCATCCTCATGTCTGGCTACTCTAACATGATGCCAGCTAGTAAGAGTCCTCCCCACCCCCCACATTCACTCACTATGACAGCCCACAGTTTATTGGAAACACAGTGAAGGAGTTATGCCTCCCACAGCAGCACTTGGGCCCACATAATTTAGATTCACTAAGATAATCAGTGTGTGATCATTAAAAGAACACTGCACTGTTTACAGTTCTCAAGCATTCGGGACATTCTCCTTTGTTCATTATACCCAATTAGAAATTTGAATTAAGGTTTCCATTAAGCAAACATTGATCTCTTTTCCCATGTTCATTATGGAACAGCAGCCAACAAGCCTCTTTAATTTCCTTCCAAGTTTTGTATATAAGTTGCATTGTTGAGAATGGGGTTAGGTAATGTAATTGTTCTTCCTCTGTGTGTTTGGGATACTTGGTAAGAAAGAGTACAACTCAATCAAAACTCTACTTTCTGCAAACCATTATAATTGTACAATTTTATTCCCTTGGCATTTGGAGATGCAAAATTTAGAGAATTTTGTAAGAATCAAAGTATACCTTCTGAACATTGAGTTTATAAATAATAGTATAATGAAAAGAACCTCACTTTGGAAATCAATCTGGATTTATGTCTCATTTCTACTTACTAGCTAGAGAACCTAGTAGAAGCTATTAAACTTCTCTGAGTTCAGGGTTTTTCACTGGTAAAAAATAGATTTATAATACCAGTGCTAACTACCTCATGAAAGAATTATCAATATCCAGTGAGATAATATACATGTGAAAATGTTGATAATGTTTATTATTTAGAATTAACAGTCACATAATCAAATCTCACTAAAGGTAATCTACAAAGACATACCTAATTTATAATTTGACATTCCAGAAATGCTTCATTATTATACTGTCTAATGTCTCATTGGAACATTTAATCTATCAACAAAGAGCATAATAGGAGGACAGCTTCTATTTAATCATGCAAGAATAATTGTAATAGGAAGGTTACACATGAAACATCCACTCCTCGGGATGGGAGAAGGGAATGTATTATGTTTCAGCTTTCAAATTCACAGAAATGAATCCTTCATTCTTGTGTGGCATTTCACAATGTTTTTGTCCTGGGAAAGAGGTGGGGCAGGGGCTGCAGAAAGAGGGACAAATTGGAAAGGTCTCATTTCTTTTCAATTACTATAGCCAGACTCCAAGGACATCATTCACAATGGGTAGTACATGGAGACGCTCCCTCCAGAAAACACTTTAATTATGGGCTGCTGGCATGTGTCCAGGAGGGAGCTGGCTATCTATCTGAGGCTGGGAAGTGGGAGCAAGGCTTTCAATCAGCCAGATTCAGAAAAGGGAATGCCCAGGGGGGGACACAAAGTAATTACCGTCATCAAGAGCAATTGCAACAATACTGGAGTTGGGCTCCTGGTTGTTCACAAACAAGCAATTCCTTTTCTGCGACATTCATGTTGACCCCCTCATACAGAAGCTCCAGAAGGAAAAAAAGCAGAATATAACCTTTTCCTTCTTAATCATCAACATTTAACAGGGTAAATGTCATCTGCTGTCTGACTTTTCATTAGCCACAGAAAATCCTGGGAAATGGACCCTGCACTTAGAGACATGCTTTTTTTTATTATTATGTTTTAAATGAGTTTTCTTTCTTTTCGCTTTAAAACCTAACAACCTCCTTTGCATGTCACCCCCCCACTACCAACCTTCCACCCTCCCTATAGGGATTGCTAGAGGTGGCATGCCTGCAACCTCTTCATCAGAAGTTTCTTAAGGCAGAATTATTGGAAACAAATAGGGTAACTAGGCTAACAAGGAGACTCAATTTAACTGTCATCAGGAAATTATAAAATAGCTTATCAGAGATTGAATGTGAAAGAAAGACCCCGAGGATTGTCGTTTAAGAAGCAGTAGGTTAAACTGTGTGGGGAAGATTTCCTTTAGCTCATTAGTACTTGAAGTCACAAGCATTTAAGGATCTAAGACCCGCCAGGGGAACAAGTCTGCCTTCGGTTCTCCTGCTGGAGAGTGATTAGCTGGAATTAACAAGAGCACCACTAGGGATTTCATCCTGAATCAATTCAAACAACAGAGTTACCATGGCACAGAAATCTTAGGAAACTGTTCACCTGGCTTTGCCACCTCATATGCACACTATGGAAGGGTGTATGCGTCTGGCATTTTCTCTCTGTGGAGCAGAATGTCACTGGGAAATTATTGAGACAAAAACACATTCACCCTGCACCTGTCACAGAGCCATGCCATGATGAGAAAAATTACCCAGTGGTGCCTGGTTTCGTGGACATCCCCATTTCATTCCTGCCCTGCCACTCATTTATTTGTAGTTCCATTAGCAAATTCCCTTAGGCAGGGTTAATGTTTTAGGGGGTGGGGAGGAGGGTGGAAAGCCATCAGTCAACTATTAGTTTCAGCAAGCATTTCACCAGTCTGATTCATTTTGTTTAAGCTGACAGTCATACAGTGTGGGCCAAGGACCATGACCAAACTCCAGCTTTAGGTGGCCCTCATCTAAACTTGGACACAATCTCTGTAATGCATCAGACATACTCTTCCATGGAGGGTATTCAAGGAACAGAGGCCCCCATAAACCAGCTTGCTGAAAGGAATGGATGATCCTAACCAAATAAAACTTCAGGCGTTTAGTGTGAATTCCAGAGAAGGCAATGGCACCCCACTCCAGTACTCTTGACTGGAAACTCCCATGGATGGAGGAGCCTGGTCGGCTGCAGTCCATGGGGTCGCTAAGAGTCAGACACAACTGAGCGATTCACTTTCACTTTTCACTTCCATGCATTGGAGAAGGAAATGGCAACCCACTTCAGTGTTCTTGCTTGGAGAATCCCAGGGATGGGGGAGCCTGGTGGGCTGCCGTCTATGGGGTCGCACAGAGTCAAACATGACTGAAGTGACTTAGCAACAGCAGTTTGAATTCCACATAGCCCTAGATTTGTCACTAAAAATATAGAAGAGCTTGGGATTGCCATCAGAAAACCTGAGTTTAAATCCTAGCTTTATCCCATTTAAACATCCCATTTTATAACAAAATGGGCTTCCCTTGTGACTCAGCTAGTAAAGAAACTACATGCAATGCAGGAGACCTGGGTTGATCCCTGGGTTGGGAAGATCCCCTGGAGAAGAGAAAGGCTACCCACTCCAGTATTTTGCCCTAGAAAATTCCATGGACTATATAGTCCATGGGGTCGCAAAGAGTCGGATACGACTTAGTGACTTTCATTATCACTAATATGGAGAACAACAAAGCCTACTTCTTGTGTTTCAAACTAAGAGGAAGCTATCACGGTTCCAGCTTAAAGTGTGGGATAATTGCTAAATATGGATTATTTAGAAATAATAGTAAATTACATATTTAGGACTTACCTGGTGGCTCAGAGGGTAAAGTTTCTGCCTACAACGCAGGAGACCTGGATTCAATCCCTGGGTTGGGAAGATCTCCTGAAGAAGGAAATGGCAACCCACTCCGGTATTCTTGTCTGGAAAATCCCATGGACAGAGTCCTGGTAGGCTACAGTCCATGGGGTCGCAAAGAGTCAGACACGACTGAGGGACTTCACTTTTACTTTCACTTTTATAACAAAGCATATGACTCTGAGCCAGTCACTCAAACTCTGGAGCTTCATCCATAAACATGGAAATGATCAAGAGAGAACCTTCTTCACAGAGTTAGAATAGGCATCAGCCCAAGCAATATATTTTAAACATGCTGGAAGATATGAAGCAAAGAGATTTGATTTAATGGATACTCTAATATTACCCCAATGTCAGCTCATTTAAAAGTAACAATGATTAAGTAAAATCATGGCATGTATTTTTGTATGATCAATTAATCCTTTCTTCAAAATACAAGAGTAAATGCATTTTTGATTCCTTAAATATTCCCATTAATTGGGCTGCAGTTTATTTATGTAATACTTATGTAATAGTGTATGTAATACACTACAGTGTATCTGTACTCCTGGTAGAAAGCAATTGGCTATCTTCAACAGAACAGATATACTTAAGAGGCTTAAAAAGCAGACATTGAATGTAGCAGGTGGCAAAGTCTCTCTCCTTGACCAAAATTTAATTAGACTCCTTTGAGCTATGTTCCTGACCTGCATACAAATTCCTCAAGAGGCAGGTAGGTGGTCTGGTATTCCCATCTCTTTCAGAATTTCCTACAGTTTATTGTGATCCACACAGTCAAAGGCTTTGGCATAGTCAATAAAGCAGAAATAGATGTTTTTCTGGAACTCTCTTGCTTTT